>CM053769.1:285320660-285336280 GCA_028658325.1 Potorous gilbertii | reverse complement strand
GAATTGAATTCTGAGGCAGTCTTTTTTGGCAAACATTTCCTCCTAGCTTTTTCTGATTCCCCTGATGGCTAACCGTCAAAGTCTACAAAGAACACAAATACTTGTGCTGACAGAGCTGAAGTGTGTGCAAGAAGAGCAAATGCAGGGGGAGGAGTAATTCAGCAAAATGCTACATTTAGTTGAAATCTATAGCTATTGTTTCCATCAAGAGCATACCCTTAGTGAACCTGTACATATGGGCAATGAGCAGGCAGCTCCACTTCTTATATCATGAGCTCCTCTAAGAGCATTTAAAATATGATTTGGCCTACAGAATGTCAGTTTTAAAACGTTGATTCAATATGACACACACACATGGACTTCACTTTAGGCAGTAAATGTGTTTCAAAAAAAACTTTGTATAAATCACATTTTTGTAAGTCAAATCACATTTTAAATACACTTAGGGGAACTCAATACTTAAGGAAACCTATAGTGAATTCATTCCTGAAATGAAGAATTATTTCATGAAGTGATTTGTAAAGGATTAATTTATCTGTCTTGGAAAGCCAGATTTTATAAGGGTACATACTTTCTACTTCTTTGAAGAATGAGAATTCCTTCAAGTAGGACATGCCTTCATATTACATGGCCCATGTACATGCATGTGCATACTCACACATGCACCATCCTCATCAGATCATCATCTTCACTTAGTGAAAAAGAGAAGAGAGGCTTCCACTATTTATTCTTCCTTCTACAAGATCATCCTTCTGGGCTATTTCAAAGCTGGTACTGCAGCCATCAGGAATAGCTAGGTGGCACAATGGATAGAATGCCAGGCCGAGGGTCAGGATGGCTTCTCTTTCTGAGTTCAAATCTGGCCTCAGACATTTTCTAGTTAGGGGACCCTGGGCAAGTCACTTAACTCTGTTTGCCTTAGTTTCTTCATGTATAACATGAGTTGGAGAAGGAAACGGCAAACCACTCCAGTATCTCTTCCAAGAAAACCCTGAATGGGGTCATGAAAAGTTAGACACCACTGAAATGAACAGTAACAACTCCAGTCATCTTCCTCATCTGCTCACACATATAGATTAGACTATGTAATGCCTGGGCACTGAGAGATGAGTCTTATTACCTGACTCTACACAGAACTAGGCCATTTCCTGACCATCGTCCCTCTTTTACACACCTTACACATCTAGGATAAGAGAAGTGTGTGAGGTTGCCCACGGTCCTATAGCTAACAAGAGTTGGGATTTGAACCCATGTCTTCTGACACCAATTCAGTATTCATTCCATGTTTCTTATAGTTTCAAAAAAGAAATAGAATACCCAAATTTCTCCAGAATTCAAGAAGAAGATTATATAAATATAAGCACTTTTAACTGGCTATCATTTTAAAAGTATCTTCTATAAATATGCCAGGACATGATATTCTATTCAAATATCAAGGATTTTTCTATGAATTGTTGAGTTTATTAATGGTGGACCTATAAACAATAAAGGTTACTGATGTATGAAATTCATTTATGAGTACATGCTCATTACTAACACATTAAAGGAAGGGAAGTGTGTTGGCATTTGAGTGATTCAGTATTGCAGGTCATAAGAAAGCATTCTCTCTCACAAGAACAAACAGAAACAGAGGGAAAAAAGTTTAAGTCACATGCAAAGTCACAAGATGTGGAGATTATTTTAAAAGAATCATTTTCTCTAGACCTTTTTTATTTTCAAATGTGGGGAAGAAAATGAATTCCCACAATTTATAACCAGAAAAATTGTCATTTGGAGCTCACATAGCTCACATGGTAACCAAAGGAATGACCTTTGGAAAAATCTGACTGAGAGGTAGTATAGTTCAGCAAACATGTTCTGGCCCTAGAGTCCATAAATGTGGGTTGGATACCTAATTTAGCCATTTATCATGGGCAAACCATTTTACTTTTCTTGAGCTTTATTTCTTCATTCATAAGAAGAATAAAATATTATATCCATCTAACTAACTCATAAGTATTGTAAAAAAAAAGTACTTTGTATAACTTTAAATTCTGTAGGGGGAGGAGGTGGTAATTAGGGGAAAGGAATAGAGGGAATAGATAGAATGCTTACTCTGAGTCAGAAAGCCCTGGGCCCCAATTCTGCCTCATACATTTTCCAGCTATGTGACTCTGGGCAAGTCATATGGCCTATCAGTGTCAGCTTCCCATCTCTAAAATGGGACTCTTGGTAGTACCTGCCTCATTGGATTATTGAGAGGACTGAAGAAAATAAGAATTGGAAAGTACTTTACAAATTTTGAAGTGCACAATTAGCTATTATTAACATTAATAATAATGTTTTATATTATTTGATTACTCATTTTTATTGTTTTGCTGTTATTGTTATTACAAAAATATGAGTTGTTGATATTTAAATCTAATTTGTGAAAATGGAGGCAGGTATTTGGATAGAACCCTTGAATTGATCATTTATATTTATCCTCTTCAGGGACAACATGACAAAAATCTCTATTTCTTTGACATTTAGAAATACAGACATATTTTTCTTTAGTTGTTATATATGGAATTCAAAACATACCTGCAGAGGAATCTTTGTTTTAGATGTTCCCTTCTTTTCTTTCTACAATCAAAGTTTGGTGTGTTCCTCAGAAGACTGAGTAGCCATAGTGCTGAGCTTTTGAAATATAACTCTTCTGAGATTCAAGGAGAATTTGAAACACAGGACTTTACTCAGCTGCTACTTTAACTTCCATCAAGGTTTATGAGCTCGGAAGTTGGCCAACCTTTTCTTTAAAAATATAAAAATAAAAATCTCTAAGGCCTCTTTGGAAAGCATTTGTTATGCTCCTTGTAAGATTTTTATGTGCATAGTTTAAGGTGATCGTTTTTTCCCAAAAACAAAGAAGCAAAGAGTCTCACATTTCTCCTCCTCTTGAAAAATTAAAAAGAAAACATATGCAGGGGTAAGAAAGCATATTACCAAAGCAGAGTAAATAATGCCAAACATTTTATAATACCATTTGTCCAGCGAAGACAATATTCACACATTTTGGATACATTAGTTCAAGGTTGTCTGTTGTGACACCAACAAAAGAGAAAGATTCTTTGCGAAAATGTATTTTTATGTCTGATTTGCAAGTCACTTTTGGGCCTTAATTCAGAAAAGAAACTCACTTAGAACTGAATAAGGGGTGATGCATTCATCTTAAAAATATAGTAAGTCATGCTATCAAAGATAGTAACTTTTCCATCAAGTTAATGGAATGAATTTGGGGTCCAGGGAGGCATCTTAGATGTGATAGTGTCATTGCTGGAAGAGGACAGAAGGGAAGAAGGTAAAGAAAGTTGTTAATTATCTTCCTCTTCAGAATTGTGCCAATTATACCATATATAGATAAATATAGATGATATAGGTATAGGTATAGTTTTATATATATGTATATATATAATGTGTGTGTATGAAAGAAGCATAAAGTACTTTTGTTACTATAAGATGACTTACTCTATTTGTAATTTCTCAAATGGACAAGAAACAACTGACTATGGTTCTTGATCAATTGAGAAATTACAAACAAAGTGAGACGTAAAAAAAGTACCTAATGGTAGTCATGTGGTGGATAAAATGGAGAATTAGGAATGACAAATTATATAGTTAGGTAGAATTACAACAAGCTAAATGACCAGATCAAAATAATGAAATAAACTTAGAGGGAGGTCTTTAGTGGAATATGCCAGAGATTGTTTCCATCATAATCTTTTGTTCATCATTTATATCAGTGACTTAAGTTAAGGCACTGATGTCATGTTAATCAAAACTGAAGATAGCACAAACCTAGGAAGGATCATTACACACAAGATGATAGACTCAAGATAAAAACATATGCCAATAGACTGGAAAATGGGCCAAAAGATTAATAGGAATAAATATAAAACTCAATAATCAAGTTAAAAATTTCACTTATAAAATATAGACTTGGGGATATATGGGTAGATATTTGAAGTATAAAAAACTTCAAGGCTTTAGCAGACCAGGCTCAATAATAGACAACTGAATAACATGGCAGCCCCACCCCCCCAAAAAAATCTACCTCTACTGTCTTAGGCTACAGTAGGAAAAAATAGTGTCTACAGTAAGGAATGTAATAGCCCTACCATATTTTGTGTTGATCAGAGCAATTCTGGAGTATTGTTTTAAGTTCTGGGCACCATCATTTAGCAAGGACTCTGAAAAAGCCAATCAAAGGGAAGATGACCAAGGCTATGAGAATATTGGAGTGTAGGCCTGCTATCTGAGGCAACTGTGGGTGTTCAGAAAAGAGAAGACTGGGGGTGGAAAGGTTGCATAATGACTGCTGTCTTTAGATATTTGATGGGTTGACATGTAAGAAGAATTCAATTTGCTCTGCTTAGTTTCAAAACGCAAAACTAGGAAGAGGTGTAAGTCTTTATCAAGTAACTTTGTTAGCTGTTATATGGATATGAAGGGAAAAAGAAGTTCATCCTCTGCTTTCAAGAGAAAGGAAGTCTGTGATGAGGCAAAGGAGAAATCTAGCAAAATCTGCATCCAGAAAATTTAAGGAAAAAGGAAGTACCTTCATCTGAAGGAACCTGAGAAAGCTTCACAGAGAAGGTGTGTGTTTGTCTTTCATTGCCGAAGAAGATCATGTCATCAGAGAAATAATGACATGATTTGCACTTGACTTTGTTTTGAGTGAGGGAGGGCTGTGCAGGTCACCAGCCTCACTTCTCCAGAGCCATCTGAATCCAGTGACGAGATATTCATCAGGATGACTGGAGATGACTCAGGATGAGGCAATTGGGGTTAAGTGACTTGCCCAAAGTCACCCAGCTAGTGAGTGTCAAGTGTCTGAGGTGAGATTTGAACTCAAGTCCTCCTGTCCTGCACTTCATCACCTAGCTGCCCCTCACAGAGGACGTAGTAGGTCAAAGGAAGCTGAACTTGGAAAGAAAAGGATTCTCTGAGGAAAGGATGGAAAAAGAATGCATTATAGGTATGAGAGATGGGCTATATGAACACATAAAAGTATGAGAAAGCAGGCTAATTCAATGTAGACGGTGCCTAAGGATATCATGGCAGGGAGGAGGCTGGAAAGCCTTCAATGCCAATCTAAGCAGTGTCTGTTTTGTTCTGTAGACTATAGAGAGTAGCTCAAAGGTTTTGAACAAGGAAACTAAAATAATCATTCTGACAACTGTTTGAAGGGCTGTTTGGACAAGGGAAAGATGTAAGTAGAGAGACAAATTCAGAAACTTTATAATAATCCACATGAGAGATGATGAGGGCTAACCAACTATCTCTGCGTAAATGACAGGGAACTCTGAAAATTGGAAAATGTATTAATAGTGATATTATAGTATCAACAGCTTATTATTGTAGTTTACTATCAATAGCTTATTAATTAGTGCTTGCTATGTGCCAGGCACTGTGTACTTTGTATTTATTATCTCATTTGATTTCCAAAACTACCCTGGCAGGTAGAAGCTATTATCCCTATTTACAGATGGGGAAATTAGGGCAAACAGAGTTTAAGTGACTTGCTCAAGGGCTCATAGCCTGAGACCTGATTTAAATTCAGATCTTCTAAACTCTAGGCCCAGAGCTCTATACATTGAGCTACCTCACTGTCTCATTGATTGACAAATGTTTGATCATGGTCAGGAACTTAGAGATTATCTTGCTTGCATCCTTTATTATATAAATATCCTTGTCTATAAGGCACTCAGGAGGCAGAGAGAGTCGGACTTGGTTGCTAAAGGTTACACAACAAAGAGGGGAGAGGGAGGACCAGGAAACAAGACCAGTGTTCTTGCCATTCCATGCTGGTTCATGAGACAGATAGGCCTGCTCTCTCCCTCCCTATCACTTTCACTGTTGTCCCACCTTCACTTCTTGACTCCTGCAATTTTTACATGCCTAGAGTGTTCGTCTTCATCTCTTCCTATCAAATTCCTTTCTATTCTTTTTAAAAAGTTATTTATTTTAAACTTAAATACTAAAACTTGAATATGCAATAAGAAAAGAAAAAGAAGCATATTATAAACTTAAATACTAAAATTTAAATACAAAATAATAAAAAAAACACATTGCCATGTGTACAGCAGAAGATGAGAGTAGATTCAAAATACACAGCAATAAATTTCCATTTCATGAAAGCCTATATAACAAATACTACACATTGTACTGAGAGCTGTCCATCTTTGCTTCCTTGTGAGTTTTATTGTCTGCTGTGCACATTTTACTGTGTTCTTTTTTCCCTTTTCCTCCCCACTCCCTTCTCCTCCAAGGATGCTACAATTAAACACGGATATATGTATGGATGAATGTATATGTATCTGCCCATAAGCACATACATATATATGTATATACATATATACCTATACATGGAAACATATGCATACATATACATATGCATATACATATACTTAGATGTCGCATACTCCTATGTAGACATATGCATTCATATGCATCTATGTAAGACTGTACTTTACTTCTTTGTACTCTCTCTAAGAGTAGATGACGTCTGCCTTCATAAGTCCAAGTCTTTCCATGTTTTTCTGTCTAATTCGTCATTTCCTACACCATAGCAATATTCCAACCTTTGCTGTCTGATTATTTTAGATAACCTAAAACAGTGTTGATTAATTTGGCTGACATATAATATAGTTTCTCTTTCTTTTTTTAAGTCTATTTTAGCTTTAACTTTGTCTGAGATCATGAGTACTACCCCTGCTTTTGTTCCTAATAAATTCTACTCTTGATCTTTATTTTGTGTTTTTCTGTATCTCTTAGTTCCTATACTTTCTGACTCCTCTATTTTATTTCTACTAGACTCCCCACACTATCCAGGAGGTGAAAATTCCCTTGATTTGGGCTAAGGCTACCTCCTAACCCAACTAGCCTCAGGATTCACCACCTGCTCTTTCAATGGAACTAGCCTAGAGGTGTTTACACTTCACCAGGACCAAACCTTGGTCCTGGGATTTTTCTTTGGATCTTCTCCAGGTTATCTCAGCAGGACCACTGTTCTACACCAACTCATTTATTGTGACCATTCTATGTTTGCCCTGATATGATATTTTGTCTTTTTTGTGGGGGAAACCTGGAGAGCTTGGAATTTTCTGACCTACTCTGCTATCTTCCCAGAATCTTCTTCATTCCTATTCTTTAAAACCCAGTTGAAATACAGTACTCTTCCTGAAGCCTTTCCTGGTCATCCCAGGCAATTTCACCCTTCCCTCTAAGATCCACTTTGTTTTTCTAATGAACTTATTACCTAATATTGTTTATTTTAAGGATCTGTTTAGGACTTTCCCCTCTCGTGGAATATGCACTCTATGAGGGCCATAATAGTGAGAGATAGTGTCTTTTCTTCCACTGTATCACATCAAGTACACACTTAATTCATAGCAAAAGTGACTTTGGAACTAAGAATTCTGGTCCTTAAAATAAAAGGTGATAATTAACCCTAAAGTTTGGCTTTGTGATATATATATGAAGGTTTTGCTAGGAAATGTATTAGTGTAAATAAAGTTTCAGAGGCCAATAAAGAGAACACACTAAGTAAAAAGGAATTTAGGACAATTCTACGCTTTTCTTATATCTCTGTATCAAGTCACTCCTCAGTCCAATCCATCATCCACTAAGCCATCAGACTAATTTTCCTTTTGCCCAAGGTTGGCCATGTCACTTCCTACCCATTCAATCTAACCCAGTGGATTCCTATTGCATCCAGGATAAAATACAATATCCTCCTTTTGACTTGTACAGTCTTTTATACTTGACTTCTTCTTATCTTTCCAATATTTTTAAACCTTACACCCACACCCTAATGCCTACACACACACATAGCCAATGTACTTTGCAACCCAGTGACCCTGGCTTTGTTGTTCTTTCTACAAGACAGTTCACTCCCAATTCTGAGCATTTTCAATGGTTGTGCTCCATTCCTAGAACTCTCTCACTCTTCATTTCTTTCTCCTGTCTTCCTTGGTTTCCTTAAAGTGTCAACTGAAGTCCCAACTTCTGCAATCCCTCCTAATGCTAGTGCCTTCCCTCTGTTGCTTATCTCTGAGTCATCCTGTATATAGTTTGTTTGTACATAGCTGTTTGCATATTATTGCCCTCAATTACTGAATGTTTCTTAAGAGTGGGGACAGTCTTTTATCTTTCTTTATATTCCGAGTACTCAGCACAGTACTCACCCTGACACATGGTAGGCACTCAATAAATACTATTTGAATGAGTCATTGTCCCATATAGAAAAAAATTGACAGGAACAATTTAGGATGATAAGGCATGGATGGTTCACATCACTTATTTTCTCTGGCAGACATTACAAAATAATACTGAAAACTGTAGTATTGGAAGGAATATTTACATTGATGAAATCATAGATCTACTACAATATTGAGGTATAAATTAGCTGTATGGATATGAATAATGATAATTACAAATGAGTCATTTACTCATTAAAGCAGGTTGAGCAGGACCTCTCATTAGAAGCAATTTGCCAGCACTTAGTTTGAATTATTATGCGCATTTGAAAGTAATAAAATTGCATTTCTTTAAAATCACATCATTTGGGCTTTTTATTAATCATTTAGTCAGGATTTCTGAACTTGGACTATTATTGGTTCTAATTCTACAATTAGCTCTCTGAGAAACTGTATGTCTTCAACTGTTTTTACTTTCCATCTGTTCCCTCCCAGCTCCTACAGAGCCTCACCTTGGAGTGGTAAAAATGAGTGAAAAGGTCTCAGTCCTAGTCTTGGGCTTTCTTAGCTATGTGATTTTGGAAAAGTAAATTAATGTCTCTGAACTTGTTTGCTCATCTAAAAACTGATCTAATACTGTAATGGTTTACTTCCTACGCCACAACGTTGTCGTGAGGAAACATATTTTAAAGGATAAAAAGTGATAGATGGATGGATGAATGGATGAATGTACACATCCATTTATGGACAGAGATAGAAATATGAGTATATTGGTATATATACATATTCACATATATATATATATACATACATGTAGTTATTTTATTTAAATGTTCCCTTTTTACATTTTGAGATCCAAATTTTCTCAATTCCTCTAGCCCTTCTCCCATTCATTGAGAAGGCAATAAACAATATTAAACCTATTGTACATGTGAATTCATGTAAAATGTATTTCTACACTAGCCATGTGGCAAAAAAGCAAAAAAAAGCAACACATTCATCAATCTGAACTCAATATATAGTCTTTATGTGATATATGTGTGTGTTACATATGCATGTATATGTGTGTATATATATATATATATGATATTTGTGTATGTATTTGTATAATCCATATCCAGTGAACGTTTATTAAGCACCTAGTATATCCCAGGCACTATGCTAAGTGCTGGGGATACAATTAATAAAAGAAAGACAGTCCCTGCCACCAAAGAGTTTAAGATCTAAATGCATGGAGACAACACACTAAAGGAGATAGAAAAACAACTGGCACAGAGGCATCTTGTTCTGTGAAGCTGAAACCAAAGTGAGCTGAGAGTCCAGTTTCTGCCCTTTATTAATGAAAGCATTGAAAAGATTTTGGTACATAACCCTCCATCCCTCCAATCAGAAGGGAGAAGAGGCTAAGGGGCTAAGAGAGGTGAGTTAGCATCATGGTGACAAAATTAAAAGATAGGAACTTATCTTGAGATAAATGTGTATATACACATACACATACAGACATATGCATATATACATATGTGTGTACATGTGTGCATCTATATGTATGTAATTTTGTATGTTTTACATATATTGGTTATCATCCGTATGTCTTCTAAAAAAGGAGCTGGGAGGGATACCAATGAGAGTTTCAGCCTTTGAACATTCAGTCAATTAGCATTTATTAATCATTTGCTATCTGCTAGGTACTGTGTTAAGCACTGGAGATACAAAGAAAGGAGGGAAACAAATGGAGCATTGAAAAATGAAAAATAAATGATACTTGGGAAAAAAGATTTCCTAGTTCCAAATGTGACCAGTCTATATGGAGATTACATTCATTCAGAAACCCGTCATTGACCATCCTACAAAAGGTACCGTTAGCATGTGCACTATTTCCTTCCAGCGTGGGACAGATTTATCCTTAGTTCTTTGGACTTCAGGCATCTGAACATGGGAAATCAATGTCTCCTTCAGGATACCAGCCCCAGGAGGTGACCTAGAATCAGATCAACTAGCAACTTCTTAAAAATAATGATAATCTTCTCTTGCCTCACCCCAGTACAGTCAAAGTGACATTTTTGAATGAGAATACACATTGTGGGCTGTTTTGTCTTGCTCTTTCATTCCAGCTTTGTTAGATCTTTTGTTTCTTTGATGCTCAGAATATTGCACCATTTGGCTCTAAAATCTACATTAGAAGAGCATTAATTAAAGGCAGGCACAGTGCAATGGAGACACTGTTAAAATTATGCTTGAAGGTACAATGTAATTAATTTTGTACAAGAGAAACATAAAAGAGAGGGGATGAAACTAGAGGAAATAGCACCACATCTTCACAAAATGATAATGAGAAATACAATTGTAGATTAGACAAAATATAAAAGGACATATGGAATAATTAGACTTCAAGAAGAGAAATCAAAACAAAGGGTAACCTGCTAAATGCTCATGAAAATTAAATGAAGAACACAGAACTGGTGTGAAAGTAGTATATTTTCTCTTCTGCTGGTGACAACTTGCACGAAGCACCTGCCATTTAAATGGAGAAGGAAGAAACAGATTGTTCTAATTTAGATTCCTAGCTCCCCCTTAGAAATAATCCAGTTTGATGGAGGCCCCCCTTAGAGTCCATGAATCACAGGATTAAGGTATTTCATAATCCTGCCTAATTACATCTAGCAAGTAACTTACTGAGCACATAATATGTGCAAAGAACTATGTTAGGTGATAGGCGTAGAAAGATAGGCAAAAAATAGTTCCTTCCCTCAAGGAGTTTTTCAACTGGGGAGATATAGCATGTAAATAACTAATTAAGTCTATATGATAATTTGAGTAGCAGGGAGAGAATATTAACAATTTAGGGAATCTGAAAAGATTTCTCACAGAAAAAGATGCATACACTGAGCTTAAAAGAAAGTAGGAAT
This sequence comes from Potorous gilbertii, assembly GCA_028658325.1. Taxonomy (NCBI): domain Eukaryota; kingdom Metazoa; phylum Chordata; class Mammalia; order Diprotodontia; family Potoroidae; genus Potorous; species Potorous gilbertii. The sequence continues at coordinate 285,325,155 of CM053769.1, read as the reverse complement.
TCTCAGAAGCAGGGATGGAGAATGGAATGAATTCCATCCAGTCTTGGGGACAGCTTGTACAAAGCAGTCAAGGCTCAGAGTGAGAGTTTGAGGAAAACCAAGTAAGTTTGTTTTGCTAGAACACAGAATATATGATAGACGTGGGAAGGTAAACTGGAGGAAGAGCCTGTAGTTTTTCCTAGAGACAACAGGGTACCTCCCTTTTGAGGAAGGGAGTGGTATAGCCCGACCTGAGCTGTAGGGAGATTATTTTTGGCAACTGTGTGGAGGCAAGATTGGAAGAGGGAGAGACTGGAAGCTGGAGAGTAATCTAGAAAGTATTGGAATAACTTATAATCAAATTAAGTAACTAGACCTGGAAGGGAACTTAAAAGACAGATGTTCATGTTTTCATTTGAAAAATGAGAAGCTTCAGTATATGGTCAAGTTATGTTATTCCTCCCAAGAATCAGGAAAATACACAACACCTAACACAGGCTGCTTGCATATAGTAGGCACTTAATAAGTTAAACTCAATGATTCTTAGTCAAGTGCTACGTTCTCCAACAAGACTCACACAAAAGGAATTTATTTTTAGTTTAATTCACTAAATATTTTTTCATATTGTAATTCACTAAATTTGCATTTCAGATTTAGGATGGTTTGATTCTTAAAAAAAAAATTATAATATTCTTCAGCTATGCAGAAAAATAATCTCCTTTCACATGCAATAATTTACATTCTAAGGTGACTAATCCATAGAATCAGAAATGTACCAAATCACTTATCCTCTCCAAATGGCATTACCAATGACACACAGCTAAACTTGAGGGGGTAGTCACAGATATAGGTTTCACCATTCCCTCTCTGTGTTCTCATTTCCCAGATGCCATTATGAATGAAAAGAGATTCACCTATGTAATTTCTTGTGACACCCCAGCAAATTGAGGGGGGAAGAAGTTGAAGAATCCATTCAGAAATCACAATCTGGATGTTGACTATCAGTATCCTGGCACAGTATCAAAGGTTCCTGTCTCCTGCAATGATTTTTCTTGAGCTGAACCACAAGTTTCACGGCACTCAGGAAAGATCGCTTTAGCTTTTACCTTTTACATAAAACAGAATAAAAGATTATCATACATTTAATTTTTTTTTTTGCTATGCTTCTGATAAATTCTCATGTCTAACCAAGGGGTGAAATTGGCAAACCTATCAACTGCTCCTTTATCTGTAGGATCATGGGATCATAGATTCAGAGCTAGAAGGCCCCTCAGAGGTTATCAACTCTAAACCCCTTTATTTTACATGTAAGGAAATAAAGGCTTAGTTAAGTGATCTGTGCAAGGTCACTCAACCAAAAGTGTCTGAGTCAGAATTAAAACTCAGGTTTTCCTGATGCTAAGTCTAGTACTCTCTTGGGCTATAGCTCCTCAAAGAATCTTTTTTTTCCTATATTTTGAGAAAGAGGAATTTAAAAAGAAACATGTTTTTAAGCATTTTAAAATACATTATTATATACCATTGAGAGGTAATATTGTCTAATGTAGAAAGAGCTGGTTTTGGAGTTAGTAAGAATTTAGTTCAAGGTCTGACTCTGTCAGGTACTGACTGTGTGACCAGAAGTCATTTCACTTCTCTGTGTCCCAGGCAGCTCTCTCAGAGAGTAAACTGAAAAACAACTGCTGATTTGCATCAGTAAAAGAAACTTCTTCACCAGACATTGCCTATACTAGTGAAATCACTGATATGGACAAAAAGACAAAGGACTACGCATGAAATTGAGAAAATATTGTCATTTGCTGTTACTTCCTTAGAGGAAGTCTCCATGAGGACCATGATGGGCTTTTAGACTAACAGTCGGTCATATAGCTTAAGATAGATGCTCCCATTCTCTGTTATGACTTTGAATTACACCAATAACGCTTTCTGTTACATTCTAGTGTCTCCAATTAGTCAAAGATCTCAAGGATGGGGGAGTGTGTTTTATATGTCAGGCAGATATGCAATTCTGGGCTAAATCTGGGAGGCAAACTCATCATCATCAAACTCTCCCAATATGTGTGCAGACTCAAAAACATCTCCAAAATACAATCACAGCATCACACAGACTGCCGTAGAGACAGGTACATGACTAATGCTGGTAGCCCCCTTGCCAGAAGAATGATAACCAACTACACACAGAGAAGCAGCAAGAAATGATAATGTCCAAGACTCCCAGACAACTGCAAGAACATCACTGCATGACTATTCTCTTCTGAGCACTGTCTGTCATAGAAATGACAAATTGGTCAGTCGGAGGTACACCAGTACCATTGCCAGCTGTGAATTTGAATAAATACTTCACTCTAGGAACTTGTTCCCATCCTGGTGATGTGCAAAGAGTTGCTGGGGCATAGTCCCACTTGAACTCTCTCTTCTCTTACCCCTACTCCTTTGTCTTCCTTGTTATGCCAACATGTTGCAATTCAGAGATGACACTAACATTGATTGATCTGTGCATCTGTGTGTGGCTGTGGATATGGCCAGCCCTGTCCAACACCAAACCCAAATGAAAATTTGCAGCTGCAGCTGCTGCTCGCCAAGTCTATTATGGTTTACGATTCCACCAGCTGTCTCATTCAATGGGCTACATTGTCTGTCCCATTGCTGAGTTGTGCATCAACTCTTCAAAGCCACTAGGGGTTCACTGGGGACTTTTATGGTGAACCCTTGAGTGGAGAAATGCAAGGGACTAAATGCCAAATGGGGCCCTAGTGGCCAAAAGGAATCATTGCATCTCTCAATATATTCTTTACTAAGGAGGGACTAAGGAACCGTAAAAAAATCTGGCTGAACAAGCTTCTCATTTAATAACAAGAAAGAAGGATTTGATTTTTTTTTCAGAAAATACAGTGTCACATTTATTTCATTTCTGTGACTTATTAAATTTTATGCTACAGTAATTATAGCCATGTATTTTTAGGGAGGTATAAACACTGAAAGAACTTATTACTGTTGGAGGTGATTATTAAACCTACAACATTTGCCTACAGCCTACCAGAGAAACACAAGCAAAACAGAAAAGTCATTAAAACTAATTTTTTGAAGTCGCTAGTGTCCTTGGGCTGAGTCCTAAAACAGAGCAGAAAATAGATACTCTGATAATTTTCGTTTACAGGACTTTTATTAACAGCATATCTTGTCTCTGCCAATTAATCTTTGCAAACTTTTCGTCATCTTTTTGAATGCTGCCTGAATTCTGATCGTCTGGTGCTTGCTACACCTGAAATGCATGAAAATGCTTCTTAATCTGTTCTGCTCTGTGGCTTTCCCTGAAGAAGCCAAGTGAATTTGAAAGCAGTCAAAATATTTCACCCCCACAAGGTAGTGTGGGGAAGGGCAAATCCATTATTGCCATATTAATCAAATAGCAGCATCTCTTTTTAATGAGGCCATAGCCAAAGGAGCAGGTTATATATCTGGAAACCTCTTTGCAGGCCATTAGCAACTAGGCCTATATATTCTCTGCTCTGTTTATCCAAAGGAGGGGAAAAGATTGGCTTCTACACATAAATGAAGTTTCAGTGAGGTCAAACTGGCCGGTGAGGAATGAAAGACTTCTAGGAAATAAAGTCAATTCAAATTGAAATACTTGGCAAATACATTTCTCTCAAGGAAATCCAAGGAAAGGACTCAATGGGCATGATCTTTATCTAATGAAAGTTCTTTGGTCAAGTAAGAAAAGTTGTGAATTTCCCTTGAAAAGAGGATGTTTTCAATGAGCCAGACAAACGTATAGGAGTACCCTGGGGAGCATAGCATGAAATCGTCCTGGGCTGTGAGGAACACCTGGGGCCAGAGCCTTTCTTTTAGACATTGCCTCATGGCACTGAAATTTTAAAGAGATGTACTTCCCACTTCACAAGTTTTTCACAGCCTGTGACATTTGCAGCCCGGCCACTGCTACTCTCTCACTAAGGTCCTTCTGCTGTTCTGACTTCACTTTCTACAGGAAGCCTTTGCTGATTTTCACAGCTATTGAGATTACCTGCAAATGCTTTCTATGTATCCTAATCTACCTGTGTATTTACATGTTGTCCCCTCCCTTAAAATGGTAGTTCCTTGAGGGCAAGAACTATTTTTTCTTTTTTGTTCTTCTTATCCCCAGCTCTTATTGCGGTGCTTGGCATGTAGTAAATAATGATGGATGACTATCTGCCTGTGCCCCTCTTCAGCCCAGGGATCACTACTATATCTGTAGCATGTTCTTATCATCTTGGGAAGAGAGAAATCGCCTTTGCATCCACTTCTCAAGAAAGTCAGTCATCATGATTTCTACCATTACAGTCTCTCCCATTCATCAAAACCCATCATGCCTCTTCCTCGGGATTAGGTGGTACAGGGATCATTGGCTATAGCATGAAAAAATAAGCCAGAATCTTAGGAACTAGATTACCCTCCCTTCCACTGGTACAACTCTCTGGCTAGTATGGTCTTTCCATTTAACCCCGACCATGTCACACCTCAGGGGGCCCCA
>CM053769.1:285288620-285320560 GCA_028658325.1 Potorous gilbertii | reverse complement strand
GCGGGGATCCTGAAGCATTCTCATGCCTTCTTTCTCTAACTTGTCAATAATCTTCTAATTGCCAAACCTAATGCAGTCCTAATCCTTCTTGACCTCACTTTAGCTTTGACTACTGTCGATCACCATGCCCCCTTGGACAATTTCTTTTCTCTGGGTTTTTATGACACTGTTTTGTCCTGCTTCTCCTACCTATCTGACTGTTCCTTAGCCACCCTTGTACCTTCATATAGGTCATGCTGACTAACTCTGTGTGTCCGCAGAACTCTCATCTAAGCATAAATGTCTTTTTACTCTGTTTACAAATTAAATATGAAAAGGGGAAAAAAAGCTCCTTCATTTGTACTCTGCTCATGTGACCCCCTGCTCAGAAATTTTCAGTAGCTCCATACCGCCTATAGAGTAAAATGCATCTGCCCAGCCTTTAAGTTCTTCAACAAAACGATTCTAACTTTAAATATGACTTTGTAGTCATATATCCCATTTCACATTCCATATATGCCAAACAAAGTAGATTGACTAGAAATGTATTCCCAGACCTCAACATGCTATCTCCCACCTCCAAACGTTTCTGCAAGTCATTCTTCAATGAATACAGTTCCTTCTCATCTCTGTGAGTCAAAATTCTTTTCTTCTTTCAAAGTTCATCTTAGGTGATATCTTCACCAAAAAGTTTTCCTTGATTTTCCTATTTATTAGTGTTGTCTCCCTTTTCAAAGATTCCTAAAGTATTTCAGTCTCTCTTTAGCATCTCTACTCCTTAACTTGTAGTATACGTGTGCATGTGTTTTACATATATCACACAATATATATTGCACAAACTCTCATACATCATTCCCCCTACCACCCCATCACACCTCACCTCTTATAATTCCTTGATAACAGGAATTATGTTGTTTTATCACCTTTTTGATATGTACTGCCTAGCACAATGTTTTTCACATATTGGGCACTTAACAAAAGTTTACTAAATTTTAATTTTACTCCTAGTTGTAGAATTCAAGGTAGTTACTAAAATGGATGAGTTTTCCTCTCTTTTATCAAAGTTATTCTGAGCTTAGAAAGATGGGAATAATGAATTTTAAATGCCCAGAGACATTTAAAGCAGTGTTGACATTGGCCAAACCAATTTTCTTCTCTAGGCCTCCTCAGTTTCCTCTTCAGTGGATTGAGAGGATTGAAATATGAACAGTTCTCTGAGGTCCCTCCTTCTTGCACAAGCTGTGAATAGAAGTCCTTTTCAGTCCCTAGAATTTCTCTTCTGTATAAATTATAGAATGTGCCTGGCCCAGAACAAACTTTAGCATGTTGTTTAACCTTGGAATTATCCTCAGATCTCCACCCTTTCTTATGCCACATATCTAATGGCTTGCCAAATCTAATTAATTTTTTTCTGACCATTTATTATACCTATTGTCTTCTTTCTACTAGCCACCATAATTCAGGAACTTGTTGAGAAAATTATAATAGGTTCCTAATCAGTCTTCCTGCTTCAAGTCTCTGCCCCCTCCAAATCATATTAATAAGGTATAGGTCTGACCTTGTCACTCATTTGTTCCATATACTCCAATGGCTCCCAATGATTTGAGGGTCATATAAACTCTTCTATTTGGCATTTAAAGCCCATCTCCCATTTGTCTTTCCAGGTTTATATTATTATTAATATTATTCTCTTTTAAACACACCAGGGTTGAGGCAAACTATATGTCCTGCTGCAGGAGGGATCCCCAATATTCCTCACTGTATCATCCTCTAGAATAAAAGAGAGACAAAACAAAGAAAGCAGAGTTAAAATATCTCTAGTCTACTATTAGTCAAGTAACAAAGGAAGCAAATGAATCAAAGTGACATCAGAAGACCTTTGTCTTCAACTCCTGATTCCAGTCCTCAGGTCACAAGGCTACATGTAGGTCTGTTTAGCTCTGCCCTCTTAAGAAGTAAAGCTAAGTTTTTAATTTTCTAATTTCTAAGGTCTTCTAAATATGAAGATCAATGGGAGTGACCTTCATTTCAAAGTAAGGCATTAGTTTCTCATTCAATTTTACTCATAAAGCATTCATCAAGTACCTACTATATTCAAGGTCCCATTCCAGATTCTTGGGATAAATAAAAAGATAAAGAAAATAAAAACTAATTCCTGCCCTTGATTGTTTCCATTTTATTGGAAAACACAGGACATTATATATATATTATATATATATATATATATATATATATATATATATATATAATTTAAGAAGAGAAAACAAAACTACCAAGATACAGAGGAATCAAGGAGTTTCCCAAACATGAAAACTGTGCCGAGCCTTGGAAAATATTAAAGACTCTAAGATGTGGTGGATAGAAAAGGGGACATTTTTCACATTTGGGATGTAGCTTGTGCAGTGGTGTATAGGCAAGAGATGGGATGGTGTATTCAGAAAACCACAAATAGCTAAGTTTGACTGAAATACAGATTGCATGAAAGAAAGTAATATCACATATAATTGGAGTTATAATCAAGATAGTTCAGTTCTTTCCTGTTCACTGGCAGAAAGTTCTCTCTTCTATACAAGTAACTTGATTCACAGGGACTTTGCTTATTATTCTAACTACAACCCAGTAAAGGAAAGATGAGATGAGACGTGCCTCCACATTCTAAATAGCTTGAACATAATTAGGTATTAGCCGTTAAACATGATGTGACCAAAAGATTTGTAAGTGACCACATTTCTAGCAGCGTATTTAGTGGTCCTCCTAGGGAACTGGATTGTTATATCAATGATGAAATTTACTTATCCATGGAATTTAATAGTATTGTGGAAAAAGATGGTAGGTACAGAGGAGAAAAAAGTTAGGTAGCACAAAACTAGTATTTGGGACCTTACAGTATTCAACTTGAGTGGTATGATAGCTCCTCTAATGGTTTTCCTTTCCTGGTACAGAGTAAGAAAGGTTAGGTTGTAATGCAATTTTTTTTCTGTTTCTGGCCCTTTTGCCTGATGTCTAGGAGCCTGAACATCCATAGTAAGAGTTAATCATGAAAATATATGCCATGAATCTATTCATACTACATCCTTGAGCACATATTCTCAAATCTACTTCCTGACCTTGGAGGAATATCTGCACCAGTAGTCATGGGCCTTGGTCATTCAAGGGTTGATCATTCCTAAACAGAGATTCTGTAGGAGGAAAAAGGAAAGGTATTTGGGGTTAGAGGCGGGGAAAGAGAGATTGAGGTTATAGTGGCAATTCCATCACAATGTAAAGCATTATTTATTATCTAGAACATTTCATGGGGAAAACTTATTAATATACCAGTTCTTTGTGTGGAGGCTAAGAATTAGAAATTGAGGGAGTGCCCATCAACTGAGGAATGAGTAAACGAGTTGTGGTATACGATTGTAACTGAATGTTATTGTGCTATATGAAAAGTGGAATGATTTCAGAAAAATCCTTGAAATATTTACGTGAACTGATACAGTGAAGCACACAGAACCAGGAGAATATTGTACACAGTAGCAGCAATATTTTACAGTGAAGAACTGTGAATGACTTAGCTGTTCTTGGCAATACAATGATCCAAGACAATTCCAAAGGACTCATGATAAAAAATATTATCCATCTCTTGAGAAAGAACTGATGTTTTCTACATATGGACTGAAGCAAACTATTTTCATTCTTCCTTTCTTCCTTCCTTCCCCCTTCCTTCCTTCCTTTTTTCTTTTTCTCTATCTTCTTTTCTATTCTTACTTTCTTTTCCTTCCTTTCTTTTTTCTTTGTCTTTGAGTTTTCTTGCACAAAATGAGTAATAAGGAAATGTTTTACATTATTGTACATGTATAATCTATATCAGATTGTTTACTATCTGACAGAAGAGGGAAAGAAGGGAGAGAGAGAATTCAGAACTCAAAACTTAAAAAAAGGGAGTGTTTAAAATTTTTATATGTAAGGGGAGGGAGAATATATTATTTAAAATGGCCTTCCAATGTGAATATCACTCATTCAAGCTCTCTGAGCCTTCATCTCCTTAACAATAAAATGCTAAAGGCTTCTTATGAGGTTTAAATGAGTCAATGTGTTTAATATTACTATTAATGATTTAGTGTCAATTCTGAGAGAAGATAGGCAACATTTAAGGAGCTTAGCAATTTTCCAAAGCCTTCCTATATAATTCTGAGTCCAACTCATTAACCATTTGTAACAGTTGTCTAAGATATATATACTGATAATCTTTATAGGTAATTCCTTCAACTGCATATCATATTTTGACATTCTACCTCCATTTATTTAAGTGTGTGTATTTTCCTTTGTAGATGATCAGACTAAATTCATTTGAATAATTACAGATCTCTTTCAAGAGACTTTTATAGACCTTCACAGCTTAATGCAACCAGAATATCCTTAAACAGAAGGATCTAGAGCTGAAAAGGAATAACTAATATGTTGTATCACAGTTTGGATACAAAATGATCTTGATTGGCTAGAAGAATGGGACAAATCTAAGATAAAATATAATAGGATGAATACAAATGAATATATTTGGGTTCAAAACTGAACTACCCAAGTATAGAATGGAAATACAGTTCATGTGCAAAATAAAGTAATTGGTGACATTTTGTGTGACACCTAAATGTTACAAGAAAATTCATAAATATTATCACATCAACACTGTCAAATAATTCAGCATCAGAAACAGATATGGCTTTATCAGTGGAAATGACATTAAAGAAGAGACATACCATCTGCCTTGCTGCTGGACTGTAAAGACCACAGGATCTTTTCTATTGCTTTTATATTGAAGTCTCCTGTGAAGTCTCTTTAAATCTCCCCCATTAGAATGTGAGCTACATGAAAGTAAAAACTGCTTACTTCTCTATTTTTATTGCTAATGTTTATGATGTCACAGAGTAAGTCTTAATAATTGCTGTTTCAGTCACTATTTTGTTCATGCCTTCCTTACAATAACTAACCTGTGAGGTTGTTATTACAAGGGTTACTATTTCTGTGTTAAAATGAGGACATTTAAACACTGAGGGTTTAGATAAGTTAGGAACTTCCAGAGGCAGAGTTCAATGCGAGGTTTCTCCTGAATGCAATCTTTTTCACTATATACCACAATGCCTCTTGGAAAGCTCTGGGGTTTATAGTACGCTATAGGCACAATGTGAGTCCGTAGCATGGCATGGCAACCAAAAACGGTGATGAACTCTTTGGGGTGAACGAAGAAAGGTTTCGATGTTCAGAATGAGAAAGGAAATAATCCTACTATCCTCTGCCAGACTTCATCTGTGTTGTGGTCAGACCACATCTTAAACATCATGTTCTTTTCTGGTATCACAGTTTAGGAACTGTTTGAATAAAATTTTAGAAAATTATCTGGAGGAAAATGACAAATGCTGGAGAGGATGTAGGAAAATCAGGATGCTAATTCTTTGCTGGTGGAATTGTAAATTGATCCAAACACTTTAAAGAGCAATCTGGAATTGTGCCCAAACCCTTTGACCCAGAAATACCACTATTTGGTCTGTTTCCAAATATGATTGGGAAAAAAAGGAAAAGAACCTTTATGTTCTAAAATGTTTACAGTCACTTCCTTTGTAGTGACAAAGAACTGGATGTTGTAGGAATGTCCATCGATTGGGGAATGGCTGAGCAAGTTGTGGCATATGATTGTAATGGAATACTAATGTGATAAAAGAAATGATGATGAGCTCAATGATTTTAGAAAAAAACTTGGAAAGACTTGCATGAAATAATGAAGAGAAAAATGAGAACTAAGAGAATATCACATACAGTAACAGCAATATTTTAAGAATGACTTTGAGTGAATAACTGATTTTGTATATTACAAACACTCAAATTAACTATAAAAGACATGAAGAAAGATGTTATCTGAATCCAGAGAAGAACTGATAAACATAAGTGTGTGCAGAATAATTTTACATATACATATACTTATTTTCAGCTCAGAGCCATTTCTGGGGAAGGGAAAAAAAGAAAAAAGAAATTTACCTGATAATTTTGTTGTATATTTAAAAGGAATAGAAAGTTGTACATAGTAGATTTACAGTTTCATGTACAATCATGTTTTTTTAATTGTACTATTATAGGGATGCTTTTTTATTCCAATTAAAAATAAAATTAAAATTTTAAAAAAGAAAATAACTAGAGGAGGGCAGCCAAAATGAAGATGGCACCAGAGATATCAGTATATGAAAATTAAATTTTAAAACTTATCCCATTTGGCCTGGAAAAGAGATGACTCAGGGAAAATATGGTAGCTATGAGTATTTTTAGTGGTATTGTGTGGGCATGACTGAGACCAATGTGTCAAGATTTCCAAGAAGCAGATTTCAGCTCAATGGAAAGCAAACAACAATCCAGTAACTAGGGATGTCTAAAAATAGAAGTCTGTCTCATTTGGCAGTTGGTTGGTCATCACCGGGTTTCACTGAGTAGAGACTCTAAAATCACTTCTTAAAAACTTTTAGAAAAGATCCAGGCTCGAATACAGGTTAGAAGTCCCTTTACACCTCTGAGATTCTATCTGAAATACAAACTTTACCTACCTCCTGATTCAAACAGTAATTCATTGATTCAGTTCAACAATTATGTATTAAGTACCTATGGTGCTAGACAGTAAAAAATAAACATTATGTACCTACTCTGTAAAAAGTTCTATGCAAGATGAAATATAAAGTCAAGAGAAGACACAGAAATTGAACGTTTGTTCAGCACTTATTAAATACCTACTATGTGACAGGCATATATTAGGTGCTAGGGATACAAAGACAACATGAAATGATTCCTGCCCTCAAAGCACTTACATTCTTCTGATGGGAACAACATAAACACATACAAATAAATTGCACACAGTGTAAAGCACTAGAAACTGGGAAGGGAGAAGTGGATCAGCAAAGTAGAAGGTGAGACCTAAGCCAGGCTTTGAAGAAAGATAGGGAGTCTGTGAAGGAGAGATGAAGAAAGATAACTTTCCAGGCATGGGGGACAGCCCATGAGAAAAAAAGCATGAAAGCACAAGTTGGGATGATTTGTATAGGATACAACAACTGGGCCTGTTTTGCTTGAATACAGAGAAAATGAGGAGAGTTTGTGATATGTCTAGAAAGTTGGGGAAAATTGTGAAGGGTTTTAAATGAGAGAATACATTTTATCCAAGAGGTAATAGAGAACAGTGATGCTTCTTGAGCAGAGGAGTCATATAGCCACATCTGTTTTTTAGGGATATGAATGTTTGATACCTATATGGAGGATAGATTACAAAGGCAAAGGAGTAGAGGTATTTGTCATAAATTAAATGAGAGATGATATGGGACAGAATTATACTAAAGGCAGTATTCATGAAAAGCAAGGACCAGACATTTGAGATGCTGTTAGGATTTGAAGTAGACTTGGCATCTAATTGGATGCATGTGCATTGGGGTCAAGGAGAAGGATGAGTTCAAGGATCTTACAGTCTGGGAGATTTTTAATAGTATTTTACCATACATAACATACTTTCTCATTTCATATGATCTAAGAATATTAAATCTGGGAGGGACTTCATGAATCATCAAGCCAAAGATCATCATTTTATAGATGAAAAACTGAACTCCAAAGAGATGTAATAATTTATTTAAGGTCACACTAAGAGTAAATAAAAGGCCTAAGGTTTAGACCTGAAATCCATCAGACTCCATGTCTATCCTGTTTCCCATGATACTACAACAACACTTCCAATAGTTATACACTTGTTACTATTTTCAAATTACAAACAAGGAAACTGAGTCTCAGAAAGATTAAACAATTTGCTCCAGGTCACATGACCAATAAGGCGTATGCTCCCTAATGTTCATAATTTTTGGTAATCTTTGGTGGGAAATCTAGTCTCTAGAACACTAAGCACATTATTTTAGAGTATAGTTTTAACATGTATTTTCAGTAAAAACCAAGAACCACTATTCTAGTTGCTTCTGGCAGATAAATGAGCTGACCTCCTCAGGCTCATTTATTCTGATGGCTTAAAATGGCAGATAAACGGTTCTAGCTTCAAATTGAGAAACTATGTTATTACTGGACATAACTGGCTAGTACCCTCACCCAGGTTATTTGCATAAGAAACTTTTTGTGTAATATTTTCACTTTTTCTGGAAAGTTGCCTCTGCTCCTAGAATTATATTTCCTAGTTCAAGATATTATTTTTGTTCATACGTGGCTTATTTCTGAATAATTGGAACAAATGCAAAAGATAGTTACCTGTGCAATAGCATAGATTTTAGAGCCCTACTGACATTTAGACTTTCGCTACTTTATTGACATTTTAAACACTATACCATAATAATAAACAATGAATTATAATGTATTAAAAAAACCAAATTGACTGATGCCATGAAGGCAGCTATTGTCAACTGATTTGTTAGAAGCAATTTTGGCCCCAAAAACTAAAATGGATTTTAGATGTGGTTACCTTAACTGAAGGAATCCCCAGCCCTTTTTTCATTATTCTATTCCCAATTGAAACATTAATAGAAACTTAAATATGGGAGAGTTCATGTAGTCTATATTCATAATTGTGTTTTAAATTCACTGAAGAGGGAGAGGTGTTCAAAAAATAGCAAAAATGAATATAACCTTTCAATTGAATATTTTGAACCATCTTACTTTTAAGGAAAATTTAATCTGCAAACATTAAATTGAATGCCTCATCAACATACGGCATAAGAATTGATTCTGATTAGTGACCTAGTCCTGTACCAATAAGTAGGAATCAGAACAGATTTATTGGAGAATGGAGTGTGCTAGCAGGTTAGATGGCTGAAGCAGACTGAATCTATGGGTAAGGAAAATGTGGAGAGTTGATGGACATGATTGTTTATATTGATCTTAAAATATGAAATCAGAGGCAGAAATGGAGATGAAGATTATGATGTAAGTTCTGAACTCTTTAAGAAAGGAAAAAGAGTGACCTGAGGCTGGTGGAAATCAGAAATGAGAATCTGCATTAGATGAATTAGAGTTAATGTCCAAAGAGTGATAATGCTTACTAAGTGTCGATGGTAGAGGAAAAGATCTGGAGTGCTAGTGGGTAGCAAAGGATATGACAAGTCCTATGCTGGTCCAGGGTGTGGGAAGATGAAAGAGAAAGAATATATCGTAGTTGAATGAGTCAGAGATGTGTCTTCTGGATGGAGATATATTTCAGTGAGCAGAAAAAGTTGTACAATGTAATTGATGAAAGGAAAAAAAATAATAATGGAACAGGGACTCCTAAGGGTACAACTGAAAGTGATGGAAGAGCAACAAGTCAGATTGAGGAAACAGCAATAGGGAAAAGGTATTTTCATTCTGGTGATGGGGGGATCTCAGGGATTAGAAAAAGCATCAGGTGGTATGAATGCATTAGCTATTCACATGAGTTGGTTGTACTCTCAGGACCCTGCTATGATGGAGACCAACACTGATGCCATGTTCTTACTCTAAATGTCATGGGGCCTGGGTGGTATTGACAATTCAGGCTGAATGTCTGTTTTCTGAGGGACTGAAATGAATTTACACATGGCACCATTTGAGTAATCATATATCAAGATGACTGAGGCAAGGTAGAATCAAAAGATATCTCTCATATAGAGCATGTAATCAGCTCAGTATTAGGCTTGTTATCTGAGATCTTCATCTTTTTGTCATTCAAACTAGACATAAATCTCAGGCACTAGGCCTTTGGGACATTAGTCAAGGTAGAATATCTCATCAAATCAAATAGTTGGTTTTCTATAAGTGGATAGAAAAAGAGCTAAAAAATGAAAATCTTGCCTTGAAGAAGAAATATGTGTGCATATATCTCTCTCTTCTTTGAAGAGGAGGGGAAATATAGTATACTATATACATATAATTCTGAAGTTGGTTTCTGTATTGATTGGTTATGATAAATTAATTGGGGATTTTTGCTTTCTTTTTTTTCTGTTTTTATTGTTGTTGTTGTTACAAGGGAATGAACCCCTGAGTGGGGGATGACAAAAGATTATGAAAAGAAAGTTGACATAAAGAAAATGAATAAAACTTGGAGAAAAATGAAAAAAATTATCTGCTTTGCCTAACACATTTCTTGTTTTCCGTAGTAATTAATTCTAGTCTTAGGGCTAACACAGATTTGGAGATAGTGGGACATGCTTGAGCTTGCTCAAGTACAAAATTCTGGCCATGAAAACTGGCCATTGGCATCATCAGAGCTTGTAACCTGAACTTTGATTTTACAAAATCATTTTCCTATGTTAGACTTTTTAGCTTTGGCTTTTTTGTTATTGTGCTCTCTGTATTCCCCTATTTGGACTCCACCTTGAACCAGCTCCCCTCATTATAACTTTCTTTTGGGTAGGGATCATGTCTTTGTGTTTCTTTCTATCCCAGTACCTGGCACATATCTGGTACTTAACAAAATGTTTAATGTCTTGATTTGTTGACAAAGATTCTGGTGGCCAATCTTCTGATGATGGCTTTCTCCTCAAGTAGTTATAATGTAATATGAGTCCTTAGAAAACTGACAAATTGTTCAGCAGTAGGTCCAAACTCAAACCCTTATCATCTTAGAGCATCTGCAAGAATATTTATTATACTGAAGTAACCTTTGAACATCCCAGGTCACCTCCATAATACAGTGAAACATCCAAAGAATTCTTTGGATGTGGAAAATTAGACTTAGGCTTAATCTTCTTCTCCTATTTAGAGTCAAACAAATACATTTGTAAGCTATGTCTCATCTCTCTAAGATCTGTGCTTCCAGGAGCCAGGTTTAATGTTAGGAGGATACTCCAAAGATCATTTCTTTTTGCTCATTTTAGATCCCACACAAAATTTCCTCCAGATGTCTCTGAATACAAGTCATGTTTAAGACTCCACAAATGTGGTCAAATAGGACCTCAGGTTGTATGTGATTCTGAATTCCTGCAGATGATCATCCAAACTATATTCTATTCCTCCTGTTACCTAATTCCTCATTTCTATCCCTCTAAATCCTTACCCCAAAAACTCTCATCCTAATTCTATGTAGTCTTTCCATTGTACCTTTTAGAATGTTTGTTCCATAGATAACGAACTTGCCTTAAGCTTAAATATATTATTTTCTCACTCTTCTAACTCTTCTTTCTAACTCGTCTTACTGTAATCTGGCTTACTCCAATAACACAACCTCTCTTGACAATCATTCCAGTACTGACTGCACTTTTACTCATTTTTCTCAGATCACACTGTTCAAGATGAGGGAATTGGGAATTGGAATACTCCTTGTTCCCCTCTGCCATTTCCAGCTTTTCCTCCTTCCTCTATCATTTAGTAACCTCTATTCCTTTGAGATTCATACTATTCATATCTACCACCTAGTAATAATTCCGATAGCTATCATCTACAATATACAATCCACTTTCCTTCCTCATTGTTTGGCTTCCAGTTTTTCTCTCTTCACTAATTTCTGCCCTCATACTAGGTATTTCAATATACTTATTGATTCTCCCTCAAATACCTTAACCACTCAGTTTCTTGACCTATTCAGTGCTCATAAGCAACTCCTCCATCCCACCTCAGACACACACACAAAGATAACCACATTCTTGATCTTTTCATCACCCAAAATCTGTACCACCTCCATATCCCTACGTTTTTTCACTTATTTTTCAATCTCTCCCTTTTGACTGGCCCATTTTCAATTGCCTACAATCATGCTCATGATTCCCCTATTGATAAAAAAAACTCCCACTTGATCCTTCCATCCCCAATTATAATCCTGTATCTCTTCCATTTTTGTAGCTAACTCTTTGAAAAGGCCAACTACAAAAGATACCGCCATTTTCTCTCCTCTCACTCTTTTCATTTCCAATGCTAAAGCTATAATCCTATAAGACATGAATGGAAGAGGTATTATAGGCTTATGAGATGTCTCCAACTCTTTCAAGGACCTGCCAATGGGCAAATCTATACTTTCTATAAGGATATCATATGGTCATAGGTTAGTGAGATTCAAGCTCTTTAGCCACCATCGAACCCAGCTCTCCCCTTTCCAGGGGCCCTGAGGCCAAGATAGATTAATTTACTTTCACAGGTCACTTGTCTGAAGCAGGATTGAAACCTAGATTATCCTGACTCTAAGGCCAATGTTCTAACCATTATAATAAGCTGCTTCTTAAATATAAAGTCCTCCAGATAAGTTCAGTGTCTTCAACTAGATAAGCTACTACTACCCCCATATAAATTGACTTTGAGTAAAATTATCCTTTTCCTATAAAACAGCCTATTCCAAAATTGGATGAGGCGTTTGCATGTCCTAAAGAAACACCCAGCAGTATTCCTTTAGATAGACAGTTCATAGTATTCCAGAAAGGTTAGCAACAAAGCCCTTAGAAAATGAATGCAAGAAAGGTGTTCCCTTCAGAGTGTGACCCAAAAACAAAAAGGTGACAAAAGCTTTGTTATTTGGCAAATAATTTTGGCATTTGGTTTTCTCTCTTGTTCAACATGGTTGTTTCTTTCCTTTCTGTTTTGCAATTACTAATCCCTGGATTATTAACTCTCACCCTTTTCAAACATGTCCAAAAAGCTCAAGAGAAGCTGTCTTTATGCTTTTATACATCATCAACATCATCATCAGGAGAAATTTAACATGGGAGCTAAGCAGGGAAGCTGGATTCAAGTCCCACCTTTAACATACACTTCCTCTGTGGCCTTAGGTAAGTCACTTTACCTCTCAGGGCTCTGGCTCACACTCTGGACTGTGATGTCCAGAGAAGGAGACAACCTGCATTTGCAAAGGGAATTCCAATCATTACCTAAAGGTTCCTATTCTGAAAAAAATATATGTCAAATCCCTAACATATTTCCAGTCAAGGATACCTTTCCTTCTTTCCTTTGTTTTTTATTATTTCTGGAGGGTATTAGTATGACCAAGGAGTCCGTTTCGGTCAGACTTGCCAAATTTATGAAATGCTTACATTTGCTTGCTGATGTCTCACTGGTGTGTCACCTTTTTATTAATGGATGGCTTTCTTTCATCTTAACCAATAGCAAATGGACAAGCAGAGCAAACAGCATGCTAGCCAGTGTTGAACAATAAAGCTGCTTTAAGGATCCCTATTCCAATAGAGATAAAGGCTTTCAAATGTATTGTTGCTCTGGTTACTGCTACATTTCCCAGTTCAGGCAAGGAATTATGCTTCAAAGAAAGCTAGAGGTAAATATCTTTAACCAAGACTGCAGCTTGTTTCAAATAATGATGGTGGTTGGAACCACCTATCATTATACTGTCAGTTACTATTAAAGTATCAAAGCTGCATTTTAGCTACTTTGATGTGGACTGCAGTCCTAAATCTGGATGAATGACAGTTAATTTAAGTGTTACAACTGGACCCAGATGGTACTGAGATGGAAGGGCACCTACTTTTCATCTCAAGATCAGACAGAACTTAATTTTAAATGTTTCTTGATTGTGGAGATAATGTCCATGGTTCACTTAATTTCTCTTCAAAGCCACTTCCTGTACCATGTGTTTGCTTATCTATATACATTGTTTGTCTCCCTGTTAGAATGTAAGCCCCTTGAAGTTGGAGATAACTTTATTTTTAATTTCTATCCCTAGTAGCAGGAAGGCAATGTGTCTTATTTGGAAGAGAGTCAACCTTGGAGCTAGAAAGATAATTCTCTCTCTGACTGTGGTATGACCCTGTATACATCACTCAATCTCTCAGTGCTCTAAACTCTAAATTGGAGAAAAGATGATGAGTTGCATTGAGAGACAGTTTTCTCATCCAAGAGTTTCTTATCCCAATGAAATCACAGGTCTAGTACCTTTCTTATATTTCACATTCCTAAAAGTGTCTACCATAATAAACACTGAAGAATATTTTTGAATTCAATTTAAGCCCAGGTCTGGGATGGTGGCATTGAACTGAAGGTGGAAATAATGAGTCAAAGAAGTATGGTCAAAGATGAAATGGCTTGACTCAGTTATAGGAGTCTATTCATTAAAATGATAACTATTATACCTTTTGATATCCAATCCAACAAATATTCAATAAGTATATAGATGTGCAAGTTATTATTCTATGAAAAAAAGAATGAAATATTAGACTTTATTGTTACCATTTTAAAAGATGCATACTATGTTCATAATACTGCTGTAGACACTGAGTGGAAATACAAAAATAAGTAAGACATGGCCCACATGGTGTCTATGGTTTTATTTAATTCAAAATTCATGCCTAGAGCCCAAGTTAGTTAATTCTTCCATGATATCAACATAAATAATTTCAATGAACATTTATTAAGAACCAGTTTTATGCAAAAGCAATTGCTGTATGGTGAGGAAAGTACAAGATGTATCTAATACAATTAATAATAATAGCTAATATAATGTACCTTCATAGAACTTAATCTAGTAAAGAGGAATGTAAACATTGTCATCATCATAACTAGCTATTATACTATGTTTTAAGGATTGTAAAATGCTTTACATATGCTATCTCATTTGATTCTCACAACAACCTTGTGATGAAGACTGTGATGAATTGTTTTGCGAATGAGGAAACTGAGACTGAAATACTTTAAGGGACTGGTCTGTCACACAGAAAGTGACTATCTTGACATTGGACTAGAACTCGGATTTTCCTGACTTTATATCCTGCATTCTATCCACGAGACCAGATAAATACTTTAGGCATCCTTTTGAAGAATCCATAATTCCATTGGTGGAGCCACTGATTCATTTCCCCTATATCTCTTTATTCATGAATTGCTCTATCCCTGCCTCCTTCCTCTACAACCCATCATTTGCTATATAATCATATCAGTCAGCAAGCATTTATGTGCCAGGCACCAGACTAGGCTGGTGTTAATAAGTTTCTCTGAACTTCACTGGACAGATTATTGGATAGCAGGCAATCTGTCACCGTTCCAGGACTCAAAGACTTTCTAGACTGATGATCGCATCTTACAAGATCTTAACTCTATACCTATTAAAGAACCCAAGGTCATTATGAGTCATTGGAGAAGATACTAGGTAAAGGAAGGAATAAGTATAATAGAAAAGTAAAGTGCAATATGTTCTTTGAGGTCAAAGCAAGTCATGGCAACTACCAAATTGGAGAGGAGGAGGTGTCTTTGGGATTCGTCCTTTGCTTTGAAATGGAGCCTTTTTCAGGGAAGAAGTGGTATTTAAATTGTGGGCAGGAATTCAACAGGAAACATAATTCCAGGAAGAGTGAACAGTATGCAAAGAGGCAAAAAGATAGGGGAGATGCAATTGAGAGATGGGGGGAAGTCCTGTTTGACCAGAAGATAGAATATGTAAAAAGAATTACTATAAAATAAGATTGGAAAAGGAGTCATACTGGAGACTAAAAGACCATGAAAACCATGTTAAAGAGTTTAGTTCTTTCATGGAATACTCCAATAAGTGATACATCAATTCTTCTAATAAAATTGTTTTGTTTCACCTCTTGCTCTCCAAAAACTTTGGCTGCCTGACTTTATACATTGTCAGCTATAAGTTATCTTAACAACTTGTACATTTTTAAACTTTTAGATTTATCATCCTTTTAACTGACATCTTCATCTAATAGTGGCCATCTAGTTGAACAGTGTTCTAAAATGATATGGTGAAGTAGCAGAAATACATGAGGGTGTAATGTTCAACTGTTGCTTAGCAATAAATGTTTGCCTCTATACCTGTTGTGATATGTACTTGGCCAGCAATCAATTAGAAGCTCAAAATAATTAGCAAATTTCTTAATTTTTCTGTTTGGAGCTATTCTTTTTGCTAACTACTATCATGGAATTTCAAAACTGAGAGTTAATTTTAGGATTATTTGCTGCTGTACAATATGGGGGGAAAACCCATTAAATTAACAGTCACTTCATATAGGTTTGATTCCTAGTTCTATCAAGGTGATCCTTCAGGTGAATAACCTCTCTAGGTCCCGTTTTCCTCATCTAGTAAATAAGGGAGTTAGGTTAGATGACTTCTAAATTCCCTCCCACCTCTCTCTCTATAGTCTAACATTCCTAACCTAATTCCAAACCAAAAGATGAATCCTACAGTCCCAGGTGATTACCTACCTTATGCTAGAACATCTCCAGTAAGAGAAAAGTTCCTACACCATAGGGCAGACAGACTCTTTTGCTTTTGGAAAGACTTGATTATTATAAAGCTCATAATGAGCCAAAGTCAGTCTCTGTATCTTCCATTGACTGATGTAAGTTCTATATACCAGGCCCCAAAAGATCACTTTTGTTGCACTTGAGAATATTAAACGTAAATGATCAAGTTCCCTATATATATCTTCATTAGTTTTCTTTTTTCTTAACTAAATATTATCAGTTTCTACAAAAGATTCTTGTGACGCACGTGTCACCATGCTGGTTAGTGTATTTAGAATACGTTCTATCTTGTCAATGCCATTCCTAAAATGCATTGCCCAAAAGTGGACACAATACTTCAGACCAGGGGTGCGGAATCTGTGGCCTTGAAGCTTCCTGTGGCCCTCTAGGTCTTTTGGTGTGGCCTTTTGACTGAGTCCAACTTTTCCAGAACAAATCCTTTGATTAATGGCATTTGTTCTGAAAAGTTTGGATTCAATCAAAGGGCTGAATTTCTATTGACATAGCTCCAACTTCTCTTTAGATTGTTGGATGCACTATCATCCTTTTGAACTATACTTATCTTACCAATCATTAAAATTCTTAGATATTTGCTTTCTCATAGGTCTTCCTAAATGCTACTTAGGCAAGTATTTTTTCTTTAACTCTGGCATTGGTCATTTACATTTAATACTGCTACATTTTCTCATGCTAGCTTCAGCCTAGTGTAGCAACCTTTGCATCCCAATGCTGTCACTCACCATATGAAATCTCTTTCCCAGTTTTATGTCATCAGCATCCTAATTAATGCACCATCTATGTCTCATTGGGCAACTAGAGAGTGCAGTGGATAGAGCACTGTGCGTGAAACCAGGAAGACTCATGTTCCTGAGTTCAAATCCAGCCTCAGACACTTATTAACTGTGTGACCCTGCACAAGTCACTTAACCCTGCTTGTCTCAGTCCCTTATCTATAAAATAAGCTAGAGAAGGAAATAGCAAACCACTCCAATATCTTTACTAAGAAAATTCCAAATAGGGTCATGAGGAGTAAGATAAGACTTAAAAAGATTCAGTAACAACAAACTTATGTCTCATTCAAGTCATTTGCATAAAGGGAATATGGCCATCACAGAACTAACTCCAAGTTGCTACTGATTTGTAAATCTTTACTCTCTGGATTTGGTTAAGTCAGAACATTTCAAAGTCAACCACATGTACTCTTTTCCAGTCCACATTTCACTTTCAATGACAGCAGTTAAGTGGCATAGTAGATAGAGAGCTATATTTGGAATCAGGAAAATGAGTTCAAATGTTGCCTCGGGCATGTATTCTTTGCGACCCTGAACAAGCCACTCAACTTCTCAGGCTTAGTTTCTTTATCTATAAAATAGGAATAATAAAAACAAATATCTCACAAGGATGCTGCAAGGATCAAATGAAGATAATAAATGTAAAGCATATATTTGATGAAGCCAGAGGGGATTTCTTTCATAAGCTTTGCAAATCTTAAAATGCTAAATTACTGCAAGCTATTATGATATCATTATTGAAAGGCTTTCTAAAATTACTTACTAAGATCAAGATAGTCTATGTTCATTGCATTCTCCAAAATATTGCTCAAGTATTCCAGTATATCAAAGTTTTGTGAGGTTGCCTCAAGTGAGTATGCCTTTTATTGATACAGACAACAGGTAGGTATGCAATTTCAAGAGTTGGAGTGACTGAAAAATTCTTCTATCTTCAGTCTACTGGGTGAAGAACTTCAATTTAGGATGATTTTTGACTAAGGAAACTGAGGTTGAAAGAGCTTGAGTGGCTTCTCTATACACGTACATTCACACATGTCTATACATGTGCATTCACACATATCTGGGGAAAAGTCATCAGAGCTTTTAAAAAGTATAAAGAAATGTTTAAAAGATTGTTGGTGGGGGCAATTAAAGCTCTCTCTCTTTCATGATGATGAAAGCTGACAAGTATTGCCACCACATATATCTTTCTAGTCTTATTTCATATAAATCTCTTTCACATACTCTGGTCCTCACATACACATACATACACACACACAGAGACACACATACACTATATGACATCTCCTAAATTTGTACCTTTATACAAATGGTAGGTCAAATTTTAAATTCCTTACCTTTGTATTTCTAGGTATATTTCTTATTTCTAGGTATAACTTCAGGACCATCTCCTACACAGTTTCTTTCCTCCCAATGGTTAGTGATTAGTATTCTTACTTGAATCCATTGCCAGTTCCATGCTCAAAATCTTATCTGCTTCCTAAGACTACCTTAGTTTGTCATTGGTATAACCTTTGAGTATCCTAGGCCCCCCTTTATGCTGAAAAAAGGAAGACTTTGGTGAAGAATTAGTCAAGAAAGTCTGTCAAAAGAGGTGGGGTGAGAGTGAGGTGTAGAAGAACACACAAAGTCTATGATGGCTCTAATTCTTAAGAAACCTATTTTGGCTTATGATAGAGGTTCTTAATCTGGGGTCTATAAACATTTTTTGTAATAATAATTGTTCTTTGTAACCCTATGTTCCCTAGGGTAACTTGCTTATGGGGAAGTCTAACAGAAAGAATGTTTGTGATGTCAGCACTCTGTTGATCTGTGTTAATTCCTCAGACAGAAGTCCTGTCTGTTGGTCTGTGTTGATTTCTCAGGCAACAGCCCTGTCTGTGGGTCTTTATGAGTGAATTGAGATGATGGCACTGGTAATGTGTATAAATATTGTTATACCCCTGTTATGCTTTGTTTTTTCTAAAAACAGAATCTGCAGGCAGGAGCTGCTAGATCCTGCTATCGGGCAGAAGCAGGAAGAGCTTGGAGTGGAATACTCCCTGTGAACTGAGACAAGAAACAGAAGCAGAGAGCTGCCTGTGTGTGAACCCAGGCAAGAACTGGAAGCAGTCAGCCCACTGAAGAGGAGCCATGGGGTTTGGAAGTCAGCCTTGAGTTGAGATAAGAAAGGATTTAGACACTGTGTACTGATTGAGGAGATTGTTCTTACAGTGATCTAGGGGTGGATGGCGTGGTAATTTCTGCTATACTTTAAGAATGCTAGGTAAGACCCTAGCCTGGGACCCCCTGACATTGGGGATGCAATGATATATGCTAAGCAGCATATGATATACTAAATGTTATGAGATATAATATAACATAATACATATATGTATACATATATATGTATAATACATATACATAATACAAATACATAATACATAAATGTATTAGATAATATGTTTTGCTTAAGGATGTTGCTATGAATGTCATGCTTTATTGAACAATGTTTAGTTTATTGCTAAATAAATAGAGAGTTCATTATATTATACAATTAGACCCCTAAAATCATTCACAGCAAAAGTCCTTAGGTGTGTTGCCATGATTGTCATTGCAACTACCAATGAACAGAGGAAGACAAGATGAGTAGTGGTATTTGGTGATTCTTTGCTGAGGGTCACCAAAGCAGCATCGCTAGGTTTGTCAAATATATTCACCTCTAACAATTTGCAAGGGGACAAATGGCATCAGTTGTTAAGGAACCAATGGGAGGTAGGAGAAAAGGTGACAGAGAAGATTGAGCAAGAGAAGAAATAGATGTAGCAGTAAGGGAACTCTTGCTTTTCCCCTGAAATTTGTAGCCATGCCAGATTTACAAATGTGGCACAGGACTACATGGAAAGAATGAATAAATCTTTTTAACAAGGGAACTGTTTAGGTCATTCAGTCAACATAGCCAGACTTTAAAATTTCATAATATAGAAAAAGACAAAAGTGAGTAAAGTTGATGCAAATTATTTATATGTATGCGATTCTTTGGTCTTGTAAAATCGAAGTAGTTTCCATGTTCCATGGTAACCAATGAGCATTAATCTTCTGACCTATTGTATTCATTCATAGAAACTCTTTTGTCAAACTGAATGCAATTCCACCTCCCTGGCATTCATTCATTGCTGTAATTCAGTTGTATCAGTTATTTCCATTCAATAGTCCCCAAGAGTCAGTCAGCAAGAGAGGAGGACACAACAAAGATACATCTTTCTGACCTTCTTCAGGAGGGAAATGCTGATTAGCATAGAAGAATCTAGTCATTTATCCATTTTGCAAATTAAATATTCATGCAGCTGTTTACAGTGTTACACAGAGCTCATCAATGCAACTTTATCCTTGTACATTATCACTTTCAAGGATGAATTTTTGCCCATAGCCTTATAATTCCTTTTTTTAAAAAATAGATTCCACCTCTTTGTTTGCTGATGATACAAAGTCAACTGCAAGTTATGAGATACATAAGAGGCAACTTGGCTCTGAAGTGTTCAGCCTAAAACCAGTTTAATAATAAGGTTAGAAAACTTGACGCAAACAGAATACATATGTAGATCACAATGTTGCTGTTGCCTGTAAAACCTACTTTCACAAATAGACCCAAGCTGGAAGGAAAGAAGAATTAAATTTTAGCACAAAATGCAGTTAAAGCTAGTTTCATTGAATGAATATGGAAGTGTGTGGAAGAAGATGACCAAGGTGTTTATGGATAAAAAAAGAAAGGAAATTTAATATTTTACTTTAAAATGGTTTTACTTAAATTATTAATGAGTGAAGTACATGTGAACTGTGATTTCTCTTCAGGATAGCAACTAGAAGTGTGATCTCATTCATAGAGGGAAATCCTTGGTGAGTCAACTTCTTCTACCAATGCAGATCAGCACCTTCTCTTCAATTTAGAGTCTTAGAGAATTGTTTAAAACACTGAGAAGTTACATATCTTACCTTGGTTCACACATGATTAGAATGTGTACAACTCAGTACCTGAAGCCAAGTTTTCTTGATTCCAAATTCTCTATTACTCTGTACTAATTCTTACAATGACTAAACCTGTGTAGATGAGAGAATCATCAGGTTAGAAATGAAAGGGACCTAAGAGGTCAAGTCTAACACCTTCATTTTATAACTAAGGCAAGTGAGGCTCAAAGAGATGAAGTGACTTCCCTAGGCCATACATGTAAATGGCTAAGTTGATACATCCAGATGCTGCCATTCAAAGTCCAGCCTTCTTACAATAGATAGACACATAGGTACATAAATAGGCACAAAAATGCTAGATGGATGGATAGATATGATAGGTGATAGAGATGATAGCTAGTTGGATAGATAGATATACCTATTGATAGATAAATTTCAAGAGCCTATCATATCAGATGATGGAATTGTACAGTGTTAAGAAAGACATAGGAAATTTAAACTCAAGAAATTAAGCATCTTGCACAGAATCATAGGTTTAACTTATGTTGGAGATGGAATTTGTTGTTATTGTTTTTGATCCAATATACAATTTCATCACTTTTGGGGTACTCCCTGTGAGGAGCTCTACCAACACATATTAATGTATTTTCTGAAACTTAAAATCTTGGAGTTGCCACTAGCATGAGAGGTTAAATGACTTGCCCCAAAAGGGTCAAATAGCCAAAATGCATCAAAGATAGGATCTCTATCCATTACTGAAGTAACCTGTCTCCATACAGGAAAATTGATATGATACATTATGTCTTAAAAAATTATCGTATAACAAAGTCTCAAGACTCAGAAAGGACCTCAAAGATTATTGAGTAGAACCCATGCCCGAGCAGAAGAACCTTAATACCTCCAACAAGTATATACATGCATGCACACATACATCAACAAATTAGCTCCTTCAGAAATTTACTTATTCCTCCTCCCTATTCTATATTCATGTATTTTTTTCCAATCTGGAAAAGATTTTTTTGTTGTTGTTTTTGTTCATCTCTTTCTATGCTTATCCCTGACATTTTCATCCATTATAGCCCAGTTCAAAAGTTACTTTTTTCAGTAATGCTCCCACCTGGTTCAATTATTTTATTATTTACATGAACTTATTAGAATGCTGCTATGGGATCAGGCATGACTCAGTCAAATCTGGTAGTTGAGATTTGTTGCTGGAAAGAAATGGGAGACTTGAAGCCAATTTAACACCTACCTCTGGGAGTTTTATGGGGATAAAATGAGACAATAGTTGAAAAGTGTTTGTAATCCTTAAAACATTATATAAATGCCAGATAGTATTAGTTACTAATAAAAAAACAAAGTTTTCTTAATAATAACATGGAGGAAGAGTGGAGACAAGATGGCAGAGTAAAGAAAGGGACTCTCCTGAGCTCTCCCCCAAATCACTTTGAATACTTTTAATTGAATTTAAACAAATTCTAGAACTGTAGAACCCATTAAAAATGGAGTGAACAATTTTCCAGGCAAGACAAGTTAGAAGGCCGAGAGGAAAGGGCTGTTTGTTCAGGGTGAGAGAGGAACATAGTCTAGTGTCGGCTGTACCATCACAGACTACACTCCAGCAAAACAGGAGCAGGCCTCTGTGCAACTAATTCATTGTCACAGTGATAGTTTCCAACCTTTCAGCCTGCAAACAGCAAGAGAATCAGAACACAAATCAGAATATTTACAGGGGGTCCCTTTCCTAATACCAGGGGCAGGATTCTGTTGTATTTTCTATAATCGGTTCTGAGTTATAGGCCTAAGTCTTAGTCCCAAGGTGAGAAGGAGTTCTAGCAAAGCAGAGCTTGTGGCTCCTGGGGAGTAGGGACCATGATCACACTTTCAGGGGTGAAAAACATGCTTATGGTTGCTCATAAACTAGTGTGCAGTACAGAAAAATAGTCAATGCACCTTTCCCTGGATCATACCATTTTGGAAGAGCCAAAAACTTATAGGTCCCCAGAATTATCTCTGAAAACAGTTGCACAAAAAGTCCTGAAACTTGGAACAATGTCCCCACCACTTGGGAAGCTGAGCCCCACTTTAGCAAAAAATAGGCTAGAAAATGAGTAAACAACAGGAAAAATTTCTGACCATGGAAGTTACTATAGTGACAAGGAAGATCAAAACATCCTCAGGAAAAAAAAAAAAGCAACTACACCCAAAGTCTCAAAGAAAATATGATTGGTCAAAGGCCATGGAAGGAATCAAGAAAGATTCTAAAAATCAAGTGAAAATGTAGAGGAAAAATTGGGAAGAGAAAGAGAGTGATACAAGAAAAACATGAAAAAAAGTCAACAGCTTGATAAAGGAGGAACAAAAAATACTGAAGAAAAAAAATAGGCCAAATAAAGAGGCACAAAAATCCCATAAAGAGAAGAATGCCTTGAAAAAGTAGAATTGGCCTAATGTAAAGAAAGATAAAAAAAAAAATTCATTGAAGAAAATAATTTCTCAAAAGTTAGAATTGGGCAAGTGGAAGCTATGACTTTACACAATGTAAGGAAACAATCAAATAAAATCAAAAGAATGAAAGAAATAGAAGAAAATTTGAAATATCTCATTGGAAAAACAACTGGCCTCGAAAATAGATCCAGGACAGAAATTTTAAGAATGATTGGACTATTTGAAAGTCATGATAAAAACCAGAGCTGAATAGAAAATTTGACTTTCACATACAAGAATCAAGAGAAGCATGAAAAGGTAAACAGGAAAGATAAATCATAAGGGATTTACTAAAATTCAACCATTTACATTCTTACATAGAAAGATAATATTTGTAATTCTTGAAACTTTTCTCAGTATTAGGATAGTTAAAGGATATATATGTACGTGTGTGTGTGTGTGTGTGTGTGTGTGTGTGTGTGTGTGTGTGTGGAGAGAGAGAGAGAGGGCATAAGGTGAGTTAAATGTGATAGGATGTTATTTAAAAAATAAGATTAAGCAATGTACTGGAAGCAGAATAAAGGGACAGTTTGAATGGATTAAATTATCTCAAATAAAAGAGGAAAGAAAAAGCTTTTACAGTGGAGGGGAAGAGAAGGAAGGTGCGAGGGAATGAGTGAAGCTTACTCTCATCAGATTTGACTTAAGGAAGGAATAACACACACACTCAATTGGGTATGAAAATCTATTTTACCGTACAGAAAAATAGGGGAAGAGGAAATGGGGGGTGGGGGGGAATGATAGAAGAGAGGACAAAGCGGAAGAGGAGGTAATCAGAAGCAGACACTTTTGAGCAAAAAGGGTCAAAGAAGAGAATAGCATAAAGGTAGAGCAGGATAGGATGGAGGGAAATATAGTTAGTCTTTCATAGCATGACAAAACAATTGTCTTGATGTGTACTGAGAGGAATAAAGGGAGAAAATGTGGAAATCAAGGTTTTAAAAACAAAAGTTAAAAAGTGTTTTTACATGTAACTGGGAAATAAGACAAGTAGGCAATGGGGTATAGAAATCTATCTTGCCCTACAGGGAAACAGAAGGGAAGGCTGTAAGAGAAGGGTGGATGGTGATAGAATGGAGGGCAGATTGGGGGAAAAGGTAATCAGAATGCATGTCATCTTGGAATGGGGGAAGGGGAGAAATCAGGAGAAAATTTGGAACTCAAAATCTTGTGTAAGTGAATGTTGAAAACTAAAAATGAATTAACAAAACTAAAAAATAAAAATAACACTTAATTTCTCAACATATAGAAAACTGAGTCAAATTTATAGGAGAGATATTCCTCAATTGATAAATGGTCAAAGGATATGAAGAGGTATTTTTCAGACAAAGTTATCCAATCTATCTATAGTCATATTAAAAAGTACTCTGACTCACCATTAATGAGAGAAATATGAATTAAAACAATTCTGAGTTGTTACCTCACATCTGTCATATAGGCTTACATGACAGAAAAAGAAAATGACAAATGTTGGAGGGGATTGGGATAATTAAAATTTATGAAGTACAATTTATGAAGTTGTATACTGATTCAACCATTCTAGAGAGCAATTTCCAAAGGGCTACAATACCATACATACATACCTCTTGACCAAGAAATCCACTACTAGTTCTGCATCCCAAAAAAGATTTTTAAAAAATGTAAATGTGTACAAAAATATATTTATAGCAGCTCTTATAGTGGTAACAAAGAACGGATACTCTCAAAAAAACATGGCAAGATTTCCATGAACTGGTGCAAAGTTACATTCGTATGATCAGGAGAACATTGTACACTGTACCAGTAACATGCGATAATGATTAACTATAAAACCAGTTATTCTCAGCAATATGATGATTCAATACAATTCTACAGGACTTACGACGAAAAGTGTTATCCGTCTCCAGAGAAAGAACTGCTAGAGCCTCAATGCAGATCAAAGATACTTTTGTCTTTACTTTATTTTTCTTGTTTTCTTTTATCACTTTTATTTCACAGGATGACTTACATGGAAATGTGTTTTGTATGACTACGTATGTATAATATACCAAATTGCCTGCCTTTACAATGTGGGTAGAACAGAGGGAGAGAATTTGGAATTCAAAATTTGGGTAAAAAAAAGAATGTTAAAATTGTTTTACATGTAATTAGGAAAAATAAAATGTTAGATAAGATTTAAAAAATAATAACATAGAAAGGATTTTAAGAAAGGATATAGCCCTGTTTCAAGATGTTCTGCAATGATGTCATCACCCTACCATCTTTTTGCCATAAAGAAATGAATTTGGTTGGAAGGATGGGTTGAATTAAAAGGTATTAACCACACAATAGAGAGATAGTCCAAAGGTCACCAATTTCTTGTGAACTGCTTTGTTTGGTTTGACTTAGATAAATAGGAAGCATGAAAAGTTTGAGTCCTGGACTCTTGTACAAAGTTTCAGGGACAACTTCTCAGATGCCTAAGGGAAAGTTAATATAGATTATATGGCATTGACTCTAGAAGATATTGTTTCTATCACAAATGTATAACATCTTATAATTTAGAAATATCTTAAAGGTCATCCAGTCCAATCCCTAGACGAAGCACAAATCCCCTCTAAACCATCTCTCTAAAATAATCTTGAAGCTTTTGGCTCTCTAGATAGGAAGATAGTGATAGAAATATTCAATTACAAGAAACTCACTTCCCTTTGAAATAATCCATTCCACTTTTAATAGTTTCATTATAAGGAAAATATTCTTTATTTCAACATAAAATATTCTTCTCTGTAATTACAACTTGTTTGACTAGTTTTGCCCTTTGGCACAACACACAAGATTCCAACTCAAAAATATTCAGTGACTTCCTCTTGTCTCTCAGTCAAAATACAAAAATCATTAATTTGGCATTTAAATCTCTCCAGAATCTTGTTCCCTCTTGCCTTGCCTTCCTACTCTAATTCCCTTTCACATACTCTAATCCTCTTGGATGCCGCCACCACACACACACACACACACACACACACACACACACACACACACACACACACCATTCCATCTCCTTGTATCCACAAATAGTACTCCAAGTTTGAAACCCTACCTCTTCCCCTGTGCCTCCTAGAATTCCTAGCTTTTTTTAATACACATCTTCAGGACCACCTCCTACGCAGGCTTTTTCTTCCTAAGCGTTGGTGGTTAGTACTTTCTCACTGGAAATTACTGCATGGTACTTAGTATATATTTTGTGTTTACTTAATTGGGTGCATGTCTACCTCAGTAGAATGCAAGCTCCTTGAGGTCAGAAATTGTTTCATTTTATTGTATCCCAGCACCCAGGACAACATCTCATACTTAGCAGGCACTCGATGAAAGCTGACTGATTTTAATCAAATGTATTTTCCTCAAGAAACTTGACGAGTAATATTTATAGTGTGATACAAAATGAAGAAGGTGATTTATATACATTATTTTCTTTCATCTTCATAGTAGTACAAGAATTGTAATTCACAATTTTACAAATGAGGAAATAGCATTTCAAGGAGGTTAAGTGATTGTGTATCAGAAGTACTATCTGAAGCCAGGTCTGTGACTCCAAATCCAACACTTTATTCATGATAGCAGAGTGCTTCTCAGTAACCCTATCACACTAGTTATGTAACACTGGAAAAATTATATTCTGTCTCAGTTTATAGTTTCATAAAATAAGAATGATAATTATGTCTGATCAACAAAACTCAAAGATTTGGTAAAAGAATTAAATTATTTTGTATGACATTTACTTGAATAGTCAATGAATCTGTGATTTTATCTGTATTCCCTCTACTGATACAAAATTCAACCCCTCTGGACCTCTTCCTGTTAAACTGTTTTCCAGGTTTTTACATCCTTTCCTCCCAGCCCCCATAGAGAAATCCATTTAAAGCACTGGAAACCTTCTTCTAGAGTCATTTTAATATTTATTGAATATCAATGCCACTTTCAAACTGTCCATATGTCATCCTTTACCTTTAATACACTATCTGTCCTACTTCCTTTTTTGCTCATTCATTGTAGCATTTCTTACTTAACAATCCTTGACAACAATAGACTGACATCCGGTAATGTCCACCATGTATTTTAGTATGACCCTTTAGGTCATTCACTTTCAATTTTGATTCTTTAGAAACCATGGTGTTTCATGATTCACAAAGACAAATAGATGAGTTTCTGCTGTACTATGAAATTTTTTTTACTATATTCATTCAGATTTAAAAGGATTTTCACCTGTATTACATTGTATTAGTGCCAGAGCAAATATAAATTGCTATTATCAACATTGACTACTTGAGATAACTGTAATTTTGTCAACATGGAATCCCTTCATCTCCAACTATCACCCCAACCCACATAGAAATGATGACATTTAGTAGGTAACATCATAACAACATAAATCATATTTATGTAGGTAAATTTAGATAATTTGAAATTACTTAAGTCTTAACATGGTCAGTCTGGAATTCTTTATCATCCTATCAATCCTTTAATCAACACTCCTTTGGGTCTAGTTGGTCAGTCAATTTGGAGCCCATTTAATTTTATCATCATCCAGTTGGCATCTTTAAAAATTGTCCACAAGGTTTAAGGTTCACAGAGAACTATTACGCATTACTATATTTGTTCTTTTCAACAACCCTGACTGGGGTATAATCTATAATAATTTGTAGTTGAATAAACTGAACCTTAGAGTAATCAAGCAACTAAGAGAGTCAGAAAACTAAAAAATGGCAGAGGCAACATTGTTTGATTTACCTCTGACTTGAGATTTCCTCAGAGTAGCAAGCTCCCTGTGAAGAACTTTGGCCAATGCACATTGACATCTTCTTTTCAGCTTCAGCTTAGAAAGTGACCTGGCAGTGAGAAGCAAAGGAACTTGCCATTACTCACATAGTCATGATGTGACAGAGGATATCCTTAAATCAATTTCCTCTACTTCTACTACTTCCCACTGACTCATAAACTTTGAATATTCATATGTAGAGCAGAGGATTATATAGACTTAGATCAGGAAGTGACCTAAAGGGTCTAGTCTAAATCTTTTATTTTACAGGTGAGGAAACAGAAGCCCAGAGAAGTAAATTAACTTTGCCCAAGCTCAACAATAAGTCAATCAACATTTATTAAGTGTTCACTATGTGCCAGCCACTGTGCTAAGATCTGGGAATGCAAATACAGGCAAAAAGAAAGACAAACCTTGTTCTTGAGGACCTTATGTTGTAACAGGGGCAACATAAAAAGGAAGCTAAAAAGAGAAAGTGCTCACAGTGGGGAATGATGGAGAAAGGAGTTCAAAGAATTAGAAATGCAGCATGAATTGGAATGAAGGTGTGAACATGACTAGCTTGGGCACTTACCCTAAAATAGAGGTTTGAGAAGGAACCGAGCAATCAGTGGAAGGGGCCAAAGTGACACAAGCAGTAAATGACTGAACCCATATTCAAATCCAGGTGCTCTGACCATAGGTCCGGATATATTGATTCAATAATAGATAGATGGATGGATGGAGGGATGCATGGAAGGAAGGAAGGAAGGAAGGAAGAAAAAATGGATGGAAGGAAGGAAGGAAGGAAGAAAAAATAGATGGATGGAAGGAAGGAAGGAAGGAAAAATAGATGGATAGAAGGAAGGAAGGAAGAAAAAAGACAGATGGATAGATAGATGGATAAACAGACAGATAATAGTAGATGATAAAATCAATGACAGCTTAATGGAGCACAAAACAGATAGCTACATGACCAGATCCAGATATAGATTTTGAACACCTTCTAAATAAAACCAAGCATCCATGCTAAATACTTAGAAAAAATACAGAGAAGTATATGGCAAAAATTCTCACCCTCAAGGAGGGATTAGTGATTGTACTTATACATATTGTGATTGTACATGTACACACACATCAAGCGACAACTCAGTATAAGGGATTTCATAAGGTAGTCTATGATTAACAGATGAATATTAGATATGATAATAAGTGATGTGAATAACTTTGAAAGGTTTTGTGTTGGAGAAGGGATTTGAATTAAGCCATGGAGAATGGATGAAATTCAGGTAGGTGTGTGTGTGTGTGTGTGTGTGTGTGTTGGATCTGTCAATACACCTCTTGAAGTAGCTGTATGACAGAGTTTTCAGGTGTGGATATAATATTCCATTCTGGGAAGAAGTGTGTGTGCTTTCTACGCATGTGCATGTGTGCGTGTTGGGGGAGGAGTATTTGTAGATGAAATCTCTAGCATCACCAAAGGAACCCCTAGTCATTTATAGTATACTTTTGTTGGGTTTGCAATAACTCTTTGCTCTCCATGCTTTTCATATTAATAGGGTATACACAACAGGCAAACATCTTGAAGACTCTACCTGTTGTACATCAAGATAATTGAGGAGAGCTGTTCAGGGATTAGAAATTCACCAGGCTTCTCATGAAACAAACTATCTCAGTTTGACTTTCTGCTACTACTTTGACAAAATTAATGTGAGATATTAACATAAGGGCAAATATCCAGAAGGGGAGGAGCAGGGGAAACAAGATAAATGGCAAAGCAAGCAGCTGAAACTGTGCTGAGATTCATTTCTTTGGTATAAATAACAATGATTAAAACCTGGTTTCATAATTCAGAAATTCTGATAAGTCAGTAAATAATTAACAATAACACAAACAGAATAATATTGTGTTTTAGCAAGACAGAGGTTAATTTGAGTCTCAAATGAAGGCTGCTCCTAGTAATTAGGGAGTTGAAGGAGGTACTTGAATTATTCTTCCTCTTTTAATCAAAGTAGTAATAATGAGATGCTATGCCCTCATCATACAGGAGATAGTTAAAATCCTCATCATACCTGACAGCCTAATTCAAATTGTCATCAAAGAACCTCAAAAGGATTGAGAGACATCTCCCAGTTAGCTCCTGAATTGCATTGTCATCTTCAGTTTGGGTGGCAGGCAAAGCGGTGATGTAAACTGAGTTCCTTATGAGGGTAGACTTCAGGCATTTAAAACTAATCACAGTTGGGTATCTTCCTGCCTCTCCACAAATAATTTTGCAATAGTTCCCTTTATTTACTGTACATGCCAGGAAAGTTTGACTACTTTCTCTTCTCCAAACTCAGTAGTCTAATCCCTATCACTGTTTGCTTTTACAGGATACCCCCTTATGCCTAGAAATGATTCCCCCTCCATCTCAACCTGTTAGAATGTAGTTTCCTTCTAGGCTCATCTCTGATGCCCTTTTCTAAAAATAGAGTGCTTTAATTTTTTCCCTTCATCATCTAATTACTTTTCATACATATTTACATGTTATATTCTTTCACCAGAATGTAACCTCCTTGGGGACAGAGAGTGTTTTGTTTTGCCTTTGTATCCTAGGGAATATCACAGTGCTTTGAGTATAGAGAGTTATTAGTGGGGGGGTGGAGCCAAGATGGCAGAGTAGAAAGACTCACATATGCTAGCTCCGAACCCACAGCCCATAATTACCTATAAAAAGAATTCCCAACAAATTCTGGAACAGTAGAAGCCATGCAGCAGTAGGGTGAAGGAGATTTCTGTTCCAGAGAGCCCTGAAAAACCAATCCCAAAGGTTCATCGCGCATTGGACGGGAGCGGAGACCAGCCCTGCCCTGACCGTGGCACCAAGAGGAGCAGATTGGAGCAGGCTTCAGGGACAGAATCTCCAGTGGCCACGAAGATCCCTCCACCCACAGACGCACAGGTCAGTAAGAGAGACGTCTGGATGGACTGAGAGGGGAGTGGGGTGTCTCCATAACTCGGGCCCCCATGAGAGGCAGCAGCAGAGGCTGCAGGTTGGTGGCCAAAGGCTCTCGGAGCAGGCAGGAGCTCCAGTACTGAAGGTCTCTGCATAAACCCCCTGAGGAACTGAGCCTGGGAGGAGGCCCTGCCCCCACCTGAACACCAGAACTGAAGCACCTGTTGAATAGCAGCCAGCCCTGCTTCTGAAAGCCCTGAGGTTGGGAAGCAGCATTTGAATCTCAGACCCCAACCTCTAGCTGGGTGGACCTAGGCCACGGGTGGAGAGGACTCTCAGAAGTCAAGTAACTGGCTGGGAAAATGTCCAGAAAAGGAAAAAAAAAATAAGACCATAGAAGGTTACTTTCTTGGGGCCAGATGATTCCACCCTTCCTCTCTGATGAGGAAGAAAACTGCTTACCAACAGGAAAAGATATAGGAGTCAGGGCCTCTGTATCCCAAATATCTGAAATGTATACCCAATGGGCTCAGGCCTTGGAAGTGCTTAAAAAGGATTTTGAAAATCAAGTTAGACAGGTGGAGGAAAAACTGGGAAGAGAAATGAGAGAGATGCAAGAAAAGCATGATAAATGGGTCAATACCTTGATATAGGAGACCCACAAAAATGCTGAAGAAAATAACACCTTGAAAAATAGGCTAACTCAATTGGCAAAAGAGGTTCAAAAAGCCAAGGAGGAGAAGAATGCTTTCAAAAGCAGAATTAGTCAAGTGGAAAAAGAGGTGCAAAAGCTCACTGAAGAAAATAGTTCTCTCAAAATTAGAATGGAACAGATGGAGGCTAATGACTTTATGAGAAACCCAAAAAATCATAAAACAAAATGAAAAGCATGAAAAAATTGAAGAGAATG
>CM053769.1:285223813-285288120 GCA_028658325.1 Potorous gilbertii | reverse complement strand
GCTTTTCAATGAAATAGAGAACTTTCAAGCATTCTTGATGAGAAGACCAGAGCTGAAAAGAAAATTTAACTTTCAAACACAAGAATGAGAAGAAGCATAAAAAAGTAAACAGCAAGGAGAAGTCATAAGGGACTTACCAAAGTAGAGAGTTATTAGTGATGCCTATGGGATGGTATTACAAAAAATTCACTAACTACTATGAACACATAGCTCAGTTTTCAAAGTTACATACGGTCTAGTGTTCTTTAGCACAATTATAATAAAAACCATTAAGGATTTACTTTTGAAAGTCTAAGAGTTCTTTGTTCAATAATTTTACAATGGGATAGAATTTTCTCTCTATATGTCTCCAGATCATACCTAGCCTTTTGGGATCTACAGACACAATCTGGAGACTTAATGTGATGAAAAAAAAATGGAACCAAGTCAAAGACAGAACACTGTGGCTCTCTATTAGAGACATCCCTCTAGATGATATCATTCAGATATAGATATAGATATCACTTATATATAAGTGATATCTCTTATATCTAGGTGATATAGTAACCAAGGGATTAACTTTTAGAAGTCATAGAGGCCAGCAACAGAGGGAAAAAATGAATGATGTGGCTAAGCTATGGTGGTCTCTGGTTTTAGAATTTGAATTAGATAGATAGATGGAAAGATAGATATACAGATAGACAGACAGGCAGGCAGGTAGATGAAAGAGAGATAAATAATAGACAATTTATTAAGAATTTACTATGTGGTGATTCAAATATAAGCAAGATAGTCTTTGTCCTCAAAGAGCTTAGTTTCTAAAAGATGACCACAATAGATAAAAGGTAGCTAGAAAGCGGGGCTCTGGAGAGCATGTTGTGGACATATCCAGGAAGTGGATATGGAAGCCAATCTGTCAAGGGTCAGGTAACCCAAAGACATATTCCAAGTTTGGACTTGAGGGAGAAAAGATGAGGATAATAAATAAAGTGTAGATAGAATTATGAGAAGATGGCTAGTCAGTACAAAGGTCTAATTTCTGTCGAAATAAGGTAAAATCTTATTTGTTAAGATATCAAGTAATTTCAGGCTGTCACAGACATGGGGTGTAAGCGAGCGTTCAGGTGGAGGATCTACATTAAACAGACCTTGATTCACATACCTGAGAATTTGCTTTTTCTCACTGCTTCTCATGTGTGTGGTGAGTCAGAGGGTGGAGATACCAGCTGGGTATCCTAAATATGGAGGTTCTATTATTTTATCTCCTGAAGTGGTTTTCTTTTTCTACCTTGCACAGTGTTTCTTTCTTGTGGATTTTGCTTTGTTTTATATCTGGTACATTACTTTGTAAAAGACACTACTCTGCTAATTTGTTGGTCATG
This sequence comes from Potorous gilbertii, assembly GCA_028658325.1. Classification (NCBI taxonomy): domain Eukaryota; kingdom Metazoa; phylum Chordata; class Mammalia; order Diprotodontia; family Potoroidae; genus Potorous; species Potorous gilbertii. The sequence continues at coordinate 285,286,759 of CM053769.1, read as the reverse complement.
TCATGGGTATTTATTGCTTGTTAATTTCCAACAGAAGCATAAGACAAAGAGAAGCATACTCACTAAAATCAATCATCATTAATATGGAGATTATTTTTGTGGGATCTGAGATGGCAAGCAAAGTGGGATCTTTTGCTGTCTTTGTTTTAGTATAATCAAATGCCTCTGATTGAATCTGGCTTTTATCCACCAAGAGTTTCTTTAACTAGAAACAATGTATTCATTAATGTGATTAAAGATCTTCCCCACCCATTAATGGGCCTGGCCATTGAGGGGAGTTTGATTAGGGAAGCTTTGTAGGAAGGCCCACACCTTTTGTTAATGTAGCACTGGTTATCAAGGGTTGGGATGCCCTCTGGCTCTAAAAAATGGTATAAATACTCTGAGAGTGAGGTTTTACTTTGGGACTTACTGGCTGGATGTTTGGCCAGATGAGAACTCAGGGAAGTCACAAGGAAAATACAGTAGAATAATATTTAAGCATTTATCTGATATTTTAAAGTTTACAAATCACTTCCCTCACAATGACCTTGTGCGGTTAAATATTTGAAGGATTATTATTTCCAATTTATGGATGAGGAAACTATATTTCTAGCCCAAGAGCACACAGAGAGCAAGAAGCACAGGCCAGGAATCAACCCCGAGTCTCTGACTATAAATTTATTGTTTTTTTCAATTGTTCATAAAATCCCTGATCCCAAGGAAATATAGATAAAACCTTAAAATGGGCTATTTGTGGAATAAATGGTATTAAGGGAGGAGTTCAGGCATGGGATATTTCAGTTATATTCAGTGTGAGCAAGATAGAATAGATGCTCCCAGAAAGTTATTTCTGCTGCTATGAGGAAAGGGCTTATTCTTTGTGATCTTTGAAGGTTACCTTTTTGTCAGGTTGAAATATTTGGATTCTGAGGTAATGGGGGGAAATTGTGATCAGTCTTTCTATTTCTATCCTCCACACTTTGAACACTTATCAAGCTAACATAGCCAGTGAAGACAGCATCCTGAATCATTCTGGCCAAGAACCCACAGATTCATGGATAACTCTATTTAAAGGCCAATAGATTCTATACACCCAACTTAAGGCTCAACTATACTTCTGAAACTCAGTTTGAAATACTATTTCTTTCATAACTTCTGTCTTCCAATGAGAGTTGGTATCTTAGTGTGCTATCCTGGAACAGCATAGGAATAGTGTCTCAGTAATTTTATGACACATATTTGAACATGATTTAAACCATTCATAAAATAGGTATTAGGAAGCTTATGATTAGATCACTAAGCAATATCCTTTGGGCATGGAATTTGCCAATTTTTTATTTTCTGTGATTCCAGTCACGCATCTTCCAAAATAACTTTAAGATAGACTTAATGCCAACACAAGCATGAAATGGGGAAGGGGAAAGAGGATAAGAAAAAGGATATGGAAAGAGAGACAACAATAAAATAATATGAAATAAAAGCAATAGGAAGTTTTAACCTATTTTAGTTACTGTCAACAAAAGCAATTATCCAAATAAAAATGCAAAAGAAGAATCAAAATCATACTCCAAAAATCCCCAAACAAATTAATAAATAACAGGAAGAGCTATCACCCTAGTGAGGCATCTGGGGTCAACCATGGTGTGCTGAATTTAGAGGTCACCTGCAGCATTGCAGTCCTTCAGAAATTTCAGGAATGAAGGGCATTTGGTTAAAATAGGAAACCAGTAAAGGACTAACTGAGTCAAGCTCCTTCTGTAATCTGCTGGTAGTACCCCTTCCCAGCAACCTCCTTATGCTGACATCTTCAGTAGATTTAACATTGAAATAGGTCTGAAGCTTCACATAGGACCCTAAATGAATCCATATTACATTAGAAGATTTATTCCCCCCTTCAACTCCAACTAAAGTTGAACTTAGTGTTAGTTGCCCTGAGCTTGATTTTTGATACTTGTATCAAGTTAAAAACAAAATTTTTAAAATCCTATTATCCACTCAGAATAGGAAATCGAAGAAAATTCTTTTTGTTTGTTTTTTTCTATAGTTCCATGCCCTTTTCCTCACCTGATAGAAGTTCTGCCATATTAGGACTCATTTTTCTTCCATCTTTTTTCTTCCTCTTTTTCTTTAAAATATAGTTGTACTCAATGTGTATACAACTGTGATTCTGCTGATTTCACAGCAGAAGGTTAAATAGTCATGATATTCACTAAGAACACATTTTATGCATTTGCGAACTCAGCACTTTGTGAATCCGCCACCAGCATCTCCATTCCCATGAATTATCATGGATCGAACTGAAGTCAATTTGACTACAAGGAAATGAACTGGTTTTCCTCTTATCAATAGGACTTTATTCAATAGAGATTTATTTGTCTTTGAAAAGTTTGTGGGTGGGAAATGAATGAAAACCAAATTTAGAAATGCTAAAGGAAAATTTGAATGATGCTCTGATGTATTACATAGCAAAATCCTTCACAGCAACAACAGATACTTCCAACACTGAAATTCTAAACTCTTAATCACAAAAAATGAAGACAGAAATAGTATCATTTCCCCCTTCAGGTTCACATTAGTAGAATCTGTTAGACATTTCTTTGTTGAGAGACAAAAATAACCTTAATGGCCATGTAGTCCATCCTCTTCAGTATACAACAAAGACCTGAAGCAATAAAGGCCTTAGTCAAGGTCACACAAATGGCAGAATAAGAATTTGAGCCTTGGTCTGCTGACTGAAAGATTGCTGTTCTTTCCATAGTACAATTTGTACCTCCTTCTGAATTAGGCTGGCTCTCTAGTAGACAGAACAACTATATTTATATGGGAAAACTTCACATGTACCTCAATGGAAAATAATGGAAATTCCAAATAGAGGATTTCAGCTATGCAGGCTTAGCATACAAGAGCTAAATAACTAACAGTAGCTAGAACCAACAAGTGCTTGATGAGAACAATGTGGTCTCTAAGTGAAGCACCATGCAATCAATTTTTATGTAGTGAGTGATCCTGTGGAGTATTTTGCTCTTTACCTCAAAGAAGACATCGATGAAAGGACTTGTAAAATAGAAACTTAAAAAGATGGATTTTGTCTAATGGTCAGAATTTTCAAAAATGGCTCTTGCCAAGACTCAAGTCTAGCCAACACACTAGGCAAGTAGTTTGGAAACGGGAGCTTGAGAAACTATAAATGATGACAAAAGACCAGCAAAATCTGGGAATTAGAAAACAATGGCCTGATGATTTTAAAGTGAGATTGTGATCAAAAGAGGGTCTGCAAAAGTGGCTTCTTTATCAGTAAGTTCTGTGTCAAATGTGAACTGTTTACAAGACAAAACAAGCTTCTGGCAACAGCCCTGCTAACTCAATTGTAATGAAAAATCCAGTTGCATTTTGGGTTAGAATGAAGATTCAAGGCTCAGAATTTTGTAGGTATTTTGGATAACAGCACATAAGGGTGAACAGAATGTTCCTTGATTTTTTTTTTTTATCATGACTGTCCTTTTCCTGGGTATTTACAGGACCAGTCATTGATTTTATCGGTAATCTCCCAAATAACATGCTGCAACTCAGATGACCAATCTGACAGGGCAGAGAACCAGATGTTTCCGGGTAAGAAGAGACTATTGTTATTATATTTACCATCAACATGTGGCTTGATTACTCTTTCCGCATTTCAGTTAAATGACCTGAAAGCTCCAAAATCAGAGCTCTAAAATGTGTTTTCAACAAACTGGGGAACAAAGGTGGTACCATAGATGACAAATCAGGAGCTAATTAATTTGTTATATTTTATTTATTTCCCTAGTGGAAAAATTACAGATTGTTTTAAGGTTTGCAAAGTCCAGTAATAAATTGCTAGTCTGACCTACTAGTCTACACAGCAACCATGTGTTATCATTAATCTCAAACAACATATGTAGTAACTAAGGCTTAGTGACTTTCCCCAGGGTCATATAGCTAGTAAGACTTGAATCTAGGTCTTCCTGACTCTTAAGTCCACTACTCAATTTACTTCACTATGCTGCCTCCTTGAGAGTCAAAAATATGTTTGTTTATTTTCAGCATTTTAACGCATGGTGTCCCAAAAGTCTAAGTATGGTCTTAAACTTTAATAGTAAGTGGCTACAGCAATGGAATTGGGGTCTGTAAGACCTGAGTTCAAGTTCTGATTCAGACATATACTGAATTTGTCAGTATAAACAAAGCACTTAAGCTCTTAGAGGTTCAAACATTACTCTATGATTGTTAGATACAGACAAATCACTATCTTTCATCAGAGATGGGAGTTTCCCCATTAGCAGTTTGTTTTTTGGTTTTTTTAATATCTATAAAATCACAGGTCCAGATCTACTTAAGACTATGATACTTTAGGGTGCTATGGTATCAAATGCAAATAGAGACAGATTCCTATGGACTCCATATTGACTTAGAAATCACAAATTAACATAAGCTATGTCATGTTGCATTTTTATTTGTTTTATTAAACAATTCCAAATTACATTTTAATACAATTTGAATATACCTAGGAGTTTATAGAGATTGCATGGGCCTTGAATTTGACACCTTTGATATAATAATTAGAGGGTAGGACTTGGAGCCAAGAACTGGGTTCAGTTTTGACTCTAAGTGAGGTGCTTAAGCTCTCACTGCCTTAGGCAGCTTCATATCTTCATGGAGGGATGACCCTCACTAGAAGTTCACAAAGCTAATGAAACATGGCTCTTCCACAATGATAGCTACATGTGAGAAAGACTTATGAAATACAGAGGAGAACTGTCATTCACATTGCCTTCCACACAATACGAACCAAGAGCTGCCATATGCCTTCTGGAAGCTTAATATCCAGGGAACTGAACTCTAGGGAATGATCTTATGGACTGAATGAGTTAATGTTCTTCATGAATTGAAACCAAAGGGCAGATACTGGAAGAATGGTGCTTGAAAATATTTTCTTTGCATGTTGAAAATTGATTTTCTCCCTCTCCTACCAAACTTCAGATTCCAAAGGATATTAAAGAGTATGTCAACATTTGTTGCAGTAAATTGTTAGGGAAAACCTAGTAATTTTAATCATATTGTCAAGACCAAAATAAGCCAATGTATCACGTTGTTTCTCCACTTTATGGCTTAATTACTTGAATATCATGCCCACCAGGAAAAATAATAGCTCTAGAGGAGGACTTTTTTATCACTCAAAATTTGGTTACTTGTGTTTGCCTTAAGATAAAATGAGTAATTACAAAACTCATTAGAAGCTGACAGCTAACCAGTAAGAAAGAAGGGGTTTTCAGTTTATTATGGGTGAGCAAAATCAATCTTTTCTCAATGTGTTTAAAGTAACCTCAACCTAAATGTGCAAGATCTCCTTAGGATCTAGCTAGATTTTTATAAAGCAGAGAAAAGATATTTTGAAGAGTGTAGGGGGATAAAAAGAAGAAGAGTAATTCCCTTTAAATCTTCCCAAGTAGTGTAAGCCAGGAAGAAGGATATCTTTCCCAAGGTCCTGTTTCTTCTACTTAGCTAGTCAAATACAATAAAAAAAAAGAGAGAGAGAATCCAGCTTCTCTCATTAGGACATGGTTTCAGATGAATCTGTTGGGCTGCAAAGGTTTCTAAGCATTAATTGTTATTTCAAAGCCTCTTTATTGATATCATAATATGTAAGTTGGCAGATGCCTCACAAGGCCTTGTTTCTTTCAACTATTTGATCTAGCCTGCACTTAAACACTGTGACAAAGAGATTTTCCCTCCCCTTTGTCGTAATAATTTTGCTCCATCAGTCTAATTCTTTCTGCTAGAAAATAATTTTATCTTCCAAATAATCCTGAGTACATCAATTCATATTTAATTTCATGAATTTATTTCAAACCTCTTCCTTGCCCTACCCCCAGCATTATCTGGAGAGCCTGACATGCCACTGAAACTATACTTCTTCGACTTAATGTATTCATTAGTTATAATTGCTTCCAATATGTCCTCACCAATCTTAGTCTCCTAGTTACTTAATGGTTTTGATTGGATGTAGAACACTTTTATCTGGGTTAATTTACTATTCATAGTACAATGATTGAGTATTCATTTTGTTACTCAGATTACAGCAGTAAATGGAATTATATATCACCGACAAGAAAGCTACAAAGTATTTTAATGTAAAAATGCCTTTTAGGCATCTTAAAGTAGAAAACAACATGCATGACCAAACTTTGTCATTCTCAGGATTTCCTGCCCCAAATTAAGTTTAGTCATTAACCTTAAAGGTGAGAGGCAACATGGCATAGAGGGAGAGAGGCTAGCCCTGGAGAACTGGACAGGAAGAACCGGACTTAAATCCTGATTCTGACACTTTCTTTCTATCTGACCATAGGTAATTATCTTAATATCTCCCTATCCCCAGGAAGCTCTCTGAGAATATACACTGACCATAAATTATTGCTTTGAATTAAGGAAGGGAGTCTCTCAACCAGGTGTTCTCTATATCAGTGAAATCATGTCTAGAACAAAAGTAAAAATATAAATAAAAACCTTCCATGAATAAATGTGACCAAAAGGTGTCTTCTGACTTGCTTCCTCTTTCATCTCAGTCCTAGGAGTGTGCAGGATGACAAAAGGGAAAGATTCCAATGAAGGAGAGCCAAAGGACCCCAAAGGAGCAGCCTCTATCTAGCCAATGGTCAACCAGAACCCCCCACAGAAGATTCTTATTGAAAATTCTTCCTTTTATTGATTCAAAAATCTGCCCATGCTTTGATTTCTGCCCAGCCTTCTGAAACATCAGATAACAAGTCCCTTTCCTCATTTCCATGACTGTCCTAGAAATGTTTGAAGATAGCTAGCATGATACCCCTTAGGAGGTACTCGATAAATATTTGTTGATTGAGTGGTACAGTCCAAAGCAATATACAGCTTTGGTACTGGCCACAGTGATTGGAAGCTGGACAAAAGGGGAGCATCGTGGAGGCAGCTCTATTAATCTCCCTACACACATACCGGCAGTCTGCTCAGCCCTAGTGTTTTTCCAGCAAATAGCTGGATACATGATTGATATTGATGGGAAGGAAAAGTGTAAATTAGATAGCAGCTGACAGCCTCACATATCCAAGGGGATTAATCCGGAATCTTCAGTAATCACAGGAGCATGCTGACCCATGGGAACATAGCTGCCTGACAATGCTACAAAAGTCTTTTCCAGTGCTATTATGAAATCCACTTTTGTGGGACAAGATGATAATGGAATTGTAAATAAATTTTTCTGCCACTGAATATATCCTAGAATAAGCTCCTCAAAGAGGAGGATTTTTCCTTTGTGTGCCCTGTACTATGGCCAGGGTTGTCTGAGCATTTAAAGAATGAACCATAGAATGCTGCATAATTGAGACCAATTTAGGGGGGTCACAAAGGCTGCTTTTTTCTTTAAAGAGCTATATAGTGTTATGACGCTAAGAAGTGTTCTAATGGGCTTGAGCATATGTTTTCATGAGAGATGGAAATGTCTGAGAGGAAGAAAGGAAAAATAATTTACTAAGTACTTACCATATTCCAGGAATAGTCCTGAGCACTTTATAGATATCTCATTTGATCTTCATAATTATGCTGGAAGGTAGATGTTATGATTATCTACATTTTGCAGATGAGGAAACTGAGACAGACAGAAATTAAGTGACTTGTCCAAGGTCACATAGCTAGAAAGTGATTGAGGCCAAATCTGAACTCAAGTCCTCCTAACTCCAAGCCCTATATAGACTCTAACCATGGAACCAGACACATGCCTAAAAGGAGCCTGCTATAGGATCATAAATTTAGAGCTGGAAGGTACCCTAGAGGTCATGTTACTGTCATTTTATAGATGAGTAAACTATGGCCTGGAGAAGCTAGATTATTTGCCTAAAATATCACAAGTAGTAGATAACTAGGTAGTATAATAATAAGAGTGCTAGACATGAATCAAGAAGACCTGAGTTAATATCCTACTTCAGACACTTCTTAGTTTTGTAATCCTGGATAAGTTATTTAATTTCTGTATGTCTTGGTTTCCTCATCTGTAAAATGGGTCTAATTTTAATACTTCCCCATGGTAGGGACGATCAAAGAGATAATATGTGCAGTGCTTTGAAAAGTTTAAAGTACAATTTAAACATTTGGTGTTATTATTATAAAATAGTAGAATGAGGATTTACATCAAGTTCCCTTATACCAAAGCCAGCACTCTTTCTATCGGTGGAACTACACTGTGGAATAAGGTACTAGATTTCTGTTGAAGAGAATTCCTCCTCCCCCATTGATGTCTTTCCCTTACTTACTACTTTCCCCACTCAAGCATTATGCACCAGGGGTTTCCATTTTCAGTGAACCAAACTGGATTTTTCATCTGGTACAAAGAAAAGCTGAAATCTCATTGGAATAAGAAGCCGAAATAAACAAAAACATCTGTCTGAATAATGAGTTATATGTTGGGGGATGTTTAGGCATCAAGCTAATCAGTTCTGGTCATTGAAGACATCAAGTTCTGAAGTATAGAATGTCCAGCTGAGGTGGTACAGTGGATAGAGCATCAGGCCTGCAGTCAGGGAGATTCACCATCCTAAATTCAAATCTGGCCTCAGACACTTACTAGCTATGTGACCCTGGGCACATATATGCCTCAATTCCTCATCTGTAAAATGAGCTGGAGAAGGAAACAGCAAACCACTCCAGTATCTTTGTCAAGAAAACCCCAAATGGGGAATATGACTGAAAAATGACTAAATGACAATAGATTGTTCTGGAGTCATAGGTAATAGGGAAATCTTTAGGAAAACTATACCCTCTGCCCCTCCCTCCACCACATACATACACAAACACCTCCAGTGTGTCTGAAGTCAGCATGACCTGTCCCAGCCATATATCAGCATTAGCTCATCGAAAGTGAGAATAGAACTACACAGGTTTTAAGAGAATCAACTGAATCAGAAGTGATTTGTCAAAGAAAACTATATAAATCAGCAACCCCACCTTTGGGGAGTAGTTTTTGTTCAAAAGCTGTGTTTCACTAGATGTTAACTGAGACAAATGTTCTGCTCTGTGTCTTTTCCCATCTTCATTGAAGGAAAGTAACTAATTATCTCAGAGAAATAATCGTTAGTAGACAACAGTCAGATATTTTCAGGCAATGACCCAGAGGCAACTCAAGGCATTGGATGCACCAACCAGTCATTATAAGACAGGATATTCAAACTGGACTGGCATCATGGCACTAGTAGTAATGTAAGGAATTGGGTAGAGTCAGATTTGAAGAATGATTCTTATCATATTTCTGAGATTCCAATTGAACATTATTGGCTCTTCATTAAACTCAACATTCTTCTGACATTGGTGCTCAAAGTAGAATCCTCACATTTCTGTGACTTCTTTTTCAGGTTATCTTCTATCTACTCTGTATATGTCCTATGTGTACATAATTATTGATATATCAACTCTCCCTTTAGATTACAAACTCCTTGATGACAGTGGTAGTGTTTTTGTCTTTCTTTGTATCCTGAGCATTTAATACAGTGCCTGGCATATACTGCTGCTGCTGTTGAGTCATTTTAACTGTTTCTGACTCTCCATGACCCCATTTAGGTTTTGTTTTGGCTAAGATACTGGAGTAATCTGTCATTTCCTTCTCCAGTTCATTTTACAGATGAGGAAACTGAGGCCAACAAGGTTAAGATGTGTGATCTGGGGCCAGATTTGAACTTAGGAAGATGAATCTTCCTCATTGCAAAGCCAGTACTCTATACAATGTTGCTGACTGCAGTAGTCATAGATACATGAATAGACATCAGTACGATATCACTGTATATGACATGCATGCAAGTACAAAAGATATGTTTCTTAGTGGAAGAGGACTTTCTACTAAGTGGTTTTGCTTAGCTTTTTTTTTTTTCACCAGAAATGTACTTTGTGTATGGGAGCAGAGGTGAGGTTTCTGCGAGTATTTGTAAGGACATAACTTCTGTGTCCAAGCAGTGTTTCCATTAAATGTGATATTTTAAAACCACAAAAAGTAGCATGTCAGAAACACTAAGTTATTTAGACAAGGCCTTACTTAAGAGATTTAGTAAAAGGAAAGATCTTTGTAGGAGAAGACTATAGAATTTAAATCTGGAAGGGGCCTTAGCTAGATTGGATCTTAGTTCAATACTTTAATAAAGACAAAGATAAGGAAAATGGAACTCAGAGAGATCACCCAAGGTCAACCAGGCAGCAGTGCCAAAATTCAATTTCAGGTCCCTAAGTCCCAAATTATGGCAGTCCAGAAAAATTTCTGGTTTTCTATGGTTGATTTATTTAGACAAGATTTGTAACCTTTGGCAAGTCATTTAATCTCTTGTGACCTTTGTTTCCTGGTCTGCAAAATGAGAGGGGAGTACTAAAGAGCTTGTAATCCATGTGCTCCTTTAGTATGCTTCTCTCTCTAGAGTTTCTCAAAATCATTAATAAAAACTTCTAGCCTCAATTGCTACCTTCCTTTCTGTGATATCAGAGGTGGGAAACTGATCAGACACTTTTGAATGACACAAAACAAACTGAGTTCATTTTGATACCACTGAGTAACCCTCTAGAACCGACTTTGGTAGACTCAGCAAATTGAGAAGGATGAACAAAAGCCTTGAACAAGTTGTGTATCATTTTGGGTGGCTACCTCTCATTGGATCATTCAATATCTTCTTCTTCCTGCTACAACCTGAAGATGATCATACCCAAGGCTTGCACTTCATGTGCCCCTCTCACTCTGGAATTCTGGTTATATCTTTTTCTTGCTTGTGGCAAAATGCTAATAAAAACAAAAGCTAGACTGCTTTAAGATTGGCACAGCACTTTAATATATATTAACTTGGTTGACCTTCACAACAAACAACCCTCTGAAGTAGGTGCTATTATAAATACCCCCACTTCCTAGAGGAAGAAACTGAGACTGAGGTGTTTAGTATGTGGCCAGGGTCACACAGCTAGTAAATATTTAAAACAGGATTCCCCACTCAGGCAGAGGAGTGTGCTGGAGCGAGCTGGTACTGGTTCTCCAGAGACCAGTTGTTAAATATTCAGTGTGAGCATTTGCACCTCAGAAATCAACAAAGGCTATATATAACTCAGAGTTTGATTTATTGCTTTGTTGATTTTCTAGACTTAAAAAAAGTGATGGAGAAAATGTTAATAATGCACATTAATCTTACAAGTGTGTCATATATATAATTCTTTTCCAGATTGCTGTTATTAAAATTTTACCAACATACCCTTGAACTCAGGTCTTCTTCAGTCCAGTCTTCTTTTCACTTCATCACCTGGATACACTTTTGTCCATGCTTTCCCTCCCACTCCTCCAGCTGCTGGTTTTCTCCTGTTGAACTCCAAACTTCCTTTGTGATTTAAAAGGCACCTATACTAAAAGCCTTTAATTCTGCTTTAACATGTATTTTATTCTTATACAGCATCCCCTTTAAGGCCCAGCAATGGACTAGAACATGAATCTAGTTAGTTTTTTTTTCCAATATGCCATGCTGCATCTCTCACAAGTTTCTAGCTCAAGGATGAACAAACAGAAAGAAAAAAGAAATTGAGTTCATCTGAGTGGGAAAATGGAAATTCCCTGAGTAGAAGCAAGCACAAAGAGGTAGCCTTCAAAGACAAGTCCTCCTTATATGAACCACTACAGCCATTTACATAGAGCACAAGAGCCTGGATAGTTGATTGACTCACTAAGTACTGGGTTCCCTGCTGGTTGTGGAGATGCTTTTACAAAATGTTCTAAATACTGAAGGCAAAGTGGGTTAAGTAAACCAACCAATATCCTTTCTATGATAAGTGAATTCTAAGTGCTGTAATATTGTGTAGAAATTATTTTGAGACTATTTGAAAGAATGGGTAGGAATCTTCTATGCATAGAGGTGGAGGAAAAGGAATGGGCAAAGCCAAAAGTTGCACCTAATGCCTAAAGTTCTCCAGTTGTAGAAGATGACTGCATATTATTCAATCTATTGAAAAATTCCCTTTTGTAGGTAAAGAAGGAAGGTTGCAGAAAAATAAAAATTTATTGAGGGATTATTATGTTACATAGTTGAAAATATGTCTTATAGTCAGATTGTGAAGAGTCTTAACTATTAAGATAGATAGTTTATACATCACTGCATAATGGGGAATAACTGAATTGTTCATTTTGGTAGTTTGTCTTTGAAGGGGATGATGTGCTTCATAATGCAAAATATATAAGATTACCCTGACAGTTCTGGGCAAGATGATGAGGCAAAGGGAGAGACTGAAGGCAGGGAGCTCTATTCAGAAGCATTATGATAGTTAAGGCAAGAGTTAAGAAGGGCCTGAACCAAGGTAGTGACATTAGAAATGGGAGAGGGAGTTGTTGCAAAGATAGAATCTACAAAATGTGGGTGACAGACTCTTCCCTTTCTCTCAATCTGTATATCCAAAGATGCCTTGGTGGCATAAGAGTATCCCCTCGGGCAACGCAAGGTTTTGTATTTTGTTGTTGTTTCCCTTTCCCCAAAAAAGTCAATTAAACTGTCAAGAAGGCTTAACTGATTCAGGGGATGAACACTTGAAATACTGAAATAGCCTTCTGGTTATTTAAGGGCACAAGGAATCAGTAATCAGGCTAAGGCATGGGACTGACCAGTCTAGCACCATGGCTACACAAGAGGCAAAGAAACTGCCCAACTGAATCAAAGCTATATGCTTGAAGAATATCCTTTCCATGAAATTGCTAAATAAATTTCTCTATTCTTTGTTAGATGGTCTATGAGGTCTCATTTTATTCCAATCCTGAAATTGAACAAGTGAGTTGACCTGAATCAGGCCTAACCCACAACTCTCTGAGGTTCCCAGAATGAGTGACTGGGATGATAGGCATTCCCCACCCTTATCTTCTATCTTTAATGCCTTTTCTAAATACTAAACATTTAGCACAGATAAGGTCACTTAGCCAATAAGCCATTTGCATTGCTTTTTTGAAACAGATTTTTAGACTAAGCTGTATATGGAAGCTGGAGATTGTAACAGAGGAACTTCAGATTCTTTTCCCCCCTTAAATAATTTCATTTTTCTATATTCCAGTAGTTTCAGAACAGGTTTGCCTTGATGTTGAAATTTACAAGTGTATGCTCAAATCCTTTCTCCCTTTAAAAAAAAAATCAAATAGATAGTTTTTTCATAACATCACTTACTAACATTTTTGACCTTAAAAGAATGTACAATACTTGATTAACTAACTGATGAGGAAATAAACAATAGTAATACGTGACCTTTAAAGAGCATCTGATGCCTCATGATAAACATTTAATATAGGAACAATTCAGCTCCAACCTGGTTGCTTCTTGTATCTCTTGTCTACTTCCTCACTTTTGGGCTTTTTTTTCCCCATTTTAAGATAACAGGTTGTTCTAAACCCTATTGAACTGTGCTGCTCAAACCTGGACTATTAGAGGCCTCATGTTGCCCTTTTACAAAGATTCAGATTTTTTGGCTCAATAAGATGAAAATACTTTCTAGCAATTAGAGAGGCCCCAAAGTGATCTGAACTACCTTGGGAAATAGTGAGCTCCTTCTTTCTAGCCGTCTGGAGTTGGAAGAGAATGACCTTTGTACGGAATATACAAAAACGATTCCTCCTTCAGTGTGAGTCAGAATAGAACTCTGAAGACCTTTAACCACTCTGAATTTCTATGATTTTATGTCCCATAGAACCTCCATGGAAGTAGCAGTCTGATGTCACATTGTGGATAGGAGGTAACCTTGAGTTGCTGAGTTCTCCCAGCTGAAGGTTGTTTCTGGCACATCCTAAACACCTCTATCAAATACTGTTTCTCACAGTCTGTGTGACCTTGGATAAGACCTAATTTCTTTATCTCACTCTACATTAGTGACTTTTACATATAAATGGGTCTTCTCGAGGTCCCGCAAACATAATACTGCATATCTCTCGTCTGGAATGCTCTTCCTCCTCTTCTCATTAACATCTTACCTCAATCAACCTTTCCAGCTGCTAGTTCCCTCTGCTTACCTCTAGTTCCTTTCATCTACTTTGTATAAATCATCCACATGCATAGTTGTTTGTATATCCTTTCTCCCAGTAGAATGTGAACTCCCTGAGATCAGGGATTGAGTTTTTGCCATTTTATCAATAGCATTTACTTAGCACAGTGCCTAGCACATAGTAAATACTTAATCAATGCTTATTGACTGATGCTCCCATCTACTAGTACCCTTCTCCCACCCAAACAAATCCTTTTAGTTATTTTATATATGTCTGGATGTATTGTATGCATGTATTGTCTCCAACAGAATATAAGCTCCAAGAGGCAAGGGATGTTGCATTTTTGTCTTTTCATTTTCAGTGCCTAATACAACCCTTGGCACATGGTAGGTACTTAACAAATTCCTGTGGGTAGATTGATTTCTCATGAAATCCAGGAATGGCTTCTCATCCTTATTCCTCAGACTGTCCTGAAATTGTATGACAGGGTTACCAAAAAGTCACTAAGAAGGGAGTGCCAACTCCAAGACCAGTTATCAACATCTCCCTGGCAGTAGGTCATTGGGCAAGGGGAAGGGAAGCCCATATATTGCTCCCAGTTCTGGAAAAAGGTCCAGACTTCTTCCATCTTTTGAGTGCCTGTGACTTTTCTGAAATGAGTACACAATAGGGCAAGAGGAGTTACCAAAAGGCTACTAGAGTAGTAGATACGTTTTTATTGTTCTGTTGTGGCCAACTGTTTATGACTTTGTGAACCACAGTGTACCACTATTGTCTGTAAGACAAACAAGTCAAGTGGCTTGCCCAGGGTCACATAGCTAATAAGTATTTGAAGTCAAATTTGACTCCCTGCCCAGTGATCTATCCACTTTGCCACTTAGCTGCCTCTAAGGCAAACATAAATTAAATGACTTAACCAGGGTCCCACAGGCCAAAGAACTCATCACTTCCTGACTTCAGGCCAATGTTCTATCCCCTGCGTCATCTAGCTGCCTCTAGTAGATACTTAGGACCAGCTAAGTTTCTTTCTTCTGGTAAATATTAGACTTTCTACTTAGTGGATTTATTCTTTTAATCTTTCTTAATTATTCCTTCCTTTCTTTCTCTTTTTTTTAAATTTTGTTTTTTGCAGAAGTTAACTTTTCCCCATTATTTTCTACCCCTGTTACTGAACAGATGGGCATCTTATTTGGGATTTTATGACGATCTCTATTCCCACCTCCAGCTTTGCTGTTAGGAAGAGTTCTTGTTGGGGAAACAATTCACTGAACATAATGCTCGCCAGGAGACCAAAACTCAGATTTTCCCAAAGTGTTTCCTCACCTCCCCCTTTTTGTTCCTATGAAGGTGTCTTATCTTGAATTCAAAGAAGCAGCTAACAAAACCAGTCTGTAGTGTGTTGAGACCTAGCCTACCTCCTGATGTTCAGGTCAATGACAGTTGTATCAATAATTAGTACTGTACTGATCCACACTCTCCCCAAAATCTGGATTATATAAAACCAGACTACAGTCCATAACTAGCTTTATTATCATTATAAACATGCATACGTACATATATATGTATATACATTTTTCCCACTAATAGACAACATTTTATAAACATGGCCAAGACAGGGAGAGGATTACTGTATTTGTACCAATAAGATAGTGTCTTATTCTTCCTTAATCCTAGCGAAATTCATGATATTGCTACAAAGTGGGGCAGAGGACAGGCACTATAGCACATATACTATAATCCCTACTAGTGGGGTGGTTGAGGCTGGTGAATCATTTGCATTCCAGAGTTTTGAGCTGCAATGCACTAAACCAAATAGCTATCTTCATTAAGACCAGCACTAACATGGTGAACACCAAGGAATGAGGAATCACCAGACTGCCTAAGGATGGCAAAATAGCCTGCATCAAAAACAGTGCAGGTAGAAGCTACCATTCAGTGAGGGGATTAGGTCCATGAATGGCCCTTGCAATTCCAGCCTATGTCTCAGAGACAGGGAGCTCTTGTGTAAAAAAAAAGAAAAATAAATGAAAATTTAAAGGGACAGGCATAGGGAGCTGTAAACTAAGGTTAAGCTTCCTTCAACATATGCAGAATCTATCATCTGTAATTTGACTGAAATGTGTGTTCCCATCAACATGTAGCTTTGTGGATGATCTTCAGAGCTGCTGTAGACTCAGATTCATTACCCTGAAACCAACCTGGCAATGCGCTTCTCCAGGATCAACTGGACTGAATTTTTAGGCAACAGACAACAGAACCTGTCATTAGACCAAATTTGAAGACATAGGCATAAATAGACAAAAGTTCAGGCATACCTGTGTCCTCTGGGGCACTTTAATTTTGACCCTGAAAGGAATGCTTGCCCCAAAGCGCGCTGGTATGCCTGCATTTGAAGTGTTTCTAGCTTGGTATGACATATACCAGATGATTTGCTTCACCAGCTGAACCTTTGATAACCTAGCATCACCTGCACACTAACATGATGCACTGGAGAAGGATTGTTTTATACTTCCAACTAACATGATATCAGTGGAAAATTATACTTGGCTTGAAGCTAGACCATAGATGTAAACATCGTACTCCATATAACTGTATTTGTCAATCACTGGAAAGGATATTCATTTTTCCTATTAGATACAACATCTTCCTAGGGTTGAAAGGCTATTTTTCCCCATTTTTCTGTATTTTTTTCCATTCTATCATTATAACAGTAAATCCATTCTTGCTCATCAAAAGATCTGAAAGACTAAACACTGAGAAAATATAATATTAGGCCTAATAGAGTCTATACTTGCCCCCAAATCCAGTTGTTACCAAAACTTCAATAAAGCCTATTATTGTGGTCCAATTGCTTTTCTTCTCACCTTTTTCCTAGAACCCTAGCATAAGAAACAAAGTTGAGTAATGTATATAGTGATTTCCTCTGAACTCTTTCTCTCCCTTCATCTGAAGCCAATCTTAATTTCTTCATGTTTAAAAGGGAAATAACGTGAAGAAAATTGGTCTGAGGCTTTTTCTGGCCACCTGTACAGTTAATTGTGCCTCCCCACCGAAGGTCAGCCTGTATCTGTTTTGTATATATAAACATATATAACTCTGCATATGTGGCTATGAATTTTTAATAGAAAAATATTCCCTTGTATATTTTCTTACAACTGAGAGTCAACCGTCTTTTCTCCAGTTCTATGCCAGTGAAGTGAAGCTCTGAGAGGTTTAACCACGCTAAAATCTCAGATTGAGTCTGTAGTCTCAGTTTTTTCATTGGAATATAAGCACCTTGAATTTGAGAACTGTTTTATGTTTCTATTTATATCTCCCAGTGTCTGGTATATAGTGATATAGTGGTTGATTAATGATTTTTTTGTTAATCAGTCAATTGATTAATAGAAATGCAAGCTATCAGATTTCTAGGGGTGGAGCCAAGATGGCAGAGTAGAAGAAATAGCTGAGCTCTCCCAAGGTTCCCCCTCAAAACAATTGTAAAATAATGCCTAAAATTGAATTCTGGAATAACCAACAAAAATTCATGCTGAGACATATTTCCAGCCCAAGACAAGTTGGAGATTGCCAGAGACTGTCTGTGATACAGGGATTAGGACTGGTGTAGAATCCACATGGAGGCAATAATAGCTATGGGCCTTGGATAAAGGGACAGTAGCTTTCAAAGTTCTCCTGCCATAGGTGGTAAGGAAAACTGGAAACAAGTCAGAAGGAGACTACAGGAAACCTCTGTGCTATTAATGAACATAAGAAAGAGCACTGTTTGGCAACTCCATTGCCTGTACCTGCTTCCAGGTCAAGGTTTAAGATTAGAGAGAAAAGATATTTGTGCCAAAGTAGTAAGGACACTGTGGAGCAGTATCACTTTCAGTCTCAAGGAATCAGGGACCCTGAGGATTAGTATTCATTGCTACTTCACGGGATCAGATTATCCTTCCTGAATAAGGACCAAAGAACAAACTGGGAGAATAATGACCACATCTCACCCCATCACATGCTCTCTTGGTACCATCAAAAATTTCCAACGTCCTAGAATTAGCTCTGAAAATAGCAGTGCAAAAAACCCAAAAGCTTGGGAAATGCTTCCCGTCCCTACCAAGGAACAGAGTTCAACTTTAACATAACTCTCAAAGGCAAGAAAAATGATGAAAAAATTAGAAAGCGATAAAAACTCTAAAAATAAAAAAAAATACAATGAGAGGAAAGATCAAGACACAGATTCAAAAGATAATGATGTCAAAACAGCTACTAGCAAAGACTCAAAGAAAAATCTGAACTTGATAAAAGATGAATAACAATTATCTGAAGAGTTAAAAAGTGGTTTTAAAAATCAGAGGGTTGAAGGAAAAAATGAGGAGAATAAAAGAGAGTGAAACAAGAAAATTATGAAAAGATAATTAGCAGCTTGAGAAAGTGCCTTAAAGAAAATACTCAAGAGTTATGGTAGAGTTGGAACACTAATTCATTGTTGGTGGAGCTGTGAGCTGATCCAAACATTCTGGAGAACAATTTGGAACTATGCCCAAAGGGCTACAAAAATGTGCATACCCTTTGACACAGCAATATTGCTTCTACAACTATATCCAAAAGAGATCATAAAAATGGGAAAGGGTCCCACATGTACAAAAATATTTATAACAGCTCTTTCTGTGGTGGCCAAGAACTGGAAAACAAGGGGATGCCCATCAACTGGGAAATGGCTGAATTGTGGTATGTGAATGTAATGGAATACTATTGTGCTATAAGAAATGATGAACAGGAAGACTTCAGAGAGGCCTAGAAAGACTTATATGAACTGATGCTGAGTGAAGGGATCAGAACCAGGAGAACTTTGTACATGGTAACAATCACAACTTGTGAGGAATTTTTCTGATAGACCTGGTCCTTCACAGCAATGCAAGGACCTGAGATTCCCAATGGACTTTTGAGTCAAAATGCATCCACATCCAGAAAAGGAACTATGGAATTGGATTACAGAATGAAGCAGACCATTTTCTCTTGTTTTATGTTTTGTTTCATTTTATAGTTTCTCCCATTCATTTTAATTATTCTATGCAACATGCCTAAGGTGAAAATGTATTTAATAGGAATGTATGTGTAGAACCTATATAAGATTGCACACCATCTTGGGGAGGCAATGGGGAGGGAGGGGAAAAAAATCTAAAGATATATGGAAGTGATTGTAGAAAACTGAAAACAAATAAAATAATTAAAAATAAATGAATAATTAAAAATAATAAAATAAGATAATTCAGAAATGCTTTCAACTAGATAGTTATCATTTGACCAAAACAACTGATATATCTATGTTTAAAATTCATAATATTGGATTTTATGTTGGTAGTATGCCTTTTATTTTTTGGATTGTTATTTTTGGGAAACCATGATATAAGGAATGCTATTAATTTGAAAAACATATAGAAGGTGATATAATTGCATCATTAGAAGATTAGGTCCACTTTTGATTGGAATGTTGTGCAATTATGATTTTAAAATAAACTTAAAAAAATAGAATTAGCCAAATGGGCGGGGGAGGAAAACTTCATTGATGAAAATAATTATTTTCAGAATTGACCAAATGGAAAAAGAAGTACCAAAACTCACTGAAAAAAAATCATTCCTTAGAAATGAAAATTGGGTGGGAGCCAAGATGGTAGATAGACTAAGCAATAAATTGCTGCAATTCTCCCATGATCACCTCTAAACAACCATAAAATAGAGCCCTGAAACAAATCCTTGAACAATAGCATCAGCAAAGAGATGGAGTGAAACCATCTTTTAGTCCAAGAAACTTAGAGGATAGGTTAAAAAGGTCCATATCACTTGGGTAAAAGGAGAGCATAACCAAGGATAGGAAGCATTCCAGCAAGGCAGCAGCAAGCCCCAGTTCAGCAAACCAGCAAGAGGCCCTGAGCCCCAGTATGGGACAGCAGGCAAGCACCAGGATCCCCTAAGTGCCTTAGCATAGCCAGGGGAACAAATATACTCTAGCTCTGAGAACCACCATATGTTTCATTGTAGCCCCAGGTAAATGTCATCCACCAAGAGGCAGGCCTCCACATGCTTTAGCACAGCCAGGGCTACAGAGATAGATGCCAATCCAAAGGGTACCTAAGAAAATAAGCAGGCAACAGCCAGAACAGGCCCCCGAATGCTTCAGAGTAGCCCTGGGCAAACAGGTAGCCTCCAAAGGCCTGATCACACGTGCTTCAGTTTCTTGGCCAGGAAATGCAGAAACACCCCACCTGACCTCAGTACACTCCAGAAACCACCACTAGGACATCAGCTCATAACCAGGTAAGACTAGAACCAAAGAGCCTTTAGCAGCACCAGCCAAATCTCACCCCACCCTTGAAACACAGCCCCAGAAAGGAGAGTCTCCCCTGAGCCTCTGGGCAACATCAGTGCAGCACTAGGTAAACAGCCAAGGCCTTCAGCCCCTGGCAAAGGAGGCCTGAGACAGTGACCTTTCCATCCTGGGAACAGAGCTCAAATTTACACAAGAAAAAAGGCCAAAAACAGATGAGCAAATAACAATAACAACAAGGAACCTGACCACTAAAAAGTTACTATGGTGACAGGTAACACCAAGTTTCAAACTGGGAAGACAATAATGTCCAAACACCTACGGGCAAAACCCAAAATTAAAATGAAAAGTGGCCTGAAGTCAGAAAGATCTCATAGAAGAGCTCAAAAAGGAACTCTAACATCATTTAAGAGAGACAAAAGAAATCAAGTAAGAGAAGTAGAGGAAAAATTGGAAAGAGAAATGAAAGTGATGCAAGAACATCATGAAAAATGAGTCAGCAGCTAGCTAAAGGAGTCCCCCAAAAATGCTGAAGAAACTATCACCCTAAAAATAGACTAACTCAAATCATAAAAGAGACCCAAGTCAATGAGGAGAAAAATGCCTTAAAAAGCAGAACTGGACAAATGGAAAAGGAGGTTCAAAAGCTCACTGATGAAAATAAATCATTAAAAACTAAAATGGAGTGAAGGGAAGCTAATGACTCTATGAGAAATCAAGAAATTACAAAATAAAATCAAAAGATTGAAAAAAATAGAAGATAATGTGAAATACCTCATTGGAAAAACAACTGACCTGGAAAACAGATGCAGGAGAGAAAGTTTCGAAATTATTGGACTACCTGAAAGCCATCATAAAAATAAAAGAACCTAGACATCACCTTTCAAGAAGTTATGAAGGAAAACTGTCCTGATGAACTAGAACTAAAGGGTAAAATAGAAATGAAAAGAATCCACCAATCCCAAAAGAAAAACTCCTAGGAATATTGTAGCCAAATTTCAGAGTTCCTAGGTCAAGGAGAAAATATTGCAAACAGCCAGAAAGAAACAATTCAAGTATGCTAGAACACAATAAGGATAACACAAGTTTTAGTAGCTTCTGCATTAAGGGATCAGATGGTTTGGAATATGTATTCTGGAGGTCAAACTAAGAATTTAAAACCAAGAATCACCTACCCAGCAAAACTGAGTATAATCCTTCAGGGGAAAAAAATAGAAATTCAGTGAAATAGAGGACTTTCAAGTATTCTTAATGAAAAGACCAGAGCTGAATAGAAAAATTTGACTTTCAAATATAAGACTCAAGAGAAGCATGAAAACACAAACAGAAAAGAGAAATCATAAGAGACTTATTAAAGTTGAACTGTTTACCTTCCTACATGGAAAGATGATATTTTTAACTCACGAGATCTTTTGTAGTATTTGGGTAGTTGGAGGGGATATATACATATAGATATAAATTGAGATATAGATATAGATAATAAGATATATATGTGTGTATATATGTATGTGTGTGTGTTTATGTATACATATGAACACACACATTCATATATATACATACACACACACCCATGGGGGCAAAAGGTGAGTTGAAAATGAAAGTATGATACCTAAACAATAAAATTAAGGGGTGAGAGAGGAATGTATTGGGAGAGCGATAAAGGGAAAGGGAGAATGGGTTAAATTGTCTTACATAAAAGAGGCAAGAAACGGCTTTTACAATGGAGGGGAATAGTAGGAAGGTAAGAGGGAATGATTGAACTTTACTCTCATCAGATTTGGCTTAAGGAGGGAATAACATACACATTCAATTGGGCATGCTAATCTAATTTATCCTACAGGAAAGTAGCAGGGAAGAGGAAAGAAGAGGTGTATGAATAGAAGGGGGCATAGATTGGGGGAAAGGGTAATCAGAAGCAAACACTTCAGAGGAAGGACAGGCTCTAAAGAGAAACTAGAATAAACAGGGGCTAAGATAGGATGGAGGGAAATATAGTTAGTCTTTTAAAACCTGACTACTATGGAAGTCTTTTACAAAACTACAAAATATGGCCTATATCCAATTGCTTACCTTCTCAGTGGGGATGGGTGGGGAGGGAGGAAGGGAGAGAAGTTGGAACTCAAAGTCTTAGGAATGAATTTTGAGAATTGTTTTTGCATACAATTGGGAAATAAGAAATACAGGTAATGGGGTATAGAAATCCATCTTGCCCTACAAGAAAAGAGAAAAAGATGGGGATAAGGGAAGGGAGGGATGTGATGGAAGGGAGGGCAGATTGGGAAAAGAGGTAATCAGAATGCAAGGTGTTTTGAGGAGGTGGGAGTGAAGAGATGGGGAGAAAATTTGGAACTCAAAATCTTGTGGAAGTGAATGTTGAAAATTAAACATAATAAATTTTAATAAACAAAATAAGAAACCATTCAAATATCAGGGAGTCACAATAAGGATCACATGGGACCTGGCACCTAAAACATTAAAGAATCAGAGGTCATGGAACATGATATTCTGGAGGTCAAAGGAGGTAGGACTACAACGGACAATCATTTACCCTTCAAAAATTAAGCATAATACATCAAAAAAAATGATCATTCAATGAAATAGAAGGATTTCAAGCCTTTGTAAGACCAGAATTAAACCAATAATTTGACCTCCAATATCAAAACCAAAGAGAAATATAACCAGACAAAAACAGAAAAGATAAGGGATTTAATAGAGTTAAACTATTTACATCCCTATTCAGAAAAATGATACTTGTAGCTTTTATTTTTGTTTTACAAGGAGTCTTAAGTAAATTTATTTTCAGTTTTCAACATTCACTTCCATAAAATTTTGAATGTCAAATTTTCCCCTATCTCTCCCCTCCCCCACCCAAGGAAGACTATATTCTGATTATCCCTTCCTCCAGTCTGCCCTCCCTTCTATCACTCCCACATCCCCTTCCCTTCTATTTTTCTGTGGGGCAAGATAGATTTCTATACCCCATTGCCTATATATTGTATTTCCCAGTTGCATGTAAAACCAATTATAATGTTCATTTTTAAAGCTTTGAGTTACACATTTTCTCTCTTCCCCCCTCCCCACCCACCCTCATTGAGAATGCAAGCAATTCAGTATAAGTTATACATGTGTAGTCAGACAAAACAATTCCATAACAGTCATGCTGTGAAACACTAATGATATTTGTTTGCTTTCAATTTACCTCTTCCCCCAATCTGCTGTCCCTTCTATACCTCCTGTCTCTTAACCCCTTCCCACCTGCTTTCCTGTAGGGGAAGATAGGCATCCATACCCAATGGAGTGCATACATTATTCACTGCTGAAGCCAAATCCAATGAAATTAAGGCTCATTTATTCCCTTACCTCCCCCTCTTCCTGTCCATTGTAAAAAGCTCTTTCTTGCCTCTTTTATGTGAGATAATTTACTACATTCTATCTCAACCTTTCTCTTTCTCCCAGTACATTCTTTTCAAAGATCAATTTTAGTTTTTAGATATCATCCCTTCATAATCAGCTCACTCTGTGCTGTGTGTGTGTATGTGTGTGTGTGTGTGTGTGTGTGTTCCCTCCAATTACTGTAATACTGAGAAAGTTTGTATGACTTACAAATATCATCTTTCCATGTAGGAATGCAAACAACTTTAATAAGTGCCTTATGTTTCTCTTTCCTATTTACCTTTTTATATTTCTATTGATTCTTGTATTGAAAGCTAAATTTTCTATTTCCATATTTTTTTCTGGCAGCTTATAATATTTTCTCCTTGACCTGGGAACCCTGAAATTTGACTACAATATTCCTAGGAGATTTTGTTTTGGGTGCTCTTTCAGGAGATGGTTGGGGGATTCTTTCCATTTCTATTTTACCCTCTGGTTGTAGAATATCAGGATAGTTTTCTTTGATAATTTCTTAAAAGATGATATCTAGAATCTTTTTTTTTTTTATTGTGGCTTTCAGGTAGTGCAATAATTTTTAAATTCTCTCTCCTGGATCTATTTTTCAGGTCAGTTGTTTTTCCAATGAGATATTTCACATTGTCTTCTTTTTGTTCATTCTTTTGGTTTTGTTTTACAATTTCTTAATTTTTCATAAAGTCATTAGCTTCCATTTGCTCCATTCTAATTTTGAAGGAATTATTTTCATCAGTGAGCTTTTGGACCTCCTTTTCCATTTGGCCAATTCTGCTTCTAAAGGCATTCTTCTCATTGCATTTTTGAACTTCTTTTCCCATTTGTAGGAATGTTTCTCATTTAAAACGTTTACTTAAAATTTATTTTGTGTCAATTTAAATTAATTTAAAAACTTTTTTCTTCAGCAGCTATGGGGTTTCCTTTAGAATTTTTGTTCACTCATTTTTCATGATTTTCTTGCATCATTCTCATATCTCTTCCCAATTTTTCCTCTACTTCTCTTACTTGATTTTTAAAATCCATTTTAAGCTCTTCCATTGTCTGAGATCAATTCATATTTTTTCTTGGAGGCTTTGGATGCAGGAGCTTTTTTAATTTTGTTGTCTTCTTGTATATTTTGATCATCATCCTCACCAAAGATGTAAGAAAATACTTTTTACCAAAAAATAAGATTCTATAGTCTGATTTTTCCCCCAATTGCTTATTTTCCCAGGCAATTACTTAACTTTTGAGCTCTTTGTTGAATGCAAGGCTCCAGAAGCAGCTGTTGCTATGGCAGTGGCTGCTGCCATTCTGGGACTTGAGTTGGGGCTGGGATTAAATCACACTCCCCTCTTACCCACTGACATTTGAAGCTATCTTTGACATTCTTGGGTTCAGAAGTCTGGAAACTGCCACAGCTGCCAGTGATTCAGTCCCCTGAGGCCTGCTCCAGACCCATCTGTGCAAGCATGGCCCATGTGGGACTGTGCTTTGCTCCCAGCCTGGTGTTACACACTTCCTGTTTACCTTCCAGATTGTCTTGGGTTGGAAATTTGCTTCAGTCTCTCATTTTGTGGCTTCTCTAAAGTTTGTATAGAGTCATTTTTACAGATTTTTTGAGGGTTTTTGAGGAAAGCTCAAGCAGGTCCCTGCTTCTACTCTGCCATCTTAGCTCTACCTCAAATTTGTAACTCCTAAAAATTATATAACCAACTATACAAATAAAAGGAATATACAGAGAGAAAGGATATGAGTTTAAGGTGAATTGGAGGTAATGACATTTTAAAAAATTAAGACATTGAAACAATCCATTGATGACTTCCTTAAAGAGATCCCCAAATGCAAACTCCCAGGAATATTATAACCAAATTTCAGAGCTCCAAGATAAAGGAGAAAATATTACAAGCAGCTAGAAAGAAAATAGTCAAATAGCATGGAGTCACAATCAGCATAATTACACAAGATTTAACAGCTACCACATCTAAGGAGGAAGAGGGTTGGAATATGATATTCCAGAAATCAAAAGTACTTGCATTGCAACCAAAATTAATTTTTACAGCAAAACTGAGTGTAATATTTCAAGTAGAAATGGATATTTAATGAAGCAGAAAACTTCCAAGCATTCCTAATAAAAAGACCAGAGAAAAATAGAAAATTTGACTTTCCAATATAAGACTCAAGATAAATATAAAATCATGAACATGAAAAGAAATCCTAATGGATTCAATAAAATTAAAATAATTTTTAATATATATTCTTAAATGGAAAGAAGATACATGTAACTCCTAGGTACTTTATCATTATAAGAATAGAAGGTTTCTGCATACACAGAGGGTACAGGAATAGGTGAATTATGTTTGGATGAGCTAAAATAAAAGATGAGTGAAAAACAGAGATTCATTGGGAAAAGGGGTAAAGGAGAGGAAGAATGGAGAAAATCACCTCACATAACAAGGTATGCAAAAGGATTTACAATGGAGGGTATAATGAGGTGGGGGAAGGCAGCACTTGAACCGCTCTCTCATTTGAATTAGTTCAAGGAAGAAAGTCCCATTCTTCAAAAGCTTACTTTCTACAAGTGTAAGGAAAAGGGGAAAACATTCACGGACATCACTAAATACAATATGTATTCAAAGTAATTTCAAAATAATTTGAAGGGCAGGCACCAAGAACTTGAAGAATCAGAAAAGCCCTTTAGTAAGAAGTCAATACTGAACTGAACTTTAGAAACACTGAAGAATTGCAAAAGGAAGGGAAGCATTCCAAACTTAGGAGTCATAATGTTCAAAGGCACAGACACAAAACATGAAATATCATGGATCAGGGAACGGTAATTTGGATAGTTTGATTAGAAAACAGAGTATGAATGCAAGGAAAAGCACAACAGAAGTTTGGCATAACAGGTTGGAGGTCTCCAAGTGTTTAAAATGCTAATTGAAAAATTATATATTTAAAACCAATAGCAATAGGGAGCTACTGAAGCTTTTTGAGCAGGGAAGTGGCATAAGATTTGTGCTTTAGAATGTCATTTTCGTCACTGTATGGATGATGTGTTAGAGTTCTGATACAAGGAAAACAATTAGAGGGCTATTGTAGTAGTGCAGATTAGAAGTAATGAGCCTGAAGTAGGATGGTGGCTGTGTGAGAAGAGAGAAATTATAAGAAATATTATGGAACTAGGATCAACAAGATACACATTAATGAATGGGGAGAGAGATAGGAAGAGAGAGAGACAGAGATAGAAACAGAGAGAGAGAAAGAGAGAGAAGAATGGAGGATGATTCCCAAGTTGCAAAACTAGGCAACTGGAAGGATGGTGGTAGCAGGTTTGTAAACTATTCAGCAGTCTCATTCTTTTATACCATGACTACTTTAGGCAGAGAGTGGGAAGTTGTGGGCATAGCAAGCAATGATTAACACTACAAAAAATAGTTTCCAACTTAGCAGGTAGGTTATGGATGTGGGAGTCATTTCTGAATCAGCCACCTATGTGCCATCAATTTATTAGACAAAAGATCAGTTATCTAAGTGAATCAACTTGTTAAAGAAGAGACCAAAATTAATAACAAGGTAAAAGAAAGGCTAAAAATTAAATGAAACATATATTGCAGTTCCAATTACTCTAACATGGAAATACCCTATCAGTGCAAAAGGGGAGAGAGGAAGGGAAACAGGAATCTACATAGATTGTAATTACTTTCTATTTATTTATTTCTTTAACTGATATAAAACAATCACCACATGGAGGTCAACAAAACCCAGAAATCTCCTTCATCAAAAAATACTTGATCTTTTTGATAAAAAGAGAGGCACAGTAATTAAAGACCATAGTGGTTTAAAATATAAACTTATATGAAAAGCCTTACAGAAAAGATGGTGAAAGATAATGAGCCATTTTGTGTCATAACAATGAAGAGAAAAAAGAAATATTCAGAAAGCTTGGCATGAGGTCCATTTGAGCCAGATAATCCCAAATGTTTTTAGAAATGACATTGGAAGTACAAGAAACAGATGGAAAATGGAACAGATCCCTCAGTATTTCAGTAACAGATTGTTTTCATTATTATCAACAACAAAAGTACAACATTTGATCTTTAACATCTTGGGTCACATGTGCTACATAAGAAAGGAGAAAAAGCATTAAAAAAGATGAAAACAGAAAAGGTAGATGGACCAGCCCAAGAATACACAGAAGTTGTTTGTTTGTCTTTTTGTTGGAGATGACACATTTTTGAAGATATTAAGACATTGACCCTCAAGATGGTTGAAAAGATAGTGGGAAATATCATGTATAGCATTGACTATTTTTTAAAATGTGGTCTGTAAGACACTATTCACTAATGACCTCTATGCCTCCTTCTACATCTCTGCAAAATCACTATAAGAATAATCTACATATGTAGTAAGGACATACTTGATAAATAGTGAGCAGGGACTAGACAGACTATACAAATCACATTCTAGAGAAGACTATATCTTTGCACACAATTTACTGAAACATGCAAAGACTACAAGATTCCTACTGTACACATTGTCTGTTACCGATGACTCTTGAGTCAGTGCGATGAGGGGTAACTTAAATGTTATTATTCAAGTTGTGCCTTTTTCTTATGCTAAAATAATATGGGATTCCTTGATACATGCAAAAATAGTTAACTTCATCAATATCCATGGAGGTATAAATTAAGGGATACAAATTTATAAAGGATGTTTGTCACTGAAAAGGAAAACTATCATACAGAGTCCCACCATAAGAGGGATTCCTTATAGATGGTGAGATCTTCCTGATGCTCTCTGGATAAAATTATATTAATTGTATTAAACCCCAGAATACTGCAATACCTCTTTAATAATATGTACAACCATTAAAAAAAGTTCAACATAACTATCTACATAGGTAAAATCAAAAGGATGAAGAATATCCATCGTTCAAATTGAGACTCAGTTGGATGGACAACTCATTGAATTAATGAATTTATATACATTAAACATTATGTTCACTGAGGGAAGTTCAGAATTGGATAGGAAAAGAGTGTATTGATTTGCATTTCAAAAGCTAAGCAATAATTAACATGATTGCAAGTGTTCCTTGAAACAAATATAACACTTTTTTTTGGTTGGATTTCTTTTTTAAACACTAGCATTCTTACACCAATGCTATCTGGCTTTGAAAAACTGACCTACACAATCTCCATTTATAAGATTTACAGGTAACCTGAAGGACAATTGGAATACATGTGGTGGATATAACTAGGCAGTAACACATTACCAATAATGTCTTGAGTGTAAAATATGGCATAAAAGATAGCCAGGAAATGTATGTTCTGGATAGGCTGGTCTTGTAGTGAGAGTAAGGAATAACAAATGTTCAGCCTGCAGACTAAACTGATACTCAAGTAATGTTAAAAGCTTTCAGTGAATTGGATGATTCCTCTGCAGAAGATTTATTGGAAGACATTGGCAACAGTAGTATAGAATAAGGAAAGCATGAATCTTGCAGTCTATTTCATTGGAAGTATTCACATTGATGAAACCACAAGTCAGTTGAGGTATTAAAAAATTTTTATATAATTATTTTCACAGTACCTACATATTTTTACCTCAACATATTGTGTTTAATAAATATTTATGAGATAGTTGGATAGCAACTAACATTCCAACTTCAATCATCAGCAGTCCTGCATCTTGCTAGCCTGTTCTTTGTAGCCATCATTCAGTAGAATAATGCTATGGAGAAAGTATCAACCAAACTCACAATTACCATCAACAGACAACCAACTGCTACCAGTGGGACAGGCAATGAACCATGCTGAAGAAGTGAAATATTCTGAGTAGAAGAGGGAGAGAGCAATATTGCCAGGCAGGTTAAACTACCAATACCTCCTTTCCTTGGACCACAATGGTGACAACCTATGATAAAAATGGGGAACCTGCAGCCTCAAGGCCATATGTGGCCTTCTAGGGTCTTGGGTGTGCCCTTTTGAATGAGTTCAAGTTTTACAGAACAAATCCTTTTATTAAAGGGATTTGTCCTGTAAAGTTTGGATTCCCTTGAAGACCTAGCAGGCCACATGTAGTCTTGAGGCTGCAGGTTTCCCACCTCTGGCCTAGGATCCAGAGTTAAAGAACCCTTAGTACAATGTCCTACAGACTACCATCCCAGTGCCATCACTGAGATGAGTAATTCTTATAGAATTAGGGTACTCCATCTCCAACACCACCAACACCAATGGCTGACTATCACTAATGGGCAAGTAAGCCCAAGAGCCCTAGAAATAGCAGTGCCCCTTAGACCACCAATTCTGCTACCAAGTTGGTCCCCAAAACCACTGCCCAAGGGAATATCTCTTGGGAAGATGCAATTTGTCAGTTGATTCTTCAGCAGCACTGGCTACTGAATACACAGAAAAGAAGGTTACTGTCACCAAAGTCCTTAGCACTGTCAGATTATTTAGCATCAGAAACAAACATAGATTTTTATGGAAATTATATTAAATAAGATGAAATGTCATTTGCCTTACTGTACTCTAAAGACTACTAGGCCTGTCCATCTGATTTACAGCTGAAGCCTCAAATATGTGATGTCACATCTCATTAAAATGTGAGCCCCTTGAAAGCAGGAATTATACTACCTATTTGCATTCCCAAAGCTTTGCACATAGTGTTTAATAAGTGTTTTTTTTGTAATTCATTCATTAAAATAACATTACTGGTATCATAAGAGCTGGGTTTAAAACCATTTCTTCCATATACTTCCTGTGCGATCTTTGGCAAGTACCTTAACTTTTCGGGACCTCCGTTTCTTCATATTAAAATTGAGGAGACTGAACTATACGGTGTTGAAGGTCCCGTCTGGCACTATATACTATAATCCTATGAATTCCTTTCAAGAGATTTTGAGGACCCTGCCTGTATTTAGGGGCAGCATATATTTGTAACAATATGGTAATCCTGAGGAATAAACACTTTGCCCATCTTTATTTCTTCTCTTCCCCCAAAAGACAGATCTAAAAGACCCTAATTTGAATCTGTGGTGCAGAAAGGAGAGCCTTGTAATTAAAAGCTAAATGTCAGTTTCAGTGTTTGCCGGAGATGAATTTGGCACATCATTATAGCTGTGCGTGGAACATAATTGTTACTTTTCTTAATATTGTGATAAACAATCATGACAATAAGAGCAAATTCATCTTTCCTAGATGCACTACAAGGATCCACTTGTTCTTTCTGTAAGGGATGAAAACTCTGTCTCTCAGTGTAGTATTTTTTTCTTGGAAAAGGACCTGATGTGACCAGTACAAAGAGAATTTTTTATGCTTTTATGAGTGGAAGCCAAAAAATATATAAAAAACAACAGCTATTCCCCTACCCAACCCATCAGATTTACTCCTTACATTTACTGACAGTCTGTTGCAATGAAATAAAACATTGATATCTGCATTGTGGGCTTTAAATGACTTAGTAAAAGGAAGTAGGCCTAGTGATTTGAACCAACTACAATCTGGAGAGATAGCTTTGCATTGAAATGCCAAAAAGAAGCTTTTAAAGAGTTCTTTTTTGCTATTTCTTTTTAAAAATAACATAAGCAAGACTGGAGTCAGTAAAAGCATTCTTGAATAGGAGCTAGCTGAGATGTGTGGAGATCTACAACTCAGTGGGGATGACTGAATCAGCTGGAGTCCAGGAGCTGCTTGAGATGATTCAGAGCAGGAAACAAATGTCTATGGAATAAAGAAAAGGCCTACATTTGTGAGAGGTAAGTTGAACTTGTATAAAGTATTACCTCTGTGCCCTCCCAACATTATGATTTCCTAACTTTCAGTAGATTTTGCCGACCTTTGGACTCTGACCAGCAAACAACTCACATGGTCAGATCAGCAGCTTGTAACTCATGTAGTCCTTCACATTTGACCCCAAGCCTACTTCTGTTTTTGTCTCTTCTTCAAGCATTTATTAAACATCTACTAGACTTCAGAATCTGTGCTAAGATTAAAAACAAAATCCCTGTTTTCAAGGATTTCACAATCTGATGGGCTTTTTTTTATGTTCGAGGTCTTTTTGACTTCTCCCAACCCTTGTAGTTTTACCACTAATGTGCATTAATAAATTGCTATTATCCTATATTCCAAGAAGAATATGAATGAATGCATGAAAAAGGCATTTACTAAGTATTTACTATATACAAAAGACTGCCAAGTACTTTGGATATGAATAGAAAAATAAGTCAGTCTCTATTTTCAAGAAATTCATATTATAATGTGAGAGAAATTATTATTTCTCTCTTGTATTAAAATAAATTACTGAATTAGGACCAGGAATTTTTCATAAGTCTGTAAATTGTTCAGTCTCTGAGGGACATTGTTGATGGATGAGATTGCCCAAATCTCCAGGGTAAGTGCCTTTTGATCCTGAATGGGAGACCCCGCACATCTAGAAAACCTTCAAAAGAATTAGATTGAAGATGAATTCCAGCCCATTGTGTTCCACTCAGCCAGGTCTGAGTAGAGATGAACCCATTTTTTTCAAGATTGTCCTAACTAGGAGTACTCTGGAAAAGAGATGTCTTTATTCAAGACTGAGTGGTCAGAGAGGTTTCCCACACTCTAATTAGTATAGGTCCACCTCTCCTTATAATATTGACCCTCTCATTACTTGTTAACCAATCAGTGTTGATTACCATCCATCCTCAAGAACATCCACTCTTCCAAGGGCATAAAATCCCAGAGTGGGTTCTATGAGGGGTCTTTAGCATTCTAGAGCACCACTGACTACTTTTATTATTTACCTGCCAGCATAATTAATAAAATGATTAATTATCCAGAAACTATCTCTTGAACTTTTAGTAAATCACAAATTGGAGAGACAATACATATAAAAGGTTTCATCTACAATTTAGATAGAAAGATCCCTCAGTAATGGCTGCAGCTCCTGGGCTAGGATCAAGACTAGTTGTCTGGGATGGAGAGCATCACTGCTATTCTCAAGGCTTTTCATATAGTGTCTGTCTACACAAATATAGGCTATCCCTAAAAATCTGTCTCCATAAGGCCCTGAGGTATCTTGGAAGACAATATAGTAAACATGTCCGATGATATGTCAGCAAGAACATTGAAGTCATTATTTAGTAGACACTGGGATTGTGAACCAATCCAGAGGGTCCACCTAGCCAATCAGAGCTCTGAAGCTCAACATGATTTGTTTGTGATAAACTGCCTGTTATTCTAAGACTTAGAACTGCTATGTGTCCTGACCTACTATGCATCAGCATGTTTTACACAAACCAGGTATCAAAATGCTTGCTTTTCTGTTTGTATTTCATTGGGCCTTAATGTTTCCTTATGCTAAATGTTGGTCACTATTATATCATTCCTTGGTGTTGTAAAGTAATTTTTACTGATTGACACACCTTATTGTACTTTTCAAAATGCACTCATTTAAACCTTGGTCATTTCAAAAAAGGCAGCAAAACTTCATTGAGTAAAAGTACCAAAGGCATTCATGAATTTGGGAGTGTTAGGTACTTGTAGGTGATTGTAAAGAAGAAATAACACACGTTTGCAAATGTGTCATTCTACATTAAATAATCTTGATACAATCCTTAGCAATAAGAGTGGTAGTACATTTTTTGACTCATCTCTAATATCTAAGAGACATATAAGTCACACTTCTAAATAGTTTTCTTGCATAGTAATGTAACAACAGTAAAAATAACTAACATTTATATAGTGCTTAATATGTGTTAGACACTATGTTAAATTATAACTTTACAATTATTCACTCATTTGATCCTTACAGCAACCCTAGGAGGTCAGTGCTATTATTAGGATACCCATTTTACAGATGCCCAGGTTTTTGAGGTTGTATTTGAGCTCTTCCTGCTCCAGGCTCAGTGTTCTATTTACTGGACAACCTAGCTGTCCCTAGTTGTGTAGAAAGTCTTCAAAGTCACATAGCACAGCTTCTCAACCAATGTAGAAATCCTCTCTAAGACATCCCTAACCAGTGGTTATTCAATCCTTAAAATTTTCTAGCTTTCATAATTACAGGATTTAAAGCTGGAAAATATCTGTAGAGTTTGTATGATCCAGCCTTTTCCTTTTACAAACAAGGAAATTGAGTCCCACCAGGGTAACATGACTTTCCTGAGATCACACAGTTAGTTAGTAGCTCACGTGAAACTTGGACTGAGGCCCTCTGATTCCGAATTCTTTGCTCCTCATTATGATGCTACTGAAAATCATGACTTTTATAAGGCATTCCATTCTGCCATTGTGCTGCTCTAAATTATTAGAAATGTCCTTCTTACATAGAGGTAAAATCTGCCTCCTGATAATTTCTACCCATTGGTCTTACTTCTGAGGCCAAGCAGAACAAATATAATCTCTTTCTTTTACGTGAAAATTCTTCAGATATTTGAGGGGAAACATCATAACCTTCCCTTCACCCCCCCCCAAATAATAATCGTCTTCATACTAACCCTCCTTAAAGTAATTTAATTTAATTCATTAAAGTCTCTTTAATCAATTCTCATGTGACATAGCTTCAAATCATTTGACTCCATTTTGCTTTCCTCTGGATACTCTCTGCATTGTTAGCATCCTACCTAGTCTTCTGTAACCCTCAAAAATGAGCACACTACTTACCTACTGCAGGGTGAACTGAGAGTGAGAGACAGAGACAGAAACAGAGAGAGAGAGAGACAGAGAAAGAAACAGAGAGACAGAGACAGAGAGAGACAGAGAAGGAGGAGAAGAAAAAAGAGAAGGGAGAGGGACAGAGAGGAAATAAAGAGAAGGAAGTGACAGACAGGAGAGACAGAGACAAAGAAAGTGGATACAATCCCAGGCACATAAATTTAGAGGTGGAAGTTATCTTCAAAGTCGTTGAATCCTGCTCCCTAGTATACAAATGAGCATCCCATTACTTGTTCTGAATACTCTGACTTTTTTAATGCATTCTAAAATCTCACTATCTTTGTAGTAGCCACCTCATAACTGTTAGCTCATACTGTGCTTGAAGTTCACTAAAAACTCAGGTTATTTCCCACATGATCTTCTATTAAGCCAGGTATACCGCATAGTCTATTTGCACAGAAAGAAAGACAGAGGAAGAGAAATAGCGGGGAGAGGAAGAGGGGGAAAGGGAAGGAGGTAGGGAGAGAGGGAGAAAGAAAGAGAGAGAGAGAGAGAGAAGATTGCTGATGTTTATTAATCACAATATATTAATAAAAATGCATTTTAATTTGTCATTCAGCTATGATTTTTTCAAAATAAACACAGCTTTGCAATTGCTCAATAAAAGAATCAGAATGATTCTTCATATAATCACCTTAAGCTTAACCCTCACCTCATATACTTTAATTATGCATAACAGATAGCCAAACTCCTTTGCAACAAGCAGCCCTTCATTACCTGTAATTCCTATTTTATAACTTTTTTGTTTGATCTGTTCCAGGATTCATTCGGAAGAAATTCAACCGAATAAATTATCATTCTCCCCTACCATTTGACTGCAGCTTTGAATATATAATGTATCAACCTGTGTATATTATTTATGAAAAATTGATTGTTATTCTATCTCAATATTCCTTTAAGGCCCTGAGAATATGGACTTAACAAATTCCACCCGAAACACAACAGTGGCTTTGGGAAACATCATAAAATGGTGACCAGGTGTATGGATTCTTTCAAATCAAGCCACATTTTAGTCAATAAAGTACTTTTTTTAGTTGAATAAAGTCTTCACTAGCCTGAGACTTGAGTGTTTTCTCTCTTATCCACAGGAATCATGCTTTAATAGGATTCTCTGAAATCCACCTCTAAAGATATACCCTTCCAATTCAAATATTCAGTTTTAATCTCTCTCCTAAACACTAATCACACATTATTAGTAATTTTAATCTGTCTCTTAAGCACCAATCATACTTTTTACTCTTAATATTCCATTAACACTAGGAATCTTAGACTCAACCTGTCCAAAACAGGACATTGTATCATCCTCCAAATCTGTACCTCCTCCAAACTTATATGATTACAAGATCATGGATTTAGAGCAGGAAGGGACCTTGGAGTTTTTCTAGTCCATTGCCTAATTTTACAGATGAGGGAACTAAGGCCCTGAAAAACCATGACTTGTCCAAAATCGTATAGGCAGTAATTGACAGAACTGGGATTCAAAGTCAGGTCTTCTGACTCCAATCCAGAAGTCTTGCTACCTCAATGCTTCTACTTTTGTTTAGGGTAGCACCATCTTTTCCAATCACTCAGTTTTCACATCAGTTCATCTTTGCCTCTTCCATTTCCACTCTTCAAATCCAACTGGTTGCCAATTTTGACCCATTCTACCTGGACAATATCTCTCAAATTTGTCCCCTTTTTCTGCTCCATAGTTACCATCCAATTTCAATCTTTCACCACCTATCACCCAGACTCCTGCAGCAGTGCCCTAATTGTTCTCCTTTGTCAAATTCATCTTCCACATAACTGCCAAAAAAATCTTTTAAGTCATAGATTTGACTATAAATTTTTTTAAAAAGCCAACTGGACTTCTTGTTGGTGAGTCCCCATCATGCTCCAAACTCAGGAAAGCAAATTGTCCCTGGGGAATTCATTCTCCTAATTTCTGCTTTGATCTCATGTGCTTAATCTCCTTGATTTCCCAAGTTACTAGATTTATGTGTAACATAATAAATACATAATATATAAATATGCAATACACAAAATAATAAAATACAATAAACTACAAACTCCTTATTTATTATTTAAGACCATTGTCAATCTGGATATTGTCTCCCCTTCTACTCTTCATTTATACAGCTCTATCTTCAGGAATTCCACACTCAAAATAGATTACTAGTCATTTCCTGAACTTGATACTCTATTTTCTGCCATCATGTTTTCATAAAAGCTTTTCTGCGCGGTTGGAATATACTCCTTCCTCATCCTTGATGTTCAGGAGGTCCCAAACTTGAAGCAGAGTATATACACTTCTTTCCAGAAGTCTTCTCGTTTCCCCTCCTCTCCCCCCCCCCACACACATCATGCACCCAGTAGCTGTTCCTAATCTTATCCACTTCCATTTCTCTTGTTATATTTTATGTCATTCCATATACTCTTAGTGGAGCTTCTTAAGGTTTTTGATTGTCCTTGTTTCATCAGCATCTAGAATAGTAGGAGCTTAATAAACTGTGGGTTATTCTTTTTCATTGAACTAACAATTTTACAGATATTTCAAAGTGGTATAGGCTGTCTCAGGAATTAATGGTGATCAAGTAGAAGCTGCATGATTAGATGTCAAAAGGGGATTCTTGCTGTGGTACAGGTTGAGCTAAATGACTTCTGATATAAATTATGGGAATTGGGAAACAAGGGTAATAGCCATGTCAGTTCAAAGAAGAGGCAAGGAAACCAAATATCAAGAAGTTTTTTTTTTGTTTGGTTTGAGGTTTGGTTTTGTTTTGTTTGTGGGGGAGGAGTTTGTTTCTTTTTACTGAAATTAAGGCTGTTGTTATTGAGCCATATCCAATTCATTTTAATATGAGGAAACTGAGGCATACAGGGTTAAGTGACTTGACCAGGATCACACAGCTACTAAACGTCTGAGGATGATTTCTAATTCATGAAGATGAATCTTCCTAATTCCAAGTTCAGCACTGTGCCACTTAGCTGCTTCTAAAGCTCTGTAAATCCTTTCACGAAGCAAAGAAGTAACCAATGTCAATAAGTCAGGAGTTCTCTATGGGATTACCCTCTAGGATCTGTGATAGCCCTAGAAGGAAGGCATAAATAGCACACTCACCAGATTTGCAGATGACACAAAGCCGACAGTGATAATTGACACTGGTTGACAGAGTTGGGATTCAAAAAAATCTTGACAGACTAAAACATTGGGCTGAAGCTGATGTGATGAAATGCAGTAGGAATAAATGTAAAGTCTTATACTTGAGTATAAAATGTCCAATTCACAAGTACAAGATGGAGGAGACGTTGTTCTTGTTCTGAGAAAAGAGAGGAGATTTTTGAGTTTTTAAGTTGAATGTGTATCAGCAATTTTATGAGTCACCTAATAACTAATGTGGCTTTGGGCTGCATCAACATAGGTACGGCTTACAGGAATAGGACACTGAAGGATCCCTGTCAGACTTCATTTGGACCATTATGTCAATTCTAGGATTCATGATTTAAGCTCACTGATAAGCTGGAGAGAATTCACTGGAGGATGACCAGATGGGAAAGTACTTGGAGTACGTGTCATAGGAAGATGCGATAAAGGAGATGAGGATTCTGCATATGAAGACTCAGGAGAAATGATAGCTGTCTCTAAGTCTTTGAAGGTTTGCCGTATGGAAGAGAAATAGTATTTGCTTGATTTGACCCCACAGGGAAGAACCAAAAAGAAGTGTATAAAGGAGACAATTTAAGTTTGATCCCAAGATAAACTTCCTAACAATTACAGACCTACAACAAAAATGAAACAGGCTGCCTGGAGAAGTGAATATATTGCTTGGAAATCTTCAAGCAGAGGAGATAATCACTAGTTGATTATATTCAATGGAGAGTCCTTTTGGATATGGGTTGGACTAAATGGCTGATGAGGTCTCTTCCAACTCTCAAATTCTGTGATTCTGTGACCATGCCTATCTTTTAATGCGATATGACTTACATGCACACGTAAATTAGTGGATCACATTACCCCTGTATTTCTCTACATGTGTTGGAATCCTTTCTATTTTCAGCTCATGCCACCTTTTGAGCAAAAAAAAAAAAAAATCTACAAATTTGCTGAGTGAAATGATACTCCCTATCATGTAGCCTATGTTTGGATTATCTATTTCAGATTACATACTGAGAAATTTAGATTTTTAGTCAGTTTTGCACACTGCCAAATAAGTTAGACTAGGAAATGCAATATAATTTGAATTAGCTTGAGCAAAACACTGTCATTATAATAAGGAAAGTCTAAAAAAAAGAAAAATGTATGGGATATTATATAGCCAACATAAATTATTTGGGAATTGCCTAGCTCAGCAGTTATTAAAGTATGGTCTGGGACTCTCTGGAGTCTCTGTGGCTCTTTTTGGGAGGGAGGTACCTGCAAGATCAAAATCATTTTTCACAATAATACGAAGATATTTTACTTTCTAATATTGTACATAGTGATAGAAATAACTGAAACACACAAAAATTCTAAAGGGGGGGTCCTTAATGATTTTTTTTCTCTCAGAGTGTGAAGAGGACTTGAGATGAGAACATATGAAGACCAATGATCTGGATTTTTTGATTATCAATACCCTACCCCAAAGGACTCATCCCAACCCCTTCACATACATGGATAAATTAGAATTAATTAAGAATTACGATCAACAAAGCCTATATTTTTTGTCCTTTTAGAGAGACATCACAACACAGAGGATAGAGTTTAGGGCCTGAAGCAAGGAAGACAAGGGTTAAAATGTGTTACCTGAGGCAAGTTCCTCCTCTTCTCTGAGACCTAGCCTTCTCAATTGTATCAGAGGTCTAATAATACCTGAAGAATTTGATTCACAGGACTATTGTGAGCTTCAGATGAATTTAATGCATGTATAATATTTTGCAAACTTTAAAAACACTATATAAATGTCAATTATTATGATGATTTTTCAGCAAACATACCCAGGTGCATTCTGTGAGGGGTTTCAGAAAGATGGTCATTAAAGTCTTGAGAGACTGTTGAAATTTCAGCTTGTGGGTGGATGAATATCTCAAACAGCACATGATTGTGTAGGAAGAGAAATGTATTGTTCAGACTAATTTTCTCTCTAATTATGTTGAAATCAATTGGCCCGCACAACAATGAATTACAGTGTGTCTCCTGAAGGACCAATTGAAAAGGTAGAACACTCAGATATCTGGGCATTTTGTAATTGCCAGGTAGAATGTGTGTACAAATTACCAAATACAGAGAATCCCATTCTCTGTAGGAATTTGTACCTAACTAAAATTACAGAAATGAACCTCCAGAGAAAGTAAAGATACATCAAGACCTGCAACCATGCTGCCTGGTTTTAATGTGTCTGTAACTGAAGGAAAATCTGATCTCATCCTTTTCCCCTCTATTTTCAGCCTTTTACCTCAACCCTTATTCCAGGAGTACATCAGTCCAAGACGGGTCTCCTTTGGATGTTTTGGTGTTTTAAGAAAGAAAATAAAATACAAAATGGAAATAATATTGTTTTTTGAGTCAGAAAATTCCAAGTTTGATATGCTCATCTATGAAAATCAGTGTCATTTGTGCTACATGTACTGGAAGTATATACAGCATTGTTGTGGACGATATTTGTGGAGGAACAATTAAAGCTCCTCTTTTAATAGGTTACCAGGGACCAGGCACTGTGCTAAGGGCTGCAGACAGAAATTCTAATAACATTCTAAACTTCCCATTCCAGTTCCCATTGTCAAGCTGGATCCCTGAGGGAATGTGTTCCCCAGATTCAAGGTATAGTGTATGATCATGCACATCTAAAACTATAACTCGAGTTCCCTCTGGTGCTTGCTATGTTGTGTCCAACTCTTTTCGCACCATATGGGATTTTCTTGACAAAGACATTGAAGAGATTTGTCATTTCCTTCTCCAGTAGATTAGGCAAGCAGAGGTTAAATGATTTATCCATGGTCACACAGCTAGTAAGTGTCTGAGATCAGATTTGAACTCTATTCTTCCTGACTCCAGATCTACACCTCCATTCACCAAGTCATCTAACTTCTTCCTCCCACTGGTTCACTTACCTTTAATTATCAGCCAGTTGACAAAATTAGTTAAGAGTAAATTTTTGAATGAGAGATTTATTGAAACTGAATTGTAAAATAAAAACAGGGCCTCTGAAGAATAATAACCTGTCATCCATAAGGAGACACCTTTCCATCAACATAATACAGAGTTCTCAAGTAGAGAGACATTCACATGGGAAGCAAACATAACAAAAGCAGCTCACATCTCTGGCACTCAATGGGATCTTAATGACTTTTCTTTTGTTGCTGGGTACTCAGAGCACTTCTCCCAGGCAAAGCATCAGTTCTTGGCAAGTCACCCTGCTGGAAACTCATTTCTCTGGGTCTGCTGTCAAAGGGATTGTGCCTTTTACTGGGAGAGTTACTTCACTGGGAGAAACCTTGGGGTAGGTGGGCAGTGGGAAGAGAAGGATGAAGATGATGGAAACTCCATCCCCATTCTGCCATACTCTAGAAGACATACAAAATAAAAGAAAGGAGAAAAGCAATTCCCATTCAAGAAGTAGGTTCTCCCTAGATTGCTGACTTTTCTTGACTGACATAGCATTCTCGGCAGATATCACTCTTACAACTGATTCAGGAACTGACTAGTTTGCTCTTTAAAGATCAACAGCAATTTTGACTGATCCTGCAGTCTAGTTAACAGGTAGGTGCTCCATAATTCTATCCAGTGGAGGAAGAAATTTTAGACCTTCTCAGGTAGTAAGAAAATAATTTTTCATTTTCCAATTTGTTGTTGTTTTCTGATGGTCTAGTCTAAGAGGTGATCTCCAGGATGGGGAGAAGCAGGACATAATAAAAACAAGAATGTAGACACAGCCAGCTTCACCTGATTTTTGTTCTTACTCCTAGCCTCAATTGGTGGCCATTCAAAAGTCTTTATATTGCAGTAAGCAACATCACCCCAATGATGTTTTTAATAAATTAATTTTATTCTGTTAATTTATTGAATAAAAGATTTTACAAGACATAATATAATAAAAAAAGATGATTGCACATGAAACTGTATATCTACTGTGTTTAACTTGCTATACCTTTTAAATATACAACAAAGTTATCATGCAAATTTTTTCCCTTCTACCCCCCCACCCTAGAGATGACCACCAATGACACAAACAGGTGTATGCACACACACATATGTATGCATGTATGTCTGTGTAAAATTATTCTATACATACTTCTATTTATTGGTTCTTTCTCTGGATGCAGATAGTGTCTTTCTTAATATAGCCTTTATGGCTAACTTGAGGGTTTATAATCATCAAAGTAGCTTATTTGCTCAAAGTTGTTCTTAAAACTACATTGCTTTAGCCATATATAATCTTTTCTTAGTTCTGCTCATTTTGCTCTCCATTATTTCATCTAAGTCTTCCCATGTTTTTCTAAGATCTTTGAGTTCATCATTTCTTATAGCACAGTAGGATTCCATCACATTCAGATACCACAATTTGTTCAGCCATTTCCCAGTTGATGGGCATCCCTGCAATTTCTAGTTTATTGTCACCACAAAGAGAGCTGCTATAAACGTTTTAGAATATAAAGGTTATTTTCCTTTTCCCTAATCATTTTTGGATACTCTGATTTTTGCTGACTCCTTGACTGAGTGTTGTGGGTCAGAGTACATATATGGGCCATATAAAAACGATCAAAGATTGAAGGTTTTCTGTAGATCACTGGCGAAGGAAACATTTTAGGGGCTCATAAAGAAATAGAGTCCTGTTGCTATATTTATTAGGCATGAAACATTAAGAAACTTTATCAATCTTTCTGACTCTCAGTTTTC
The DNA here is from genome assembly GCA_028658325.1 of Potorous gilbertii. Classification (NCBI taxonomy): domain Eukaryota; kingdom Metazoa; phylum Chordata; class Mammalia; order Diprotodontia; family Potoroidae; genus Potorous; species Potorous gilbertii. The sequence continues at coordinate 285,244,532 of CM053769.1, read as the reverse complement.
TTATACAGTTATCCCTTCCACATTGCGACTTTCCCCATTACAATTTCAATATTTCACAGGTCGGCATAAGAAATTCAATGGGAATTTGAGGGAGTTTTGCAGAAGTCACAGATGATACATGAAGGTCTACAGATATCACAGAAAAAGTTTAGAAACTCAGAAATGGATAAAATATATGTATAGTATTGTATATCATATTTTATTTTTAATGGGATAACAACTCAGACTTCCTCTCTGGTATGAAGTGAGGGCCAAAAAATTTGAGGCAGATTTTTCCAGATCATGGGAGTGCTGCACCTCTAACCCCCATGATGTGAAACTGTGTATAAAATGGATAAAGATAATTGGAAATTGTTGTGAAGACAGTACTTAATAAACCTTGAAATATATATATTCTTATTATAAGGTCCACTTCATATTTCCTTACTTGCTCAGATATTCTTTATTTTCATATTTTGCAGTCCCTTCCCCCATCTAAAAGGCTGGGTGATGTGGAACAATAGGACACAAAAATTATTAAAAGAGATTTTGTGTCTTCTTCCCTTTCTCTTATCCCTCATCCATACCAGCGAGAAACGAGGCCAGAAAAGAAAGCCTTTCTCCTTTTTCTCAGAATAATACAAAATTTCCATGAGGGGGCCAGGGAGGGAGGCCAGGAAGTAGAATTTCCATAACCTGGTTTAAGTAAGCTTTGGGGCCTGCAAGAGCTTTGAGGAAGCAACAATAGCTTTGCCTTGTTTCAGAAGCCAGCAAGAGATTGAGTGCCATAGTCTCACTATTGTATTTTGCAGAAAGATAACACATTCAAGCCCCAGCTGAGGTTTTCAGTCACATTTAAATATAAATCTTTCCCCAAAGTCTACAGCTTATGAATTATGGAGTCATTGATGTTAAATTAAAAAAAAAATTTCAGTAACTTCAGAATAGACTGTTTATTGGCAAAACCCTAGTATATCCTCTAATATTCCTAAATGAGGTGTATGTGTGTGTGTGTGTGCGTGTGTGTACGTGTGTGTGTGCATGTGTGTACATATGTGTGTGTGTGTGTGTTTTCCCCTTCACTTCAAAAGCTACTAGATCTCAAAAAAATCCATAAGCCATATTGTGACAAAGAGATTCACTGGAAGGCCACTAAATTCATCTCTTGAGGAAGTAAATGCTTTTGAAAATCGTGTAAAAGTTGTTAACATCAGCAGGAGAAAGAAGCAACTTACAGAATTGCCTCTCTCATCATTTTTGGAATCTGTGTCCCTCCAGGCCTCCTGAATTGCTGTGTGTGTGTGTGTGTGTGTGTGTGTGTGTGTGTGTGTGTGTGTGTATAGTAAGATTCTAATCTATCAGAGATTGAGAAAGAGACATACTACAATACCTATTCAAAGCGCCACTTTATAAAACTCACACATGCTTACCCTCTTGCTCCACGGTTCTTTTTCTGTGGGATCTTTACCAAATCATCTGACTTCTCTGTATCTATTGTTCCTTTTCTGAAGGCATCCTTCCTCTCAACTCCTGTATCACTGAACATTGGGCAACCAGTCTCATACTGCCTTGTGACATCTCTTCTTTTATAAAAAAAAAAGAATAGTATAGATAGCTGTGGTTTCTACATCACCTTCATTTCCCAATATATCTCTCCTCATATCTTCTCAGGTAACTCCTTGTTGCTCCTTGTAAGAAAGAATTTTTTTTAAAAGGGGGAAAACCTTTTCATAAAAACCAACCAATACATTAACCAAACATTATGTTTATATCCTCCCTCATCAATCAACAAGCATTTATTAAGTGCGTATTATGTGCCAGTCTTTGTGTTAGTCTCTGGTATTATAATACCAAAAGTGTGACAGTCTAAGCCTTTAAGAAGCTAACAGAGTAAAGGAGGAGACAAGTCCACATCCCAGAATATGTAGAATATATGCCAAATGAATACAAGGTGTTTGGGGAGAAGTACCAGCAAATGAGGAGACCAGGAAAGGAACATAAGGAAGGTGAAGGGTAAACTGAGCCTTAAAAGAAATCAGATTTAAAATAAGGATAGAGTACAATCCATGCATCAATTGCAAAGGCACAGAAATCAGAAACTGTTTTGTTTGCAGAATAACCAATAGGACAGTATGTAAGAAAATTGGAAAGACAGAGGAAAGGTTGAAAAGACCCAACAAAGGAGTTTAAATTTGATTAGAGAGGTAATTGGAAATGTCAGGAGTTTGTTGAAGGCAGGAAAGAGGAACATGATCAAACCAGCACTGTAAGAAAATCACTTTGGCAGCTGAGTAAAGAATGGATTGGAATGGAGAGAGGGAAAGAACAAATATTCTCATCTCTTTTCTCTAGGACTAGGTTTGGTCATTATAATCATACAGCCTGAAATTTTGATACTGTTGCTGTTTCCACTGGCATTTTTGCTGTTCTTGTATACCCTGTTTTCTTGATTCCATTAACTTCATTTTGGGCCAGTTCTCATAATTTTCCACATTCTTTCTGTTGAACATTTTAATATTTCATTGTCATTTTTTAATGTTACACTGAATATGTATTTAACTTTCCTTTTTTGGCACCATGGTGAAACAGAAAAAAAACAGTTGATTTGGAGTCAGATGACCTGTCCTCAAATCCCAGTTCTGCTGTTAACTACATGTATGACTTTGGGAAAGTTTCTTAACCTCTGGGTTTCAGTTGTGGAATAAATGGCTTTACAAATATTTCTAACACTAAATATTAAAAGTGTGCTTACCTGTCCAACTTGATTGGAAGATCATTGAATACAGGGAAGTTGTCATATTAATGAGTTTACAAGTGATCTCATATTTATTATATTCTGGTCTACCCTTAAATATATAGCATAGTAACTTGAACATATTAGGTGCCTAAATTGTCCAGACTTGGGTTTCTAATGTATTTTAGTGCTTTAAGCTCTCCAGTGTGGGGTAAAATTATATTATTGATTGCTATTAGATTTATTTTGAGTTAAGCTTGATTCATTCAAAACTGAATTAAATTTGGGGGTGGGTGGGACACCAGACTTCATTGAGCAGAACATCAATATGATTCTACCTATTACATTTTCTGTAGACCTATTCAACTCAAGGAGCCTTTAAACTAATTGGATACTAGGCAACTAAACAGCCTGGAATTTTGATAGCCAATAAGAAGATAGTATCCATCAGAGTACATTCTGTCCCTAGATTTCTAGGATCCTATCATCAGGAGTATGAAAACATCCTAGAATCTGAGGAAAAGTGGCACTTAATTCATCTTTTGTGTAAATTACCATCTGGAAAAATTGCCTTCCTGGCTGTTATACACCCAAATTAAATATATTTGCTTGTAAGCCCAGAAGATCAGAGTAAACCCAATCATGTCCATATTAAAAAGGGAATGAGCTACAGTACGGTATCCCTGTGGTGCTGAGAATGACTATTTGCGTACTAAATCACCCCTAATATGCTACTAATCATGTTGAGTAACAAATACTTGTTTTGCTCTTATTCTGGCAGCCTAGTTTTTATATGAGTTTTTATGGTCATTACATGATCGTTACTTTCATGCTAAATTAGTAGAAAGATACTGCAGTCTGGTGGCACAACACTGAATGGATGGTTTGGGGGAGAAAAGAGATGGCAAGATGGGACTATCAATTCTGGTCTCTACTCCAATGAAATGGCATGTAACTGATCCATTTGAAAGGAGTCCTCTTTAGGCTGGGGGAAAGTTTCTAAGTGTTATTTTTCATTTAACTTTCAATGCATAGATACCTTATAACAACAGAGTACCCATGTATTCCACCTAGTCACAAATAGAAAACGAGCAGCTGTTGAGATTCTGCTTTTAATCTCCCTAGTTCAAGTCAGTCAAGTGACTTCAAAGGGCCTAGGGCTAAAGCTAAGCATATGAGCCAAGAAAAACTTGTAAATATTTTAGACTTTGAACCAAGTCAGTTTGCTTTCAACAACTACACTTATTGCGTGTGTGTGTGTGTGTGTGTGTGTGTTTCCTTTTCTCAATTATCACAATATGAAACCATGTCTGAATCACTTTACCTACTATACAGGAGAGGGAAAGAAGATGCTTCCAGTCACTTTGATCTGTCCTTAGATGTCCCAGATGCCTATCCATTTGCCCCAGATATTCCCTCATTACTTACTCTTTGGGTGCTGTTACAGCACTGAAGTTCCATTACTTTGCAATTGTTGACTGAGTAAAGAAGCACATTGATCTCAGATCTGAAAAAAGTGTCTTCATACATCATTTGAATTTGATATGTGGTCTTATAGGTGTATATACTACCTCTATCCTATTAGCTTACAACTGGTGCTTAGTTTCTCTTGCTCTGTATTGCTTGTTCATATATATCCCTAAAACCTCCACTGAGTAGTTATCCACAATATAGTAGAGCTTCCTCTATTGTTTTACAATATTCTGTGGAAATCACTGAATGCTCAGATTGTCCATCTCTTATCCCTCACTCTAAGGAGTCAGTGTGGCAGAGGAGAGAATGGGCAAAATTGGAAATCTGGTAAAAGTCCCATGTCCCTGTTAAGGAGTACACCCTAGTCAACCCTGTCTTTATTCCTACCTAGTCTATACTATTAATACTCAGGATTTCCACTACCACAATTAAGTCAGTACATTCATCGCTTCTCTTCCCTTTTTAATTTCATTTTAAGTATTATCTCTCTCCATTTGAATGTAAACTCTTTGAGGGCAGACTGTATTCCTGTCTACTTGTATTTATATTCCTAGCACTTAGGATATATTAAACTCTTATTATGTTAGGTGATAAATTTGTTGACATACTAAATTTTTTTTGTTTTCTGTGACAGTGTTAGTGTTAAAGAGATGGATCTTCATGAAAAGAAGCATCTTGGGATTACTGAATTCAATTCAAAAAGGATTTATTAACTGTGTATTTTATACCAGTCAGTCAACAATCAGCAAGCATTTATTAAGCACCTATTATGTGTCAGACATGGTGCTAGGAACTGTGGGTATAAAGAATGGAAAGAAAAGAAAAATAAACAGTCCCTGATCTCAAGAATTCCAGTCTAATGTAATCCAAAGTAATTCTTTACAATATAATACAATAAAATACACATGTTTAAAGTATCTACTATGTGCAATATGTGTCAGGTACTGTGCTAGGTACTAGGAATGAAGAAGAAGAAAGAGGAGGAGGCAGTAGAACAGAAAGACAGAGACGGAGGGAGGAAGGGAGGAAAGGAAGGAAAGAACAAAAGAGGAAAGAAGGCAGGAAAGAAGATATAAAGGAAGGAAGGAAAGAAGGAAGGAAGGAAGAAACAAAGAAAAAGAAAGGGAGGGAGGAAGGAAGGAAGACTCTATATTAGGAATATAAAGATTTAAAAAATATTCATAGGGATGAGGGAGAGATACTATGAATAAACAAATAGACAATTGCAAAATAATTTGAAAGACAAAGCACTAGGGGGTGGAGTCAAGATGGCAGAGTAAAAGCAGGGACTTGAGTTCTCTCCCAAACCCCACAAAATACCTGTAAAAAATGACCCTAAAAAATTCGGGAGGGGGCTGAACCAAGATGGCAGAGTAGAAGCAGGAATCTCCTAGACCTCTCCTCCCAAACCCCTCAAAATACTTTTAAAAATGACTCTAAACAAATTCTAGAGTAGTAGAAGCCACAAAATGACAGACCAGAGCAAATTTCCAGCCCAAGACAATCTGGAAGATTGACAGGAAGGCTCTATCACACCTGACTGGGAACAAAGTAGAGTTTGGCAAGGGTCACACAGCATGGACCGAACTGGAATAGGCTTTAGGGAACTGAATTGCTGGTAGCTGTTGTGACTTCCAGACTTCTCAACCCACAAATGCCAAAGACAACTTTGAAGGTCAGTGGGAAGGGTCTCACCTGACTGAGAGGGGCATGAGCTGGGCTGCCACAGCCACTGCTAAGGAAGAGACTGCTTCTGGAGCACCCCACATAACAAAGTGCCCAAAAGGTAAGAAAATGGCTGGGAAAATGAGCAAAAAGAGGGAAAAAACAGACTACAGATTCTTACTTTCTCAGTAAAGAGATATTTTCTTAAGTCATTGATGATGAGAAAGATCAAAACCTACAACCAGAAGAACACAACAAAGTTGAAGATCCTGCATCCAAAGCTTACAAGAAAAATATGAATTGGTCTCAGGCCATGGAAGAGCTCAAAAAGGATTTTGAAAATCAAGTAAGAGAAGTAGAGAAAAAATTGGGAAGAGAAATGAGAATGATGCAAGAAAATCATGAAAAATGAGTCAACAGCTTGCTAAAGGAACCCCCTCACCACCTCCCCAAAAATAGCAGCTGTAAAATTAGAAACTCAAATGGCAAAGAGATTCAAAAAGCCAAGGAGAAGAATGCCTTAAAAAACAGAGTGGGCCAAATGGAAAAAGAGATCCAAAAGATCCCTAAAGAAAATAACTACTTCAAAATTAGAATGGAGCAAATGGAAGCTAATGACTTTATGAGAAATCAAGAAATTATAAAACAAAACCAAAAGAATAAAAAAATAAAAGACAATCTGAAGTATCTCATTGGAAAAACAACTGACTTAGAAAATAGACCCAGGAGAGATAATTTAAAAATTACTGGACTATCTGAAAGTCATGATTAAAAAAGAAGTCTAGATATCATAATTCAAGAAATTATCAAGTAAAACTGCTCTGATATTCCAGAATCAAGAGGGTAAAATAGAAATGTAATGAATTCACTGACAGATTTCTGGTTCCAGAAGCCAAGATGGCAGAGTGATCAGTAACTGCTCTCTCCCTCCCCTTATTGACCTTGACAAGCCCCAGAGAAGAATTCCCCAGAAAAAACCCTAGAATAGTGGGAGCAGGAAAAGGGATAAACAGTATCTTAGCCTGTGAGGCTAGGAAAATCATTAAGGAGGGTCCCTCTGGCTGTGGCTGAAGGGAATCAGTGCAGGACTAGATATGTCCCAGACAGCTCCACCTCACATATCCAGAAGAAGATGCTGAGCCCCAAGGGGGTGAAGCCTGCAACTGCAAACACCAACACCAGGACCCCAGGTGTGCATTAGCACCCCAGGGAAATCGGGAAGACACAAGTACAGATGGGATCACCAACCCGCCAAGCTTGCCTATGTTCCAGCTCAGCAGAGGAGACCTCCTGTGGCCAGACCACACCTCCCCTACACTTAACACAGCTAGTGCTAGGGTCACTGTGGGGAAACCCAAAAAGACCTCTCCTGGTCTCTGCTTTCCAACAGCAGCCTGCTCAGCTGTGCATTTTAGCTTCCAACTGAAAGAACCAGAGGCCACAATACACAAAGCCTCAAATTTTAGGCAAAAGAAATGGGGGACAGAGCCCCCTGTGCCCCAGATAGACAGATCTACTTTAAAAGCCAGGAAAGGAGTGATCACCATGAATAAGAAGCAAAACAGAGAGGAAAACATCATAGAATCTTTCGATAGGAATAAAGACCAAAACACAAATACCAAAGAGGTCAGCATTGAGCCTATACTCCCATCTGAAACTTCAGAAGGGACTATGAACTGGTCTGAAGCACAATGGAGGAGTTCAGGAAGGATTTTTAAACAAAATTAGAGAAATAGAAGAAAAACTGACCAATGACTTTAAAAATACGAAAAAAGAAATCACAGAAGAATTTAAAAGGACAATTGGACAAAAGGAAAGGAAAGGACAAAACCTAACTGGAGAAAATAACTCCTTAAAAGGAACAATTTGATGGATGGAGAAAGAGATGCAAAAGTTAAATGAAGAAAACAATTTGATAAAAAATAGAATCAGGCAAGTGGAAGCTAATGAATCGGAGACATCAAGAATCAGTCAAACAGAAACTAAAGAACAAAAAGATAGAAGAAAATGTAAAATATCTAATTGGAAAAACAATTGACCTGGAAAATAGATCCAGGAGAGAAAATCTAAGGATTATTGGTCTACCAGAAAGCCATGATGAAAAAAAAGGCTTAGACAACATCATACAAGAAATCATCAAGGAAAATTGGCCAAAAGTCCTAGACCCAGAGAGCAAAAGAGTCATTGAAAGTATCCACTGTACCCCTTCTGAAAGGGACCCCAAACTAAAACACCAAAGAATATCATCATCAAATTCCAGAATTATCAAGTGAAGGAGAAAATACGGCAGGCAGAGAAAAACAATTCAAATATTGAGAAGCTACAGTCAGGATCACACAGATCCTTGCAGCTTCTATATTAAAAGATCAAAGGAATTGGAATATGATATTCTGTAAAGCAAAGGAGCTGGAAGTACAACCAAGGATTAATTACCCAGCAAAGTTAAGCATAATATTTCAGGCAAGAATATGGACATTCAATGAAATAAGGGATTTCCAGATCTTCCGGATGAAAAGGCCAAAACTCAATAGAAAATTCAATCTTCAAACACAGGTCTCAAGAGAGGCATAAAAAGGTAAACAAGGGGAAAACAAAACTTGTTACTCAATATGGGCAAACTGTTGACATCCTTACCTCCTGAAAGAGATTCTGAAAGTAAAACTCACACTAATATTGTAGCCAAATTCCAGAGTTCCCAGGTGAAGAAGAAAATATTACAAACAGTCAGAAAGAAAATATTCAAGTACTATGGAAACACAATCAGGAGAACACACAATTTAATAGGTTCTACCCAGGCATTGGGGGCTTGGATAAGGAGGTCAAAGGAGGTAGGATTAAAACCAAGGATCACCTACCCAGCAAAATTGAGTATAGTACTTCAGGGCAAAAAATTGAACATTCAATGAAATAGAGGACTTCCAAGAATTCTTGTCAAAAAGATTAGAGTTGAATAGAAAATTTTACTTTCAAATATAAGAATCAAAAGAAACATGAAAAGGTAAATGCGAAAGAGGAACCATAAGGGATATTCATTAAAGTCAAACTAGTTACATTTCTACATGGGAAGATTATATCTATAACTCATGAAACTTTTCTCAGTATTAGGACAGTTGGAAGTAATATATATATATATATATATATATATATATATATATATATATACACACACACACATATATATACATATATATGTGTGTGTGTGCATGTGCACATGTATATATATATATATATATATGTATATGTATGTATGTATGTGTATACACACACACAGAGGCAGAGTGCACACAGGATGAACTGAATATGAAGGGATGATATCAAAAAAGAAAATTAACTGTTGAGAGGAATGTCCTAGGAGAAAGAGAAAGGGAGAGGTAGAAGGTATCAAATAATCTCACATAAAAGAAGCAAGAAAGAGCTTTTACAGTGTAGGGAAAGAAGAGGAAGATGAGAGGGAATAAGTGAGCCTTACTTTCATTGGATTTGGCTTACAGAGGGAATAACATACATACTAATTGAGTATGGAAGTTTATCTTACCCTACAGGAAAGCAGGGGGTAAGGAGATAAAAGGGGGGATAAAAACAAAGGATGGCAAATTGGAGGAAGGTGTAAACAGAAGCGAATACTTTTGTAGAGGGACAGGTCAAAGAAGAGAACAGAATAAATGGAGGATGGGACAGGATAGAGGAAAATATAGTCTTTCATAACATGACTGTTATGGAAGTGTTTTGCACGGCTACACATGTATAACCTATATTGGATTGCTTGAATGGGGAGGGGGAAGGGAGAGAATGTGGAACTCAAAGCTTTACAAGTGAATGTTAAAAATTGTTTTTAGATGCAACTATTAAATAAAATATATAGGCAATGGGATATGGAAATCTATCGTGTCCTATAGGAAAATAGAATAGAAGGGGATAAGAGAAGTGGGGGGGTGGGGTAAGAGAAGGGAGGGCAGATTGGAGGAATGGGTAAGAAGAATACACACTGTCCTGCTGTGGGAGGAAGAGAGACATGGGGAGAAAATTTGAAATGCAAAATTTTGTGGAAGTGAATGTTGAAAACTGAAAATAGATAAATTATATATAAACAAAATCTGGAGTTGCAGAACCCACAGAATGACAAAGTGAAGCAAATCTCCAGCACAAGACTGCCAGGAAGGCTGACAGAAAGCAACAATTGTGTTGCGCTAAGAGCAGAGCTGAGTCCACTATGGGCCACCCCAGCACAGACAAGGCCTGAGAAAGCCTCAGGGGACTGAATCACTTGTAGCTGTGGTGGTTTCCAGACTTCTCCAAAGTGCTAAGATCAACTTGGAAGGTCAGTGGAAAAAGTATGCGGGTAAGAAAGTAGTGCTGTCCTGTCCCAGCCTCAGAGCATCAGAAAGCGTGGAGGTGCCCATGACAGTTACAGCAGCAGTTGCAGAAGTAGCAGTGTCTGTTACTGGAGGTCTAGGTTCCCACAGATTGTGGGGGAATTGAAGGCCCAAGAGTACACTCCCATAACCCCACTAAGCAAAGAACTACCTTGAAAAGAGCTCAAAAATCAAGTAATCAACTGGGAAAATGAGCAAACATGGGGGGAAAAAATCAGATTAGAGGATCTTACTTTGGTGACAAGGAAGGAACAAAACATACAGCCAGAAGACAACAAAGTCAAAGCTCCTACATCTAAAGCCTCCAAGAAAGTTATGAATTCATCAATGGCAATAGAAGAGCTCAAAAAGGATTTTGAGAAATCAAGAGAAGTAGAGGAAAAATTCTTTACATATATTATATCATTTTAGCCTCACACATCATTTGAGATTCATCTTGTGAGGCATACACTATTTTTACCCCCATTTTGTAGTTAAAGAAATTGAGACTAACTGAAATTAAGGAAATTTTCCAGGTTCATACAGTTAATTTCTTTTTTCCCAATTTAATTTTTTTGTAACACTTTAAGTTCCAAACTGTTTCCCTGCCTACCTACTGTGCACTATAGAGGGCCACCACTCAACACAGATTTATAAGTATATGTAGATATTATTCATATTTCTCTTTATCAGTGCTTTCTCTGGAGGTGGATAGCATCTTCCTTCTTAAGTTCTTTGTAAATGATTTAAGTATTTGTAATACTCAGAATAACTTGATTGTTTACAATTATTATTTGAACAACATGGTTGTTACTGTATATAGCATTCCCTTGGTTCTGCTTATTTCATTTTTCATTTTCATGCAATTTTTCCAAAGTTTTCTAAAATAAAGCAGCTCATCTTTTCTTACAGCACAGCAGTATTCCACCATAATAATGTACCACAACTTGTTTAGCCATTCTCCAGTAGATGGGCATCCTCTCAATTTCCTGTTCTTTGAAACCACAAAGAAAGATGCTATAAATATTTTATAACATATATATTCTTTTTCCTTTTTCTCTGATCACCTTGGGAAACAGAATTAATAATAGCATTGCTGGGTAAAAGGGTATAGATAGTTTTATAACTCTTTGGGAAACGTCCAAAATCCCTAGCATTTGTCCACCTCTTTCTATTTAAAAATTCTCTACCTTCTTTCAGGCCCTTATATTTTCTCATTTGGTCTCTCTACCTCTCTGATCCATCCATGGATACACTATCAGTGCCTTTCCTAAAGTGCAGCTTTGACCATGCCACAGTTCTTCTTAATAAACTTCAATGGCTCCATATTGGCTCTAGTATCAAATTTCATTTCATAATTATATCATCCTTAAAATTTTTGATTTTCATGTTTTGCAGTGTGTATAATTTGTAGCATAAAATTACATGTATAGAACTTATGAAGTACACATCCACATAAACGGGTGGTACAGGCTCAAAAAATGTTTTAAAGATGGCAACACTATTTTCAAAGTTTAGAGACAGGTCATATTGAACACCATTCAAATTCTTTATCTCTGGAGAGAGAGGGACGCCAGAACATCTAGCTGCTCAACTCAGTTGAATCAAAGCCAGAACCAGAAATGCCAAGATATATCATTTGCCTGTGTTTGATCCTTATAAGCTATTTAAAGCTCCTCTTTTATAACCCCCTTGCTTTGGGTTTGGTGAATCATTTATATTATCTCCATATTTATGGTTAGTTCAACTGTCAGCATTCTGCCTCTGAGAATTTGGCATGTAAGCATACATGACACTGCAACCTAGGAACTGACAAATGGAAAGAAAACATTCAGAGATGAAGGAATATTTTATTTTCCTTATTGGTGTTCATCTCTTAGGAAAGCTCGAAATGCTAACTTAGTTATCATTCTGAATAAGGTATATTTCACTTTCTTCTAATTGATACATACTTACGTATGCCTAGCTATACTGTGAGGAAGGAAAATGTCGGGGTGCTCCTTGCTTGACATGACAGCTGTTACCTTTTCACAGAAACCAAGGAAGATAATTATGTAATTAGGTTCCATGGCTCTTAGGACATGTGAAGTGTAGCTGTGACCTAAGATTCAAAAACTGAACACAATTATTGTCAGAAAGAGGTCTGGTCATAATTTAACACTAGGTGTTGATGAAAAAAAGATTTCAATCCACTTATCAAGCCTTATTAAGCAACAATTACTTTCCAGGTGGCATTAGACTCTAAAGATACAAAAACAAAATTGAAACAGCCCCTATTCTCAAGAAGCTTATACTCTGTAAGGGTTTTGACATTTGTCTGTGTAGATTTGTATAAAACATACAAAAGAGACACAAAGTTATTGGAAAGGGGGTCTACTAGCATCAAAATAGTTTACAGAAGTTTAATTATTGATTCAACATATAAAAGAAAAAATGAGTATAACAGGATTGGGTAGGGATGGCAAAATGAATTATAGCTGCCTCAAAGTTATTATGTATATGACAAGATATTTCCTGGGGTCATCTACATTTAAAATGCCTATTCTTGGCCATAAGTTGGAACATTAATTTTCATGGAATCACAGAATTTCAGAATTGGAAAGAACCCTAGAAGTCATAAACATAAATCCTGTGGATAACATCCCTGGCAAAGAAAGAGAAAGAGAGAAAACTGTTCCTATACTATAGAGAAAAGCAACAATATTAGAAGATCAGTTCTTATACTCAGAGATTCACAGGAGATAAAACTTGAGAAAGGAAATAACATTAAACATGACTTTAGAGGTTCAGGTTCAAAAGCATACTATAATTAGCAAGCAAGATGAACTAAGGCTTCTAAAGTAAGGAGGCAAACTCGATCTCATAGCTTTTTACTGAGACTTAGTGGAATGAGGGTCTTTCCTGAAATATGTCTGTGGATGGTTATAATTTATTCAAAAGAAACAGAGTAGGCAAAAGGGGCAGGAGGGAAGAAGATGAGTAACTAAATACCAAAAGATAGACTTAAGTGAGAAAATCAGGAACCAAAAGATATGGACAGTGGAAAACATTTGGATAAAAATCAACTGAGGAAGAATCAGAAACACATTTGTCAATAGAATATACCTCAGACAACCTGCATGGTGGGAGAAAATAGATAAGAAGTTCAGGAACAGCTATCACTACTGACAAGAAGGGGTCATAGAGGAACAATGGTAAGCATCAATGTTTCAGGACAGTCGCTGGAGTTCTCTCTGCCCAAAGTGGACCAATTACTAATTTATTAGCTTACATAATGATAGTTTTTTTCTTTACAATGATGAAGGAACCAACAAGGAGAAATGCTATTCCCAAAGTAAATTTCACCATGAAGGAGGAAATAGCTAATGTGACAGAAATGATAGGAAACTTGGGTGAGGTGTTCATTCTTTCTTGGAACTCAGTGATTGAGAAAGAGAGAAAATTGACCTGATACATACCTTCAATTTTGGAAAAGCAGATTTCAAATAGTTCAGAGAAAGAAGAGATAGAATACGGTAGTCTAAAATTCTACAAGGGAAGGGAGTCAAGAAGGATTTAGAGAGTCTCAAGATAAAAAGAAAAACAATTCTGGAAAAGCAAGGAAAAAAAGAGAAATGTCTAAAGTGACTTTAGTAACTTATCAAGAAACTTAGAATTTTAAAATGACATGTTTAGAAGCAAAGATTGGTAATGGACAATAAATAACGGGACATGCTCTTGGGAGAACAGTATAAAGAAGCGTTTCAGCTCACATTAAGCTGAGGTTGGTGAGGAAAGCTAAGGACAACAATTGAGAATCTTAATACACTTTTCATCATTATTTAACTATAGAAATGAAAAAGGAATATCAAAGAAAAGATAGAAATATTGTTTGGGATGGCAGCTTATGACAGAGAAAGTAAAGCTGTTTAACTCAGATTGCTTGCATTATTTTCTAATGAAGTGAATGACCTTTGGACAGGAAAACAACAAAAACAAAAAGTGATGTAGGGTTGATAACCAATATAGAGTTAATATTTAGCTACCTTGGATGAGATCAAGTCACCAGCACAGATGAACTGTATCTCAGAGTACTGAAAAATCTAGTTGAGATTGGTGAACTAGTGTCAATGATCTTTGAAGGATGATAGAGAATGGGAGAACTGTGGAGTTGAAGAGGAAGAATTTTATAATAGCGATTATTTATATACCATTTTAAGGTTTGCAAAGAACTTAACATATGTCATTTCATTTGATCCTCATAAGAATCCTGTGAAGTAGATGCTATTATTATAATTCCCATTTTTCAGAAGAGAAGAATGAGATCGATAGAGTTTAAGTGACTTGCTCAAGGTCATGCAGTTGTTTGAGAGAATTTGAAGGCTAAGATTTTGTTCATTATAATTACATAACATTCAGTTTCATTGACTTTGTTCTTTCTTTTTGTGTTGTTGTGGTAATGTTATGTTGTCTTCCTGGTTCTGCTTATTTCATTCTTAATCAGTTTATATAAGTCTTTAAATGTCTCTCAGAATTCTTCATATAGATCAGTTGCTATGACTCAATAATAGTCCGTTATATTCTTGTTCAACAATTTGTTTCATTTTCCCTAATAGGTTAATACCCACTTTGTTCCAGATTTCTGCTACCATAAACAGTGATGCTGTGAATACTCTGGTATATATGGGAACTTTCTTTTTGTCTTTTACCTCCTTGAAGTAAAGAATCTACCATCACTAAACACTCTGGGTCAAAGGGTACAATTTAATCACTTTTTTCCCCCAATATAATTTCAAAATGCTTTTCCAGAATAACTGAATCAATTCCTAGCTCTACCAACAATATATTAAGTAAGCCTGTCTTGTCTCAGCTTCTCAAACATTAACAACTTTCATCCTTTGTTACCTTTGCCAAGGTTTAATGACTGAATATTGTGCATCTTCTATATGGTTATTAATAGTCAGAAATTCTCTTCAAACCTGTTTATATACCACTGTTCCATAGAAGAGGATGGAGGAGATAGATCTTGATATATTTACATCAGTTTCCATTTTTTTGAAAGAGTAACTAGACTAACACAGAATCATGGAGGCATTACTTCAAAAGATATTTTTGAAGTATTTAAAGTATTTCTACCAGATCAAGAGAGTGTTTTGCAAGATTTTTAACGAAGTATTTGACAGTATCATGCATGCTATTCTTGTTGAGAAGATGGAAAGATGTGGGTTGAACAATATTATAGTTAGATGGATTTGGAACTCATTGAATGGCATGACCAAAAGAGCAGTCAATAATGTTTTTGAGGTCAACTTGAAAGGAGTTTTCTCTGAATAAAAATTACTTCATATTTTTTCTGTAGCACCAGTATCTAGAATAATATCATAAGTACTTAATAAATGATTACTGTTTATTGATTTATTTATTCCATGATTTTAATATTTTTTTTATCAATGACAGCTAGAGGTAGAAATGGCATGTTTATCTTTTTTGATATGTTCTAAAGCTTAGTGTGATAGATAACAAATTGAATGAAAAACAAATATATAAAATTATGTTCCAACAGGTAGAAAATGGGCAGCTAGGTGGCATAGTGGATAGAGTGCCAGGCCTGCAGTCAGAAAGCCTGAGTTCAAATCCAGCCTCAGACACTTACTAGTTGAGTGACACTAGGTAAGTCACTTAACCCTGTTTGCCTCAGTTTCTTCATCTATAAAATGAACTGGGAAAAGAAAATGACAATGTACCCCAGTATCTTCACCAAGAAAATTCCAAATGGAGTAATGAAGAGTCAGACATGACTGAAAATGACTCAACAAAAACAACAGGCTAGAAAATTGGACCTAATCTAATTAAATGAAGTGTAATAGAGATAAATGTATAATATTCTACTTGGCTTCAGAAAATTAATTTAGGAAGCACAAGATGGAGGAGGCATGGCTAGATAGCAGTTGTTCAACATTAGCAGTGTCATATGGCAGCCAGAAAAGCTAATGCAAACTAAGATTGTGTGAAGAGATGTTTGAGGTCTAGGACAAAAGGTAGCAATAGCCCTGCTCAAACGAATTTGGATTACTACATTTAGTTCTAAATTCTAAATTAATTATGGAATGATTATCTTGGAAGTGGGGAAAGGAGGAATTGATAACTTTAATTAAGTATTTGAAAGATTAGGCATCCTGGTGTTGCAGAAAGACTTGAGTTCAAATCCAGCCTCAGGTATATAATCTAGGTAAGTCACCTAATCTCTCTGCCTTTGTTTCCTCATCTGTAAAATGTAGAGTAATTATGGCACCTACTAAAATGTTCAGTAATTATGGCACCTACCTCCCAGGGTTGTTGTAAGGATAAATGAGATATTTGTAAAGTCCTTTCAAACCTTAAAGCATTATATAAATGCTAGGCATCATTATTTTTAGATCTATTCTGTTTGACTCCAGAGGACAGAACTAGAGAAACAGTCAGAAAGATTTGCATATAAGGTATAGCTGTGAGGAAGAGAGAGAGAATCTTTCTATAAAAAGATCTTTCTAACATGGGAATGACCTACCTTTGGAGGTAGCAAGTGCCTCTTTCCTGGAGATTTTCAAAAGATGTCAGGAAAACTATTCCTGGGGAATGTTGTAGAGGATATTCCTGTTTAGGTATGGAGCAGATAATCACTGAGCTCCTTCCAGCCACTAGATTTTATAATTTCCTCTTTTTTTGTCAGGTTGATAGACAATAACCTGGGTCTCCATAAGCAGGGAGGTGCTAACCACTATACTATTACCCCCTCCTTCTAAAAATACTTCCCTGCCTTGACCCCCCAACACCAAATATATACCAATTCTCTCCAAAAGTTGCATATTCTGTAACAACTAAGTAACAACCACTATCAGAATCCAGATAACTACTCATATATTAGGCCCTTTCAAACAGTCTATTACATTCCAGAGATGTCAAACTTTCAAACTTCTAAGTACAAAGGACTCCAAAACTTTGGGAGTACAACTCTACCAGATAAACATATAATTGAGAAGTCCTTAACAAAATAAATAAAAATACAATAAAACGTTGTTATGTTCAGTCAAGTCCAAACTTGAGGCCATGGGGTTTTCTTGGCAAAAGATGCTGAGGTAGTTTGTCATTTTCTTCTCCAGATCATTTTTACAGATGAATAACTGAGACAAATGAGTTGAGTAACTTGCCCAGGGTCTCACAGCTAATACTTGTCTGAAGTCAGATGTGAACTCAGATCTTCCTGCCTCCTGGGCCAGTGATCTTTCCAACATACCACCTAACTGTCCTACAATATGACATAGATAATGTTTATTTATGGTTTTCTAAATCAAGATATTGGTGCAGGAGTCCATTTCTATTTGAGTTTGACACCACTGCCTCAGTATATCCTGGCAAAAACATCACGGCTTTCAACTGCTTCTTTTCTATGCTAAGAATGACAGTTCTATTTTCTTCTCCTCAGTCTTTCTTACTGCAGTGCCCCAACTTATTGGATAGTACACAGACAAATATACGGCAGAGAAGTGACTGGAGCCTCAAAAGGAAAAAAGTGGTAGGCATGGAAGCACATTCTCTTGAATTTTCATATGAATTTTAAAAATATTAAAATGTATGACAAATCACATGGAAATCAGTTTTTCTGATTTCTGAAAGAAATATTTGTCCCTTTATTACATGGGAGCTTAGCAGTGGCATCTGCAAAATAATTACTTGTTAGAAAAGACTTTAAGAATCATAGATTCTCACATTTGGAATAAACCTCAGAGATAGACTCATTCAGAAGATAAAATCTAAATTTGATGAGGGTAGGGATGGTTTTATTTTTGTCTTTATACCTCTAGAGCCTAGGTCCATGCTCAACTCATAGTAATAATTAAAAGCAATTGGCATTTATATAGAGCTTTAAGGTTTGTAAAAAGCCTAACATATTACATTTACATATTACTTTAGATATCTCATTTTATAGTATATATGTTGATAATTATATTAAATATAATCATATTTGTTATAATTTAATAATTATATTATACTTGTAACATATCATAACTCAAAATTACACATGACTTTATGTATTATAAACTCATTTAATCCCCACAATAATTCTGTAGGGTAGATACTGTTGTTATTCCCATTTTACAGATGAGGAATCTAGGGCAAAGAGATATTAAGTGACATGCCCAGGGTCATACAGTTGGTAAATAATCTGAGGTAGGATTTGAACTCACATCAGGAATTTCCTTGATAGCATAACTGACACATGATTATAAAGTTTCCATTATAATAGACTTCTAGTTACAGTAAACTCCCATTATCCAATGCAACCCATTTCCCTTTGGGGCTGAGAAAGGTTCTCTATAAATTAAGCTTAAGATGCCATTGATAATTTCACAATAAAGCTCCAAGTTCTCTTCTCTATGACCAAATGGCCTAAGAATAATCCCTCTTTCACACTGCAGTACCACAGAATATTGAGGTGAACTATCATGTCTCTTCTCAAGTCTCAAGACTCATAAAAGTTAAATATTTTCAATTATTTCCATCATTCTTATAAAACATAGTGAATGAACTTGAAAACACGCCATGAAGGAATGGAGATGACAGCTCTCTTCTTGAGAGCTGATGTCAATCTCTGTACATGCTCATTATGATCCTACTTAAACCATAATTCCAAAAGCTGATTATGATATTCCATGTGTTATCTTCCACCCTCATTCTGGACACTATAAATCATGTGACATCATGGACTCATATTCAGCTTGAAATCTATGAGAAAGCCAAACTGTTTACACATGAAATGTTGCCTAATCACTTAAACCTATATTGTACCATTATTTTTGATTTTTGAGCCCAAGTGCAACATTTTACATTTATTTCTCTCTCAGTAGATTTGTACTATCATTCTAGACTATCAAGAGCTTGTTAATGCTATTTTCTAACATATTAACATCCTAACCTCATGTAATGTACAAATTCCATATACTTTCAAGTAAGTATCTATTCAAATCAATGATAAAGATAACATTGAGGCAAAACACTAGTAATTTTTTTTCCAGTAAACATTGGGGTAAAATAAGAATACCCCCTTTCCAATATATTTTTGACATAGGTCTAGAAATGCAAGCAGCAATAAGAAAAAAGAAATTAAAAGTATATGCACTGACAAAAAAACAGACAAAAATTGTCCATTTGCTAATAACAGAATAGTTTAGCTTAAAAAGCCTAGAGAATTAGTAAAGAAGCAAATAATTATTGACTCAGCAAAGTTACAGGCCAGAAAAATGAACTGACAAGAATCAATAGCATTTTTATATAAATAAAACCAGAATAAAATAATACAGAGAAAATGTCTCTTCAAAATAATTACAAAATAGGTAAAATATTTAGGAGTCAATCTAACAAAGCACATTCAAAACCTATATAGATACCATTAGAAAGTATTCCATTTTGAAATAAGGAACTTAAATAGCTAGAGGAATATTTTGTGCTAATGGCAGGGTTATGTCAATTTCAGAAAAATTGTATCATTACCAAAGTTAATTTATTCCTAATTTGTTGGCAGGTGTCTGTTATCCCTGCTATTAGAGAGGCTGAAGGGGGATATTGTTTGAGTTTAGGAGTTATAAACTGCATTAGGGCTAAAACTGATCAGGTGTCCTCACTAAATCTGATAGGGGCAAAGGGCTCCTAGGATATTTAAGGAAGGGCAAGTAGAACTAGGTCAGAAATGGAACAAGTAGAAATTTTTCAAAGATGGCGGAGTAGAAAGATTCACATATGCTAGCTCCGAACCCACAGCCCATGAATTACCTGTAAAAAGGAACTCCCAACAAATTCTGGAGCAGTGGAAGCTGCACAACAATGGACTGGAGGAGATTTCTGTTCAAGAGAGCCCTGAAAAACTGACAGCAAAGGCCTATCACACACCAGACCTGGAGCAGAGTCCAGCCCTGCCTTGGCCACACAGCACCAAGAGGAGCAGATCCGAGCAAGGCAGACTTAAGGGATGGAATCTCCAGTGGCCACACAGGTCCCTCCACTCACAGGTGCTAGAGGTCAGTGAGACAGACTTCTGGGCTGGCTGAGAGGGGAGCAGGGTATCTCCATAGCTCAGGCCCCCTCAGGAGGCAGCAGCAGAGGATAGGGGCTCCCAAAGCAGGAAGGAGCTCGGATCATTGTTGAAGGTCTCTGCATAAACCCCCAGAGGGAACTGAGCCCTGTGAGGTGGCCCTGCCCCCACCTGAGCACCAGAACTTAAGCTCACATTGAATACCAGCCCCGCCCCCACTAAAATCCCTGAGGCTGGAGACCAGCATTGGAATCTCAGACCCCAAGTACTAGCTTGGTGGATCTGGAGCTGAGGTGGGTGTGGAAAGGAATCTCAAAAGTCAAGTTACTGACTGGGAAAATGCCCAGAAAAGGGAAAAAAAAATAAGATCATAGAAGGTTACTTTCTTGGTGACCAGATGTTTCCCCCTTTCCTTTCTGATGAGGAAGAACAATGCTTACCATCAGGGAAAGACATAGGAGTCAAGGCCTC
>CM053769.1:285208009-285223313 GCA_028658325.1 Potorous gilbertii | reverse complement strand
TAGGAAATAAGAAATACAGGTAATGGGGAATAGAAAGTTATCTGGCCCTACAGGACAAAAGAGAAGATGGGGACAAGGGAAGGGAAGGATGATAGAAGAGAGGGCAGACTGGTGATAGGGGAAATTAGAATTCTTGGTGTATTGGGGTGGGGGGAGGAGACAAATGGGGAGAAAATTTGGAATGCAAAATTTTG
This sequence comes from Potorous gilbertii, assembly GCA_028658325.1. Lineage (NCBI taxonomy): Eukaryota > Metazoa > Chordata > Mammalia > Diprotodontia > Potoroidae > Potorous > Potorous gilbertii. Next base: position 285,223,119 of record CM053769.1, on the reverse strand, counting down.
TGAAAATGAATGTAAAGAGTTAAATAAATAAATTTATATAAAAAAATAAAAACAATAAAAATAAAAAAAGAAATGGAACAAGTCAAAGCTTTCATGGTGATCACATCTGGCTTAGGAGGGGTCACTGTGCTCCCAATTTTGGTGAAAGAAAGACACCCATTCTTGAAATAAAACAAAAGTTAATTCACTTTTATTTGGTAATATAACAATCAAATTACCAAGGCATCCCTCACAAAGGTAAATAAAATAATTGTAAAACTCATTTTTAGGAATAAAAGATCTAGAATATCAAGGGAAATATTATTTTCTAAGAAGAAAAGAATGAAAGGAAAAGAATAAGCCAGATATCAAATTATATCATAAATCTGAAATTGGCAAAGCTTTTTGGTACTGATTTTTAGAATTAGTAGAATATAAAAATAGAAAAGTAGATCAATGGGACAGATTGACAAGTAAGAATCAGAAATAATTGAACTTAGTAACTCAATGTCCAATAAACCTGAAAATATAAATTACCTAGGGAAGAGGTCATTCTTTAACATGAACTGAAAAAAATGGAAAAGAAAATTAGGTTTGGACTACTATACCACAATAAATTCAAAATGAATATGTGATCTGAATATTGAAAAATGCATCACAAAACTTAGAAGGGGTACAGAACCTTTCAAGCTAGGCATGGGAGGCATATTTTTAACCAAACAAAAGATAGAAGCCATCATAGAAGATAAAATAGATAATCCAGATTACCTGAAATCAGAATGATTTTTCAGAAACAAAATGAATACAACTGGAATAAGAAACAACATGCTTAGTGGGACAAACATATTTTTATCTAACATTGCTGATAAGTGCCTGATATTCAAAGTATTCAAAAGATATAAGCCCAAAAAACCTTTATGAAACATATAAGTGGTCAAATAATATGAACAGCTTATTTCTAAAAATATTCCAAATCATTAGTAATAAGAAGGGTTTTTTTAAATTAAAACTGTAATTTTACCTTATATTCACAAAATTGGGGATAGTCAAAGTTAGAGAGGTTGTGGAAAATTTAAAACAATAATCCATTGCTGGTGAAGCTGTTAGTTAATAACATCCTGGAAAGCAACTCAGAATTATGCCATTTAAAGTAACTAAAATGTCCATATACTTTGACCCAGAAATTCTATTGCTGGGTACACAAATCTATGGAGTTTGAGAAAGAAATGAGAAAGGTCCAATTATACACCAAAATATTGATGGTAATATTTTTATGGCAGCAAAGTATTACAAACTAAACAGGTGCCTATTGCATGGGGAATGTCTGAACAAAAATGTAAATGAAAGAAACAGAATATATATATAAAAACCTGTGAACATGATGAATGAAACATATAAAGAGATAGTGAATTAGCGAAAATGAGATAAACAACGTCAGTGAAAAAGAACAACAAAAAACTGGCACTTGTTATGAAATTATAATCACCAAGCTTGGTTCCCAAAGAAGAGAAATGAAAAGACATTCCCTCACTTATTTTCTTGTGGGGAACAATGGAAATGAAATATTCCATGTAACATATTTTTTTTCATTTCTCTTCTTTAAAAAACATCTGTTATACACTTGACTTTCAGGGAGAGGTAAGGGATAGCATATTCTGGGATAATGCAGGTAATGCAAAACAATCAACAAACACTATTTTTTAAAAATCAAATCATGATAAAAGTATGGCAGAACCTAAGCATAAACCAATGCCTGACACCGTACACAAGAATAAAGTCCAAATGGGTACATGATCTAGGTATAAAGACTGCTACTATAAACAAATTAGTGAAGCAAGAATAAAGTGTTTATCAGATTTATGGAGAAGGGAAGAATTTTTGACTAAAGAAGAGATTGAAAACATTATGAAGGCAAAATGGATAATTTTGATTACATTAAATTGAAAAGTTTTTGCACAACCAAATCCAATGCAACCAAGATTAAGAGGGAAGCAGAAAAGTGGGAAAGAATTTTTGCAACTAGCCTCTGTGATAAAGGCTTCATTTCTAAAATATAGAGAGAACTGAATCAAATGTACAAGAATACAAATCATTCCCCAATTGATAAATGGTCAAAGAATATGACCAGGCAATTTTCAGAGAAAGAAATTTAAGATATCTATAGTCATATGAAAAAATGCTCTAAATCACTGTTGATTAGAGAGATGCAAATCAGAACAACTCTGAGGTGCCACATCACACCTATCAGATTGGCTAACATGACAAAATAGGAAGATGATAAATGTTGGAGAAGATGTGGGAGAGTTGGAACACTAATTCATTGTTGGTGGAGCTGTGAGCTGATCCAACTATTCTGGAGAGCATTTAGAACTATTCCCAAAGGGCTACAAAAATGTGCATACCCTTTGACCAAGCAATATTACTTCTAGGACTGTATCCCCAAGAGAGCATAAAAATGCGAAAGGGTCGCACATGTATAAAAATATTTAAAGCAGCACTCTTTTTGGTGGCCAAAAACTGAAAATCAATGAGATGTCCATCAATTGGGGAATGGCTGAATAAATTATGGTATATGAATGTTATGGAATACTATTGTGCTATAAGAAATGATGAACAGGAATACTTCAGAAGGCCTGGAAAGACTTACATGATCTGATGCTGAGCAAAACCAGAAGAACTTTGTACACAGCAACAACCACAGTGTGTGAGGACTTTTCTGGTAGACTTAGAGCTTCATTGCAATACAAGGACTGAAAAAATTCCCAATGGTCTTTTAAGGCAAGATGCCTTCCACATCCGGAGAACAAACTATGGAATTCAATCTCAGATTGTAGCAGATCATTTTCTTTTGTATTACGTTTTGGTTTGTTACATGATTTCTCCCATTCATTTTAATTCTTCTAATCAACATGACTATGGTGAAAATGTATTTAATAGGAATGTGTGGGTAGAACCTATATAAAATTGTATGCTGTCTTGGGGAGGAAGGAGGGAAGTGGGGGGCAGGGAGGTTGAGGGAGGGAAACAAAAAGTCTAGGTTGTATGATAGTGACTGTGGAATACTGAAAATAAATGAATAAATCTAAAAAATAATAAATAAAAACAAAAACAAAAAAATCAAATCATAAGCCATAAAGAGCCAAATATAGCACTTACTAAAATATTTTCTTCTATATAAATATGAATTCTTTATACATTACTCTTTGATAGTCATTCAATCCACTTGTGTCTAAACTATAGTCCTCCATATGGTGTTCACAGAGATATCCTTAGATATTTTCTATACCTCATTTCTGCAAGATATCAGACAGTGTGTGTGACATTTTATTTATCTATCATCCTAGTAACTATCAAAAAGTGAGACCAGGTTTGTCATTACCTATTATTGATGAATTCCTGAAGGCTCCTGAAGGTTACTTCTCCCTTTTCTCAAAGTCCATAAACCACTCCTTCAATAATATGTTCTAGAATTTTTCAAGGAATTAGGCAAAAAATGACTGTCCCATTCTCCATTATTTTGTTAAAAATCACTATGAGAGACAAACCCAAAGGCTCTAGCTTCTGGGATAAGAACTAATTATTTGACAAGAACTGCTGGAAAAACTGGAAAATATTATGGCAGAAACTAGGCGTAGACCAATATCTTACACCATATACCAAAATAAAGTCAAAATGGGTACATGATTTAGATATAAAGGCTGATATTATAAGCAAACTGGGAGAGCAAAGAATAGTTTACCTGTCAGATTTATGGAGGACAGAAGCATTTATCACTAAACAAGAGATAGAGAAGATTATGAAATGCAAAATGGATAATTTTGATTACATTAAATTGAAAAGTTTTTGCACAAACAAAATCAATGCAATCAAGATTAGAATGGAAGCAGAAAATTGGCAAAGAATTTTAAACCAGTGTCTCTGATAAAAGGCCTCATTTCTGAAATATATAGAGAACTGAGTCAAATTTATCAGAATACAAGTCGTTCTCCAATTGATAATTGGTCAAAGAATATGAACAGGCAGTTGTCCTAGTTTAATCTTCTCTCTCATCTGTTTTTCTTGTTGCACCCACTTTTTCTTTCTTTGTTCATCTTATTGCCCCAATGTAGCTTTTGCTAAGTCATTTTTGTTGATTATAGCATTCATTAACAGCTTTATCCAATGCTGAGTTTCATTGTGTCTACAACTCTTTTAGCACCCTACACCCGGTTTTTTGTTCTATTCTCTTACTCTCCCCTCAACCCTAGCAATCTAGAGTCTATTCCCACCTACTTCTAGTGAAATTGTTCTCTCAGAATTCACTGTCAAATCTGATAGGTTTTTTTAAATTCTCATTGTCCTTAGAATATAATCAACACTTGATAGTGCAAATCATTCCCTCTTCCTCATTGTTTATGCCTTCCTTGACTTCAGAAACACCAGTTCCCTTATTTCTCCTCTTGTTTCCATAATAGTTTTTTTTTCATTGTATCACTCACTCCTCATCCTCACTTCTTATACAACTACTTGACCTCGTTTCAATCCACATTTTCTTCGTTGGCAATCAAAACTGTACCCATGATTCTAACTACTTCCATGTAAACGATTCCTAGTTCTGTATCTCCAGCACTACCTTCCTTTCTTAGCTCTAGAGCTGTGGCTCAAAATATAGAACATCTTCAAATGGATACCCTACTAGCACCTTGATACAAAACTGAATTAAGCCTCTTTCACTCATAAATCTGCTCTTCTTTCTTCTGCCCTTTCTGTCATTTAACCATTCTTCTATATTCCCAATTTTGGAAACCTTGCCATTGCCTTTTGAATTGAACTAAATTTATTCTTTCCTCTAGCTCATGTCACAAATCTAAGCAGTAAACATTTTTTTCTATTCTGGTTCCATAATATCCCTTAGTTCCACCCCCTCTTTTTAATACCCTCTGCACCATATTTTAGACTATTGCATTAGCCTGCTAATGAATCTTCTTGCTTTGCTCTCTATTGCCTTCAATTTTTTCTTCATACTGCTGCCAAAATCATGTTGATACACAGCTCTAGTCAAGTCATCCCTCTGTTCTTAATTCTTGAATGGTTTAGAAAAGCCAGTTAAGTAAAATTCAGAGTCCTTTATCTGATATTTAAGACCTTCTACAATGGGAAGCCACTCAAGTTCCCAATATTATCTTATATCATTTCTCCTAATATACAGTTTATAATTTAAACCCATGGGACAACTTTCTATCTCCCTCCCATGTAGAACTCACCACATATACATACACCTTTATTTCATTTTGAATCATTGTGCAAGCTGATGAGTCAGCAAATATTACACAGACCTGTCCTTCAAACTGATATGCCAATTTCCTTAGGGCAGAAGTGTTAACCTGATATGAGTGTGGAGGTCAGCCCTTCTCAATTTGAATTTGTTCTGAATGACTATATTATAATTGAAGCTTGAGATTGTGGTAGAGAAAAACTCTCCCAAGCCCTTTGGTATAAAAATTGTGTCATTCCCCTTTTGTGTATTTTTTTTTTAGATGTGTACCCTGTACAAGGAGTGGCTTTTTAACAGAGAAATTGTTGTAGGAATTTAGATTTTGAATCTCTGAAATGATCAACATTTGAATAAAAATACAAGAAAGTACAGGTCAGACCCCAGAAAAGATAAAAAGTCAGAGAAGGAAGACTAGAGGAGTTGAGATAAACATCATCTTCCAAGTCAGACTACCAATAAATGTGATAAGGAATCAAAGAAAAGAACGTTGCAAGACCTTGCAAGCAGCTAAACATCTTAGCTATCATTTGCTGAGAACGCTGCTATTGCTGTCACTATTGTCTCTGGAATGAGCTGAAAGATTATAAGCAGACAAGTTTTAGACTACAGCATCAAATATCAAGGGGATGATAAGCTTGCTGTTTTCTTGCTTTCCTTAATTTTTAAATATGTATATATATATAATATATGTATGTATATATGTATGTATATGTAAACATTGACTGTTAACAGGACTTCAGGTATTTAGCAAATTAACCCTTCTAATCTCAAGCCTCTCCTGTTAATATTCATGTCAAGTTTGCTAGCATGCATATTATAAGTTCAGGAAATTATAATCTCATTCATACTAGTAGGTGGGGAAATGCTTTCATTTCTTGAAGTTATGTTCTCTCAGTTTAGTAAAGACCCTTCGCTAGAGCCAGGAGGTGACAGCAAACTCACTTCTTTAAGGCTCCTTGAGCCTTGTAGAACACTCACTTTGATGCCCTGAGAATGCTCCAGAAGCCAGGTTCTCAGCAGGAAGTTCATTTTGTAACATCTGAAGATTATTCAGCCCAGAAATCCATGGTCTTCCCCATGAGGATGGCAACTGTGGATGGTGAACACTTTTGACATTGCAAACTATAGAGTCTGTCTTCCACAAACAAGTCTGAGACATGCATAAATCCTCTTGGCTATTGCAGCCCAGTGGCTTCCATATGTTAACTTTTCTTCAGGGCCCTGTCCTAATGAGGTGATATGCCAATTTCCTTAGGGCAGAATTGCCAAGCTGACATGAGTGAGGTCAGAATTCCTCCTTTGGAACTTGTCAGTGACTACAATGTAATTGCTGGGCCCTGTCTTCTTTTATTTTTCCACCTTTATGTGTCTTTGGACACATGGGTGCCTGAAGAGAATCTAAGACATTGAGGGAACAGATAGGTTGCCTGCATATTCACCTAAGTATAGGCAGATGCACTAATGACTGTGAAGTATGGGAACTTGTATCAGAGAAATAATTTTAGTGGCTGTCAGCATGAAAACAGATAGTAATGGATGGATATCAGTGTAGTCTTTTTCATATGAGAGGGTGAGGAAGCAACTGCCAAGTTTCCTCTAGAATCCAGAATTCTGGGATAAAAATTCAGTTATTTTGTCAAACCTCTTTGTTTAAGCATAACTGTTTGGTAGGAACCAAAATTCTAGGCCATAGGTACTCTTATTGTTTCCTGGTGAAGAACTCTCTGAATTAATCTACCTCATTGTTCTCCAATAAAGAACAAAGTGGGAAAGGGAAAGAATTATAAGGCAAATATATTTAATGTTTTTTTCCCCTTCAACCCTGCTATTCATAGATGCTCATGGCAAAAGCACTGACTTTGGAGTTAGAAGATTTGAGTTCATCTCTTGCTTCTAAGTTCATATCTGCCTCTGCCTCTGACCTTAGGCAAGTCATTCTACCTTCCCAGGGCTCAGTTTCTTCATCTGTAAAATGTGAGTGTTGACTTAGGTGATCTCTGGAGTCTCTTCCACCTTGAGAGCTATGATCCAATAACCTTACGTTCATTGACCTTCAGAAGTACCGTTTTGCCAATTTAGGTAATGTCTCTACATATTATAATAAGTTTAGGGACTAGGCCTATGTCTTGGCCAAACTAAAAAGACTGGTCAGTAGTTGCTAAAAAAAAAAAATAGACCTTTATTTGATATGTCTTAATTCATACAAGAGAACACTTGGTGGGCCTTAAAGAACACCTAGTGAGGGGACAGTAAGAGAGGAAAAGCCATAACAATGAAAGAAGGGCACACCTTTCTTTGTATCCCTGGTGCTTATACAAGACCAGACACATACTAATAAATCTTTGTTGACAGACTGACTGACCAAAGTACTTACCAAGCTTTAGATGTCAGGTCTCTAGGCCTCAAAAAGAAAAAGGCAGAGGTTCAATGATGGTTCCTTAGAAAAGTTGCTCCCTGGCATTGGTGCTCCTCTCAATTCAAGTGGAATATAGCCAGTGTTCTAACTCCCGCACAAGAGCAGCTTTCTGATTCCCTCTGCCTCGTCACTATGTCTGAGGAGCAAAAAACCTCTCAGATTAGAGTAATAGACAACAATTTATTCATTCTGAGATATAACACACAGTAGGGTAGCCCAACCACTAGGGTAACTCCCAAAATTGTCAAGACCATAGGTTTTATAAATAGGGGTAGATTCTCACTTAAGTGTGATAGACTGGTTTCCCATCTCTGATGTCAGGCAGGGCTCCTCTAATTAGCAATACTCCATTCTTGGCATAGAAGTTGTAGGAAAAGGAAAGGAGGTACCAGGTAGGAAGAGGCTTATCTACAGGTGAGACAGCCTGACACAAGAAATTATATACCCAAAGAAATCGAAAAGTTGATTTTTTTCATTTCAACACCAAATCAAGTGAGAAAGGATTTGTTTTGCTTTCTCAAACCTTTCAGGAAACATTGAGTTCTACTGAGCAGATAATAAATCCCAAATACAATGAAATCATTCTATTATTTTAGTATATATCTTTGAATTTCAAAATGGTTTCAACTTTTAATCCAAAACCTTTTGAGTATCCTGACACCTCTGACTGCCAGTATCTTATACATAATTTTATACTTGCGTGAAGAAAAATGTAAAAGTTCAGAAGATGTTATAAAAGATAAAGCTGTCAAAAACCTTTTTATATAAAATCATCATTACCCAAAACTTCTGTGCCCAAATCTCTGGGCACAACCTCTTATGGCATGACATAAGATTTTCTCTGGTGACATAGGATGCAATTCAGGGGATCATAAATATAGGTGCAGAAACTGTCAATTAGAACACTGGTACCCGAAACTTCTCTGTCTGTCTGTTTCTTTCTGTCTGTGCCTCTGTCTTTGTCTCTCTCTTCCTCCTTTATTCCCTCCTTCATGGACAAATAGTATTACAATGGAGTGGGCTAAAACATAGGTGCAAGATGATGTGGGTTTTTTTTTTCCTTCTCCCTTCTGTCTTTAATCACAATGTAGCAAAGAGGCTGATGCAGTCTTCCAAGAAACTGCCCATAGGTGCTACTTGTCAGCCCCACAAATCAGTTGCCAACTTCCTTAAAGTGAAAGTAAAAAGCAGTAGTACTGCCCTCATCAGAGAGCATGTCCTGGATACCTTCATTTATCTATCTCAGCACTTGAAATGCAGCACAATAGAAATGCTTACACCCCATGGTTCTGTTTTCAAGGCTGAACTAGTAAGAAAAGACAGGATCTAATTACACTTAATCAGCCCCTTTATTCACTAAACACCTCATCTGAAGACCAGGCTAATTCAGTGTGGGGGAGAGAGCTCCTGTGTAAGAACTTGAAAAACCCACAGACAATTTCTATAGCATGAAATGCTTCCACTTGAATGTCAAGATGTGCCAGTAGAAGAAATTAAAGAGAACAGAAAAGATTAAGTGAGTTCACGATACAAAGATGTTTTGTAGTTTTATAATAATCGAGCCTCCTTCTGTGTTCCACTCTGTTCTTGGAACAGTCAATGCCCATTTTTCTTCCCTCTGGTTAACTTAACCTCTCTTAGAAGATTTTTAAAAGATGTCCTTTCTTTATTGCCTATAGTCCAATAGAGAGGGAACACAACGTCCCAGCTTACAGAGACTAGCTTGCTCTGCTATCAGCATGACATAGGAAAAGAGCTGTCTTTGCTGACGTCCTAGAAAAGACAGCCAAACAAAAATGGAAATCTGGGAGGAAGGGAAAATTAGGGAAAGATGATCAGTTAGAGAAGAATTGAAACATTAGAATCATTTCTAGAAGCAATACTTTCTATGAAAGTTCAAATATTGGCTTTATCTGAATAGGAACCATTCACCAGAGATTTGCTTTCATTTGCATATTCTAAAGGAAAAAAAATGAAATTCATGTGCTCCATCCATAGTCTAGGCAGTTTCCTACTTAGTAACTATGGACACAGCCCATCTCCCTGCACTCTACAATCTGCGTTTTTTCCCCTGAAGAAAAGTGTGGTGCCATCACTGACAGGCACAGAGATTTATGGATCTCTGCTTATACTAGAACAGCTTCCCTATGAAAGAAACAAAAACTGTATTTCCTTCCTGGATGTAAGCCTCTGTTAAAAAAATGTTTTATTCTCCCTGTATGTGTTCATTCTTCGTTTTTGAAGAAGACCATGACATCAGAGAAATGATGACATGACTTACACTTGACTTTATTTTGAGTGAGGGAAGGCTATGCAAGGTCACCTACCTCACTTTTTCGTCCTGAGCTATCTGGGTCCAGTGACTAGATATTCATCATGATGACTGGATATGACCCAGGATGCATGGGAGACCTTGGCCTTTTTGGGCTGGCCTTTTCCAGTACTCACTTAGAGGGAGGTAGCCATTTGAGTGAATAGGCCTCTTTAAGAATTATGGGAAAAAAGGGAATGGCCCTTTTAATGAACAAAAGGAAAAATAACTAAATCAAAAGAAACTGTTACTAGCGATAATCACTCTAAGCCAGCCATTAAGTGGAGCTTGGGCAGGGACCTATTGTTATCCAGCCCATGGGGTCACCAGGCCAGTGGGAAAGCCCACTTCCAGGATCATTTATGGAGAAGATGATGGTGATGATGATGATGGTTTTGATAACACTAGCAGTAATAATTGACATTATTTTTCCTTTGTATTTTTATTGTTTTTTAGTTTTCAACATTCACTTTTATAAGATTTGACTTCCAAATTTTTTCCCTTCCTCCCCCACCTTGCCCAAGACTGATAATAGGCTATACATGTATAATCATATTAAACATAGTTCCACATTAGTCATGGTGTGAAAGCAGAATCAGAACAAAAGGGAAAAAAACATGATAAAGGAACAAAAGAAAACAATGTGCTTAGATCTGCATTAAGACTCCATGGTTCTTTATCTGGATGTGGATAGCATATTCAATCTTGAGTCTTTTGGAATTGTCTTAGATCACTGTATTGCTGAGAAGAGCTAAGTCTATCGAAGTTGATCAATGCACAGTGTTGTTGTTACTGTGTACAATATTCTCCTGGTTCTGCTCACTTCACTCAGCATCAGTTCATGTAAATCTTTTCAGGTTTTATTGAAGTCTGCCTGCCCATCATTTCTTATAGAACAATATTATGCCATTATATTCATATAATACAGATTGTTCTGCTATTCCCCAATTGATGGGCATCCTTCCAACTTCCAATTTCTTGCCACCACAAAAAGAGCCATCACATGTGGGTCCTTTTCCCTTTTTATGATCTCTTTAGGGTACAGCCCCAGAGGTGATATTGCTGGGTCAAAGGGTATGAACAGTTTTATAGACCTTTGGGCATAGTTCCAAATTTCTCTCCAGATTGGTTGATCAGTTCACAACTCCACCAACAATTTCCCCACATCTCCAACATTTATCATTTTCTTTTTTTATCACATTAGACAATCAGATGTGTGTGAGGTGGCCCATCAGAGTTGTTTTAATTTGCATTTCTCTAATCAATAGCAATTTAGAGCACTTTTTCATGTGACTACAGATAGCTTTAATTTCTTCATCTGAAAACTCCCTGTTCATGTTCTTTGACCATTTCTCAGCTGGGGAGCTGACATGAAAGTTTACAAAGCCCATTTCTCTATGTTATCCTACTTGACCTTCTTTTCCTTTAGTTTGGCCTCATCAGGGAGAAATGCCCTTCTCATTAAGGTCAATCCCTTTAAAAGTACTCGATCTCATTCTCTCCCTTCTCTTCTATCATATTGCTCTCCCAATTATTGTCATTCCCTTTAGGCTTTGCTCTTTGTCTACTCGTTCTTTTCCTGTTGCCTACAAACACAAATCTGCCACCTGTCTGACTGTCCCTGCTCATCTTTTGTTGGTCACGCATATCACAGCCCTTCACTGTGAGTATACCTTAATGTTCTATTCTGAGTCTTTCTCTCTGTATCTCTGTCTCTCTCCCTCTCTCTCTTTCTGTCTCTCCTTCCAAGCATCTATCCTGAACTCCAGTCGCACATCACCAATTACTTAGGGGACATTTGAAAATGAAATTCCCATAGACATCTCAAACTCCATATGTCCAAGACAGAACTCATTATCTTTTCTCAAAACTACACTCCATATTCCATATGTCCCTATTTCTATCAAGAGTTACATGATTTTTCCACTCATCCAGCTTCTCAATCTCAGCATTATCCATGACTTCTCACTCTAACATCTAATCCATTGCCAAGTCTTTTCAATTCTGCCTGCATATCCATCCCCTTCATTCCACTCATGTAACCTAAGTCCTCATTACCCTTACCTGGACTATTATAATTCTCCTAATTGGTCTTCCTGTCTCAAAGTCCCTCCCTTCGTCAATCCATCCTTTCCATGTCTGCCAAAGTGATTTTACTAAATCATAAATTGGAACAAGTCATTCAATGAATTCATGGATCTGATCATGTTATTCTTTAATAAACTTTAGTGGCTCCCTTGTTGCCATTAGGATAAAATATAACTTATCCGTGGTTTTTAAAGCCCTTTACAAATCTACCGTCAATTTACCTTTCAAGTCTTATTATTCTTTCCTCACCTTAAAATACCCTACAGTCTCCAGAGGTGTGGAACCTGTGGCCTCAAGACTACATGTGGCTCTCTAGGTCCTCAAGTGCAGCTCTCTGACTGATTCCAAACATCATAGAAAAGAGGGCCACTTGTGGCCTTGAGGACACAGTTTCCATACCCTTGGTAGCCAAACTGCCTTTCTGTTTCTCATAGATGACAATTCATGTCTTGTCTTGTTACTTTTCACTGACTGTCTTGCATATCTTAATGGACATCCTTCTTACCTCCTCTACTTAGAACCCCTCATTTTTCCTTCAAACCTCAGCTTCAGTACCATATTCTGATTCCTTTCATGATTTTTTTTCCCACACCCAAGAAGTCTCTCTTCCAAAATTACCAAATGTTTATATTATTATTTAACATACATTTATTCACATACATAAAGGCTTGCTGAAGGCCAAAACCACTTAATTTTTGTATTCTCACATCTATCATAGGGCCTGGCACAGAGCTTTTCACAACCTGGTCCATTTCTATCTTTCTAGTCTTTTTGTGTGTTAGTATCCTTCTTGAACCCTTGACTCCAGAGATGTTGGTTTTTTTATAGTTCCTCAAACCTGATACTCCAATCTCAAATCCACATTTTTTTTTCTACTGGCTTTTTTCCTTGCCTAAAATGTTTTCCCATCTCACCTCTATCTCCTAGCTCCCCTCACTTTCTTCAAGACTTAGCTCAACTACTAAGTTCTAAAAGAGGTCTTTCCCAGTTCCTTCTCTACCACCACCACCATCCCACCCATATCTACTACCTGCCCTCTGAAATTATTCCCATTTAGACTGTGTATATCTCATATGTACATAGTTGTTTGTACTTTATTTCCCACATGAGAAAGTAACATCCTACGGGAAAGGGATCATACTTTTTGTCTTTTTACATATCACCTGTTTAGTACAGTGTCTAGCACACAGTAAGCACATAAATTCTTGTTGACTTATCAATCAGCTCAGTAACAATGGTTAAACATTCAGGGACCACAGTTTCATTGAGCTTGAGCTGGAAGAGATCTGTAGAGATCGCCTAAGGGGTCTTCTAATCCTTCAGTTTTCAGATGAGTAAATGAGACACAAAGAAGTCAAGTAACTTGTCCAAAGTCTCTTAAGTGGCATGTGGCCGAGTCAAGATTTGAAACCAGGATCTCTCGTTCCAATTGTAATACACCTTCCTTTATATCAAAATTAATCTTTTACACCTCAATAGTCCCTGTAATGGCAAATTATGTACATTAATCAATATATATTATTGTACTATAATTAATATACATAAATATGACAATAATAACTGATACTTATAATAATAAACCAATCTCCAGTAAAACTTGTTCTGATGCTATACAATGTTATAGAAATGATGATGTGTTCTCAAAGGCCATGTGTTGTATAATCTTTGTCTACTACAATGGCAAAATTTGAGCATTTGGCAGGTTAATAAACAATAATTAGGAATCTAAACAAAGTTTGTGCCAGCAACTACTTGAGAAACTCAGTTTACCCTCCAGAAGCAGTTAAGGTAGCAAAAACATCTGCCTTATTCATTTGAGATTTTTTAAAAAGATATATAAATTACGGGGGGAGGAACTAAGATGGCAGAGTAGAAAGACTCACATATGCTAGCTCCAAACTCACAGCCCATGGATTTACTGTAAAAAGAACTCCCAACAAATTCTGGAGCAGTGGAAGCCATGTAGCAGTGAAGATTTCCATTCCAGAGAGCCCTGAAAAACCAATCCCAAAGGTCTGTTGTGCACCAAACGGGAGCAGAGCCTAGCCCTTCCCTGGCTGTGCAGCACAGAGAGGAGCAGATAAGAGCAGGCTTCAAGGACAGAATCTCTGGCAGCCTCGAAGGTCCCTCTACCCACAGGTGCTACAGGTCAGTGAGAGAGACTTCTGGGCTGGCAGAGAGGGGAGCGGGGATCTCCATAACTCAGGCTCCCTTGGGAGGCAGCAAGAGAGGCAGCATTGACCAGAGGCTCCCAGAGCAGGCAGGACCTCGGGTCCATTACTGAAGGATTCTGCATAAACCCCCTGAGGGAACTGAGCCTGGGAGATGGCCCTGCCCCGACGTGAACACCAGAAATTAAGCTCCCACTGAATAGAAGCCAGGCCTGCCACTGAAAGCCCTGAGGCTGGGGAGCAGCATTTGAATCTCAGACCCCAAGCACTAGCTGGGAGGGTCTGGGAGGGGGTGGAGAGGAATCTCAGAAGTCAAGTAACTGGCTGGGAAATGCCCAGAGAAGGCAAAAAAAAAAAAAAAAGACAATAGAAGGTTATTTTGTTGGGGAATAGATGTTTCTTCCCTTCCTTTCTGATGAGGAAGAACAATGCTTACCATCAGGGAAAGACATAGGAGTCAAGGCCTCTGTATCCCAAACATCTGAAATAGATATCCAATGGGCTCAGGCCATGGAAGAGCTCAGAATGGATTTTGAAAATCAAGTTAGACAGGTGGAGGAAAAACTTGGAAGACAAATGAGAGAGATGCAAGAAAAGCATGAAAAATGGGTCAATATCTTGATAAAGGAGACCCCAAAAAATGCTGAAGAAAATAACACCTTGAAAAATAGGCTAACTCAATTGGCAAAAGAGGTTCAAAAAGTCAATGAGGAGAAGAATGTTTTCAAAAGCAGAATTATCCAAGTGGAAAAAGAGGTTCAAAAGCTCACTGAAGAAAATAGTTCTCTCAAAATTAGAATGGAACAGATGAAGGCTAATGACTTTATGAGAAACCAAGAAATCACAAAACAAAACCAAAAGAATGAAAAAATGGAACATAATGTGAAATAT
>CM053769.1:285183240-285207509 GCA_028658325.1 Potorous gilbertii | reverse complement strand
ATAATTTCTCCTACTACCCTTCCTTTTCCAGAGAGTTATCCCATATACAAATATTTTTTCTTAAAAAATGAAGCAGAGAAAAATATCAGCAAAATTGAGCAATACATCAAAAATATTGGCTAATGTATGCAGTAATCTGCAACTGTGGATGCTGACAAAGAAGAAGTTTGAGTTGACTTCTCATATCTATTTTTGCAAGTGATGTTTGTTCATTGTAATTTTGCAACACTGACTTTTTAATTGTTTTGTGCCCTCATTAAATATTGCCTTGACTGTTGGAATAGCCTCTGAACTGCTCTCCCTGCTTCTAGACTCTCTTTCTTCTCCCATGCATTCCATTCATATTGCCAGGCATGGAAGTCTTCTTGACAGCATTCCTAATCATTTCATATCACCACTCAAAAATATCCACTGGCTCCTTGTTGACTTTCAGGGTATAAAAAATGGCTCAAGACTTAGTTAAGTCAGGCAGGCCATCGGTTAAGAGATGTGGCTGGTATCAGGAATTGTTGAGTTCAAGGCAAAAAGCTGGCCAAGGGGGTTAGTTTGGGATGGGAATACAAAGTTTAAGATAGGTCAAGGCCCTAAGTCAAGCTTAAAGGCAGAAGCTCTGATCCATAAGGTCAGAAGGAGCTTCAGGCAAAGACAGTTTGCATTTCTGTATTGGGAATAGTTCCCTATTAGTAAAATTGTTCTGACAGCTTCTGAGGGCATGCTGAGGTTTTCTAACCTCAAAGCCTTAGGCTAACTTAGTTGGCTCAATCCTAACTGCAATTCTCTGGTTGTTAAAGAGATCCTTTCCCTTTTATGCCTTACCTGGTCACTGTGGAATAGTAGAATCAGCATCACCTCTTCAAAAGCTTTTGAGGTGATACATCCACTACTGGGGAAGAGGGAGGCTGTCCCCTCACTAGGGATGTTCGTGTTCTTTTGGCCACTGGCAGACTAACAGGGGTGGGAGTTGGGGAAGCATCACATTTTCTTCAACATAATACCATTTAGCCTCTCCTCCTTGTTCATTCTTCTTTTTTGAAGAGGACCAGTGACATCAGAAGTTGATGACTTGTGCCTGAATTGGATTTCAGTGAGAAGATGTGTAAAGTTGCCAGCCTCTCTCTCTTCTAGAGTCATTGAGGTCCAAAGGCAAGACAAAAGTCAAGATAATTGGAGATTCTCTGGATGCAGTGGATGACTTTGGTGTCTTTGATGTCTAACCAAGCTCTAAGCATTCCACAGCACCTGCTTCAGCTACCTTTGTGGCCAATGGAACAAATTGTTCTCATCTACCCATTCCACTAGAGGAAATCTTCACATGCTTGGGGTAGACGTTCCTCTAACTCACCCATGGGTGTGGGACCTGTTGGTTACCTTCAGGCTGGTTTAACCCATTTGGTTTAACACCTACAGTTTTCCTGGAGTGTGGACACTGGCCATGCTATAGCTTCTTGGAGGCTTGAGACAGGGACATGGATCAAGTCTGGAACAACCCCTGACATTGTTATTTTAACTTAGCAATTAACCTTTTTCCTCCCCACTTAGGGAGTATGATTCCCAAAGAAAATATGGCCTAAAAATATGATGATTCTAACCAAAAGGAGCTTCATAACAGGTGTTATTCAAGTTTTAATAATCCCTTATCATAGATTTAAGGATTGATATAGATACTGGTAATACCTTTCTCATTTAAATAAAAATCCAATTCTCTAGTCTTTCCATATTCTTAACCAGATTGAATTATGTAGACAAAGGCTTTGGAACCTGAAAGTCACTAGTCAGATTGTAATCTCACTCTTATCTATGCAATAAATTCCTTGATTTTTCAATCAGTATCTTTTAACTGTAAGATGGACCACTTAACTGTAATATCTCTGTTGTAAGAGCTTATCGAGCTGCTTATCCATCTTAGGTATGCACCTGGCATTCAGTTCTCACCTGTGACTCCAAGAAGCAACAGTACATACAGTGGCCACATGGCAGTAAAATCATCTTTACAGATGGGCTAAACCAGGTTGAGGGGTAACCAAGAGGACTCAAATTCGTTGTGAGGTAGGGGAATGTCTATAGCAAGCATGTGAAATCTTTGGAATGGAATGAGAACAACTTGTCTCAATAGCCATGAAGGTGGCTGAAGTGGGCTCTGTGAAGTACCTAGAACTTCTTCAGACAGACATCAAAGATGCCAAGGTCATCCCCTGCATCTTAGGTCACCACCAGTTGTCTTGACTTTTTTCTTGCCATTGGACTTTGATTATTCTGGAAGAGAGAGTGAGGCTGATGATTTTGTCTCACTTAACTCTAATTCACATGAGAATCAAGACATTACACTATAATGTCATAGTTCCTCTTCAAAAACAAAGGATAAAAAATAGTAATAAACTGGGGATTTCTTCTAGGCTTTATATTTTACAGAGCATTTTGTGTCTACTACTTCATTTTATCCCTACAACAAGTTTGTGAGGTAGGTTCTATAGCTTATTGCCTTGCCCATTTTATAGATAAAACAATGAGACACATAGAAGGTAAGGGACTTGCCCAAAGTCATACAGCTAGTGAGTGATGGAATTGGGTGGTATTCAGACCTGGATCTTCTGACTTAATCATAGTGACTTTTCCATTATGCTACAGAATTTGGAATCCAGAACTAGTCATGCCCATATCCACCACTGAGTTTTAAGTCGTAAAAATTTAGATAGCTAGGCTTATGAACTCTACTTAAAACATCTATTTCTCTGTTCCTTAAAGTATTTAACAAACAGAACTCTGGACTGATGTTGGGCATGTATGTAGGACTAATAAAACATTTTATTACCATAGCATGTTCTACTGAGAATATTTTATGTTGCCTTTTCTGACTTCCATGTCATGCTATGACTGTGATAAATGAGAAGGAGGGAGAAGGGAAGGAGACAGATAGCAAGACAGAGAGAGACAGAGAAAGTAAAAGTGCTAACTTGTTTTACTAGAATGCCATATGATTAATAAAACATGACTTTCATGTTTTGTTGCCAGGTATGGGCAATGCTTTCTGTTACATATACTATGTTCACTCTAGATAGAATAAATTATTAGTGAAATGATCATTTCAACATGTGCAAATAAGCAACAGCCAAGATCAAAATGAATTTTAAAAATCCAAACACAGTGGAATCACAAAGTTCTGAAACTATGTAATATAGCAAAAGAGATATCAGAGATCCATGGTGGGGAAGAAAGTATGAATAAGGAAGAGATATCAGTTGGTCAAATAAAGATGCTAAGATCCTGACATAGAATTATACTAATAGTTACATTGAATTCCTCAAACCCTGTATATTAAGACATACTTCTTAGGCATTCATGAAATGTCAAGGGAGCACATGGAAAGCCTCAGTAATGAATTATTGGAATGACTAGGATGAGAGTCACATAGAATAATCTGTTGCAGTACCCATTATTGATAGTAAAATCCAATTTTTGATGAGATCAAAAATTCACTGGAGAAGATAACTTTGAGTGTACATAAGTGTGTGTGTATATGCATATATATGCGTATATATATATGTATATATATATACATATATATATATACTTTTGCTACATGACCCCTTTTCTCATTCTCTTTTACATAGCCAACTCCTATTTGTCAGTATGCTTCACCTATCATACATCATTCCATTGCCCTTAAGAGTTCCTATTTTCATTTTTGCTTCTCTAAAGAGAAGTTTTCCATGATTTTTTGCTATATTGCTTCACTGGGAAAATGTGGGTATTAAATGGGTGGGCTTTTACTGGAGTGAGTAAATAGTCTGCAGTCTTTTAAAATACTGCATACTATCCCAAATGTAATACAACTTCCTATTTAATTCTTGGCCCAATCTCTTGTCCATCAATGTCACATGCTGAAATATGTGTAAGCATGTGAATATATGTATCTGCACATACATATACATATATACCTGTGGGGTGAATGGGTAGAGCAAATTTTAGCCTAATGTAAGGAAGGATTCTCTAACCATTAAGGGGAAAAAAGAGAATGAGCTACTTCTTAATTATGCAAACTAATTTCTTCTTCAAACTTTCTCATTATATTAATGGGGCTATTATTCTTCCACTCATCTAGGTTTGCAACTGGAGGCATTTCAAATTCTTCCCTCCTACCATTCATATGGAAAGACTTGTTGGTTTTGGGAGCCCAATATCTCTTGCATCTTCCCTCATTCTTTCAGAAGATGATCTCATAGTTTACTGAGAAAATAGAGGCCATTTGCCATGAATCCACTTTCTGTTTTTTTTGTTTTTCTTAGTTCTGTTGATAAAACTAATTAACTCTATACTTTCTCCTCTTCTCTTTATCCTATCATGACTCTTGTCCTGTTAAGCCTCATCTTTTGATTACTTTCACCATCCACTTCCTTTGCTCTTACTTAAATGCTGTTGAATGAAGTTAGAGACAATTAAAAAACCAAACCACACAGTCTGGGTCCAGTATAAGTTCATGTTACATAGTCTCAACTGGGCCTTCACTGCAGCAAGGCAATACTTTTATACTTCCCTAATTGACTCACTATCCCATTCACCCAAGCAACTTTCCCAGACTTTTTCATTTTTAGTACCTCCTCTATCTTCCCTTTCCTTTATCCTCTCAGTTGAGAAGCTTTTATATTTTATTAAAAAAAAATTGAGGGTCATTTACCTAGAGCTCTCTCTTCTCCCCTTCCCTATGTCTCTTATAAAGTTGCTTTCTGCCATTACCTCCTTCACTCTTGCTTAATATGAAGAAGTGACCCTTTTCCTTTCCAAGACACAATAACCTACTAGTGTTAGACATACAACCACCATCATCCCAATTGCTTACATGTCAAATGTTCTACCTATCATTCTGGATTTCTCATTCTCTTTCACTCCATTATCTTATCAGTTGTCAAACCTTGTTACCACTACCTTCATAATATTTTTCAAATGTGTCCTTCTCTCCTCTCATAGTTCAACCACTGTGGTGAAGGCCTCCTTACCTCAGTCACATCATGCCTGGACAATTGTGATAGCCTGTGTTTACTCTCCCTAACTCACATGTCTTTCTTCTCCAATCTGTCTTACACTCAGCTTCTAAACTGGCCTTCAAAAATGCTTTGCATGTGTCGAACCCATATAAGATTGCATGCCATCTTGGGGAGGGAGGGGGAGAAAATTTGGAACTTATGGAAGTGATTGTTGAAAACTGAAAATAAATTAATAAATTTTGGAAAAAAATGCAGATCTAATTACCCTCCTATTAAATAAACATTCAGTGGTCCCCTATTACCTCCAGGACTAAAGATAAAATTTCTGTGTTTGGCATTTAAATCCCTTCACAACCTGCCTCCTTGTACCTTTCTGCTCCCCATTTGTTTTCTGTTCCAGTAACACTAGCCGATTTGTTGTTGATACTCTATTTCCAACTCTGGCTAGTTTCATTGACTGTCCTTCAAACCTCAAATTTTCTCCCTCCTTGTAGACTCTTATCTTCCCTGGCTTCCTTTAAGAATCAGTTAAAATCTCATGTATTTTTTCCTCCAGGAAGTCTTCTCCTTTTCCTTACTCTTAATGACTTCTCTCTGAGATTATTTTTAATTTATCCATTATATATCTTATATGTACAAGCTCTCCTTTTAAAAAATGCATTACTTAGTAATAACCTTCAAGTGCCAACTTCCACAGGCAAAATTCATATCTTTTTCAAAGTGAAGGGCAATATTTATTGTATGTTTTCTGGTGTAGTAGGTGCTATGGATGGAAAAGACTTGGTTCTGGCCACCACTCCCCCTTTCAACTCCTTTTCCCTCTCTCTAGTCTGAAGACTACAGTTGAGGTTACTGCTCAGTTTGCTTAAGTAGCCCATGGCTCAGGCTAAGCAGCAGCTTGAGGCCTTGAACTAGGCCACTATTTATTCTAGGTTTTATGTATTTTTAAACCATTTAACATAATAAAAATGATGACACTTTAAAAATTTAATATTTTATTTTCTCCCAATTACATGTAAAAACAAGTTTTAACATTCATTTAAGAATTTGTTTTGAGTTTCAAATAATCTCTCTCCTTTTTCATCACCCCTACATTGAGAAGGCAAGCAATTTTATATGGAGTTACACCTGTGCATTTATGCAGAACATATATATGTGTTAGTCATGTGAAAGAAAACAGACTATAAAAAAATAAAGAAAAAGTATGCTTTGATCTGCATTCAGACTCCATCAGTTTCTTTCTTTAGAGATGAAAATAATCTAAATCACTATTGATTAGAGAGCTGCAAATCAAAACAGCTCTGAGGTACCACATCACACCTATCAGATTAGCAAACATGACAAAACAGCAAGATGATAAATGTTGGAGAAAACGTGGGAGAGTTGGAACACTAATTCATTGCTGGTGGAGTTGGGAGCTGATCCAACCATTCTGTAGAGCAATTTGGAACTATGCCCAAGGGTCTACAAAAATGTGCATACCTTTTGATCCAGCAATATTGTCTCTAGGGCTGCATCCCCAAGAGATCATAAAAATGGGAAAGGGTCCCACATGTACAAAAATATTTATAGCAGCTCTTTATGGTGGCCAAGAACTAGAAATCAGAACTTTGTACACAGCAACAAGAAGAATTTTTTTGGTAGACTTAGTCTTTCATAGCAATACAAGGACCTAAAAAATTCCCAATGGACTTTTGAGGCAAAAGGTTTCCACATCCAGAGAAAGAATTATGGAATTGGATCACAGAATGAAGCAGGCCATTTTATTTTATGTTATGTTTTGTTTTATGGTTCTCCCATTCTTTTTAATTCTTCTAGGAAGCCTGACTATGGTGAAATTGAATTTAATAGAAATACATGTATAGAACCTATATAGGTTTGCAAGCTGTCTCAGGGACGGAGTGGGGAGGGAGCGGGGAGAAAGGGAGAGAGAGGGAAAAAATCTAAGATACATGGAGGTGATTATAGAACATTGAAAACTAATAAAATAATTATTTTAAAAAAAGAAATGGATAGCATTTTTCTTCATAAATCCTTCATAATCCTTCAGATAAGTCCTATCTTGGACCATTATATTTATGAGAATGGCTAAGTCATTCACAGTTATGCATCATATAATATTGATGTTACTGTATATAGTGTCCCTTGGTTCTCCTAATTTCACTTTGCAGCAGTTCATCTATCTTTCCAGGTTTTCTGTTTTCTGAGAGCATTCTGCTCATCATTTCTTATAACACAGTATAATTCTATCACAAACAAATACAACAATTTGTTCAGTCATTCTCCAATTGATAGACTTCCCCTCAGTTTCCAGTTCTTTGCCACAACTAAACAAGCTGATACAAATATTTTTGCACATATAGGTCCTTTTGCCTTTTGTTTTTCCATCTTTTTAGGATACACATCTAGTATTGGTATTGTTTGATCAAAGGATGTGTATGATTTTATAGCTCTTTGGGCATAGTTCCAAGTTACAAAATGTTTGAATTTGTATACCACTTCACCAACAGAACATTCATGTCTCAACTTTCCCACATTCCCCAACATTTTTCATTTTTATTTTATGTCATATTAGTCAATCAGATGAGTATGGGGTGTTAGGGGAGTTGCTTTAATTTTCATTTCTCTGATCAATAGTGACAGAGCATTTTTTCATATGACTATAGATTGCTTTAATTATTTCATCTGAAAACTACCTGTTCATTTCCTTTGACTATTTATTTTTTGACTCATTATATGGAAAATGTCATAGTAAATGGAGTTCTCAAGAAAAGGAATAAACCACTTTGGGAAGCAGTGAGTAACTTCATGCTTAATATGTTCAAGAGAAGGGTAGAATCATCACTTGCTGGAAATGCTGCATATAAATAGTGGCTTCACATAGAGTCTGGATTAGATAAGGTCCCTTTCAGAGGTCCCCTTTGAGACTAGCATTCCTTGAATCTCTAGCCATTTCTTATCATCCATTCTTTAGAGGCAGTGGAGTAGAGTAGAAAGCAAGCTGGTCATGGAACCACAAAAACCTTGGTTCAAGTCCCACATCTGACCCTTATGTGATCCTAACTATATGACCTTCAGTATATCCTTCAGTTCTTAGTCCAAAGGAAATTCTAAGACTGTTAAATTGTAGAGAGGGTGGTAATTTGCATAGCCCAATCACACCATCCATCAATATATACTTATTTTAAAAACAATATAATTTATTTATAACACTCCCTTCTTTTAAAAATTTTGAATTCCAAATTGCACTCAGAGTTCATCAGTTCTCTCTCTGGAATGGATATCATTTTTTCATCATGAGTCCTTTGGAATTGTCTTGGATTATCATATTGATGAGTAACAAGTCTTTCGCTGTTGACCAACATCACAACATGATAGTTTTTATTGTGCACAGTGGTCTATCAATTCCTCTTACTATACCTTGCGTCAGTTCATATAGTTCTTGCCATGTTTTGTTTTTCTGTTTTACCTTAATCATTTCTTATAAAAGTAATATTACATTACAATAATACTTTACTACTTGTTCAATCATACCCAAATGAAGACAATCTCTTTAGTTTCCAATTCTCTTCTGCCACAAAAAGATCTGCTGTAATTGTTTTTGTGCATGTATGTTCTTTTCCTTTTTCTCTGTTCTCTTTTGGGATGTAGGCGTAGTAGTAAGAGTATTGCTGGCTCAAAGGGTACACACAGTTTTAGAACCATTTGGACATAATTCCAAATTGTTCTCTGAAATATTTGACAAGTTCACTTCTCCACCAGTAGTTCATTAGCATACCCATTTGTTCTTCATCCACTCTAGCATTTGTCTTTTCTGATAGGTTTGAGGTATACCTTAGAATTGTTTTATTTTGCATTTCTCTAATTAATAGTGAATTAGAACATTTTTCCCCATGTAACTATAGACAACTTCGATTTCTTCTGAAAAATGCCTCTTTATACTCCGACCATTTATCTATTGGGGAGTAGCTTTTATTTTGATAAATGTGATTCAGTTCTATACTCAGTATAAATTTAAGAAATGAGGGCTTCATCAGAGAAATTTGCTGTAAAATTTTTGATAGTATTTCATTTTGTATCTATAACATAATGTAATTTCCATGATTATCTCTTTTAATTAGGTCTATTTTTGCTTTTGCTTTATTTATGATTATGATGGTTACCCCCTGTTTCAGCTGAAATATTTTAGATTTTCCTTTAGTACTTTATTTTAATTCTGTTTGTGTCTATTTATTTCAAGTTTTTCAACCCCTATTCAACCTCTTGTTGGACTGTGGTTTCTAATCCATTCTCCTATCTGCTTCTGTTTTATGAGTGACCTCATCCCACTCACATTCACAGTTATGATTACTGTGTATTTCCCTCTATCACATTTTTTTCTTTCTCCCTCCTCCACCTTTATCCTGTTCCTCCTCAAAAATCTATTTTGCTTCTAACCTCTGCCTCTCTTTATCTGCCCTTCCTTTTTGTTAAACCCCTTTTCTCTTATCTTCTCCTCCTATTCCCTGATTGGGCAAATTATATTTCTGAATATATACATAGTATTATTTCCTCTTTGAAAAAAATCTATCAAAAGTGAGGTCTAAGCATTGTCCACCACTTCCCCTTTTTTCCTCTCCATTGCACAGATCTCTTCACTGAGTGAGTGCCTCTTTTATCTGAGAAAAATTTCTCCATTCTATCTCTCCCCTCTTCTTCCAGTGAAATCCTCTTTCTCACCCCTTCCTTTTTTGACATCATTCCAACATAATCAACTTATCCTCATGTCCTCTATGTAAATTCCTTTTAACTTTCATAATAATGGTAAAGTTCTTAGGATTACATATATCATCTACTCATATAGGAATGTAAACATTTTAACTTTATTGATTTCTCTTTCATATTTAGGTTTTTATACTTCTCTTGAGTCTTGTATTTGGAAATCAAGTTTCTATTCAATTCTGATCTTTTCATCAGGAATGTTTGAAAATATTCTATTTCATTAAAAATTCATTTTTCCCCCTCTGAAAGATTATGTTCAGCTGAGTCACACTATTTTATTGTTTCTTGATGTATCATGGAGTCGTTAGCATCCACATACCCAATTCTAAATTTTAAGGAATTATTTTCTTCAGTAAGATTTTGTACTTCATCTCCAATTGGCCAATTCTGCTTTTGAAGGATTTATTTTACCATTTGACCAATTTTTTTAAAGTGTTATTTTCTTTTGCATTTTGGTGTATCTTTGGTGTATCTTTTTTATCTGTTAAATCTCTTCATATTTTTTTTCTGCATTTTTCATTTATTTTCCAAAATGTTCTTTTATTATTCTTACCTCTTTCTTTTGCTCTTTCAGGAATTAATGCTGGTTTGGGGTCCAATTAGTTTTTTTCTTTATGGTTTTTTAAAGCTGTTTTTGCAACGTTGTCTTCTTTTGTTTTCATATCTGGGTCTTCCTGACATCCTGGTGGTATTTTTATTTTCAAATTGTTCTTGTTGTTTGTTTATTTTCCCATTATATTACTTGACTTTGAACTTTATGCTCATCTAGGGGTAGGGAAGTACTATTCTAAGCTTACTTTTTGGTGTTGCTGTTTTCAGAACTAGTTCTGGGGATCCGGAATCTTTCAGTGCCTCTAAGAGGATATGATGCCAAGAGAGGTATGTTCACTGATCTCTTAGTCTGTGCTCTGGTCTTTACCTAGGAAGGGCCCCTACTCCCCTCTAGCCACCAGTGCTAGTGTTCCTCTTTGCACTAAAATCATGACTGGGTCTCCTGCTCCCTTGTGATTGATCGCCAGAGTTCCTCTCTGCCCTGGAACTGTGACCTAAAACTGTGTAGAGGCAACAGAGTTGCCAATCAATGCCAACTGTATCTAGTACCAGCAAAAGGTCCTCTCTCTTTGACCAGTTGTCTGACTCTCCTTATTATCTCTGAGCTGAGAGTTCCTGAATACTACTTCTGCTGTTGCAGTTGCTGTTGTCACCTCTCCAGAGAGTTCTCCACTGTGTTAGAGTTTTCTCCTTCTGACCACTTACATTTTCTTAGACCAGAAAAATGACCCATCTTCATCTTTTGTTGGCTGTGCTTGTCTAAAAGTTGATTTGAGATGTTATTTTAAAGTTATTTGGAAAGGAATATTGGAAGAGTTAGGCTGGGAAGCTGCCCCTAATCTGCCATTTTGGCACCACCTTCATTAACATATCCTTAATATAAATTTCTAAAAAGCTTTGTAGGAAACATTTTGAAATTACAACTGCCTTTGCCTAATCTAATTTGGTATAAATCTCATTTCACTCCCCCAAGGGGAAGGATTGTAGAATAGAGGAATAAACTAAACAATATATACATGTATTTCAGATTACATTTATAACCTGGCTTTTAATGTCTGTTCTTCTCATTGAATACATAGTGCTTTAGAAGGGAAAGCAGCAGTGCAAATCATATTTTTGTTTATTCCAAATTTTCAGGTTGGAATCACTTCACATTCCCTATTCCACCTAGCCTACTAGGTGAAAGTTTGCAGGGAATGTGAAATGTAAGATATAAAGTGCCAGCTACTTTTAGAAAAGAGTAGTCTGAATTGCAAAACCAAACTTAGACAAGCAGCATTCCCAAAGTCATGATGTGCTTATTATGAAATGTTTGACTCCCATTATACGGTTATATCATGGTACCATGCGCCCCAGACTTTAGCTCATTAATGCTAAGGATAGTGCATTATAATTAGACAATTAATTTTCATGGAATTTGCCAATAATTTTTTGCTTTAAAATATTGTTTATGATGTTCAAGGACTGTAACACAAGAAAGTCAACAAGCAATTTCCCCTGAAATGTGTTTTAGTCATTAATAAAGGCACCCAAATAATCAACTATATGCCATGTCAGGCCCTTGGCTTTTATAATAACATTTAACCTGTGCTTTATTTATTTTTAGATTTCAATTACTATGGTGTTAAAAAAAAACCCAAACCATAAATAATGATGAAATTCAATTACTGCAACTTTTTTTCTTCTCTTTCTCTCTCCCTCCCCGCCACTCCCTTTTTCTCTCTCTCTGTTTCACTATGGGAACTTACAACCGGAAAACTGACTGAAGTCTTCATTGTTTGTGGAGGTCATTCTTTTCTTTATCTAAATTTTCTTATTGAGAAAAAATATAAATAACATCTATACACAAATATTGTTTATTTAGTAAAAACATCAGATCTTAAAGAGATCTTAGATATCACTTAAGCTAATTTCACTTTACTTGCCTAAGGTGGTGAGGCTCGATAGTCAGCAGTAGAATTCAAGTCACCTGTCTCTTGGTGCCCTGTTCTTTCAAAAACATCATCATCATCAACAACAAAACCAATGTTGCTCCATTAACTGTACTTTATGCAGATGTAATACATGAATGTGGAAATACATATAAAAGATAAATTGGAGATTGATTTTTTTCCTTTTAAAAAGAAATTCATCACCACAGGTCTCTTTTAAGAATCAAGTTCTACTGGTTCATTTAAAATATATTTTGCCTTAGAAAAATGCTTATTTGCACACAATCTTTGTGACAAGGGACCTTACTGTGGAAAGCAAACTCCACCTTTATTCCTCAGAGAAATAAAAGAGGGTTGAGAAGAATCCGCCTGTTCTATAGACAATAAGCTGGATCCTGGGATTGACTGCAAAGAACATATTCCTTAAGTCTTCTGTTTTCCAGACTAAACATGCCCAGTTCATTCAATTGATCGTTATAGATTAACTGACATTTACATAAAGGCTTTCATATTTACAAATCACTTTGTATTCATTGTCTCCTATAAACTTCAAAACCCCTTTTTTGAGGTAGGAACTAGAATGTTTTTAACTACCTTTCATACAGGAGGAAACAGGTTCAGAGAGGCTAAGCAACTTGCTTACAGTCATGCAGTGTCAGGTGGGATTTGAAACCAAGTCTTCTTCTCTCTAGGGTTGCTATATTTACTACACCACATTGCCTTTCATATAATATGTTACAAAATCTTTAATAAGAAAACAAGATGACCTTCAGAATATTTTAAAATAAATAACAGATTTTTTTGCCTTGTTTTTTGTTTTGTTATCCAGTTTCTACTTAAAGACATCCAGTGAAAGGGAGCTCACCAACCCTCATGATCTAGTTTCTATTCCTCTCACCTCCCAACCTCTTTCAGAGACATTCCATGGTATCAGTTTCCTGGGAAATTTATCTCATGGCATTCAATTTTAGTGAAAAGCAAATGCAGTAAAACACATCCATAGTGACCTTCCCCATATTTTGTTATAGGTGGGAGCTGGCTGGGGATGTGGATTCCATTTCAGGAATAACTAATTACTGATGGGAAAGAACAATCCAAATCTATAAACGCTAAAGAATAGTGGCACTTAAAAGGTTGTCAGAGACAACCCTGCTGCAAATGCATAGCTTATTTATTTATTCTTTTTTTTTTTAAATACAGTTCAGTCACCTTTAAGAAATATTTTGAAATCTCAAATGCACAATCCCCCTGCTGCTGGCATTGTCTAGACAACTTTGTTTTAGCCAGAGCTTTACACATAAAAATGACTTCCAGAAATGAAGACCTTTTATCTCCTCTCTGCTTCTCATGTGGCTCCCAGTGAGCTTCACGTTTTAGAGAAATAAATTGTGAAATACACACACAGTCCCACACTGATATGCATTTCTTCACTATGTATAGGGGTGTTGAAATAAGGATGCTGAAATGTTATTTGTTTCTGCTAATGAGTTACCTGGGGGAGGAGGGTGGAGAGGCTGTTCATTGCTTGAAGGAATTGCAGCCCAAAGAGCTGGTGTTTAGAGGTTATGGCTGCAGATCTCACAGTTTATCGCAGACCAGCTGCGCGGGTTATCACTGGTGTAAATTCTGTTCAGCAGGTTGCTTTATGGTTATATAAAATACAGAATGTCCAGCCCACAAACTAGGCTCCAGCTGCAGTTTCTGGTTACATTTGCCATTTCTGGTCCTTGACAATGGAGTGTTTCCCAGACTGGAAAAAACAAACGCTCCTTGGTGACTTCAACATAAGCTTTGGTTTAGATACTGCCTCTGGCTTGGGGAGCCCAAGGGAAAGAATTTAGACATGATCAACTCTAGGTTAGGGCATACTAAATGACTGGAGTAGTTGAGGGGATTCCACAATAACAAGTATTTACAAAGCTCTTACTTGTTCTCGGACAGCTAGATGGTATAATGCATAGAGTGCTGGGTCTGAAGTCTGGAAGACTCCTCTCTGTGAGTTCAAATCTCACCTCAGACACTTACTTATAACTATGTGACTCTGAGCAAATCACTTAATCCTGTGTCTCAATTGCCTTATCTGTAAAATGAGCTGGAGAAGAAAATGACAAACCATTCCAGGATCTCTGCCAGGAAAACCCCCAAATAAGGTCACAATTGCAAAAAGGGATGTTGTTTTTGTCTTGTTTTGCTTCCATAGATGTTCTTGAAAAATAGTGCTTGAAAACTCCTAGGCTTATGGGAACTTGTGATAAGATAAACAGGCATAACCTGTTCTGCAAGAGTGACAGTCAAGCACATCTTGATCTAGAAGGGTGGGGGCTTGACAAACAGCTCAAATCTAGCCTTGCTACCATGCCACGTAATCTGTATAAGGAGGGAACATAGGGAAATAAAGTGAGGAATTTGACTAACCCTAACTCTACTAGGAAGGACAGAACTATATAACCTCACTCCTGCCTCTGAATAGGTGTGGGTGTTGAAGCAAGTACCATGCCTGCTTTTTCCAGAGAAGCTTAAAAATAAGTCTTCCTCTGCCCATTCTGTCTCTGAATTCTTTCGGTGAAAATGGATCTATCGTATGGGTCTTCCAGAGGGCACTCTGGGATGGGAAGCAATGGACAGCAGCAGCTCATCCTGGGCTAACTCCTTGACCTTGCCTTGGAAGCCCTGTGATCCCCACAGCTGTATTAAGGGGCATATTATGTGGATTCTCTTAAGGGCATGCCTCCTGGGAAGTGGTGGACCATGGAAGCTAGTCCAGGCTAGCTCTCTGACCTACCTGGGAAATCCTGTGATCCCCACAACTGTGTTTCTCATATATTGAGTCAGAAACCACGTAACAATGACTTGTTCTATATTCAGCAGAGTACTTAAAAAGAAATCAATGATGCTGATTTCAAGGAACTAATATTGTACGGACAATCCAAAGAAGAAAATGACTTTCACATCATTTATATTTAGTTTGGGAATGAATCATGTATTTCATGAAGAAATCTGGCCACTGACCACACCAGGTCACCTGAAGTCTTCCTTCTCTGAATTACTGTAGTACCAATTCGGGTAGGAGAGTATGGGGTGTGCAATTTTCACGTTTGTGTTGCCTTCTAACTGAATTCTTAGTCTTGCTTTCTCACCAAAGTTTCAAATTCCTCCAGGGCAGAAAGTGTAGGACTATCACTTTGGAGCTGGAACAGAGCAGAAGCCATTTGGCTCAAATACCTTATGTGAGAGGTAAAGGTCAGAGACTTAATTTGATCTCTGATCCTTTGACTATGTAGACAATATTCTTTCTGCTTCCCCATAATGCCCCCTACTCCTTTTCCAATGCCACACCTCAGGCATATTTGGATTTGTTGATTGGTTGATGAGAAAAAGAAACAGAGAGAGAGAGATCAATCAGCCTTTCAGAATCTCACTCTGAAGATCTTAGCCTAGTGGTCTGGCACATTGCAGATTTTATATAAATGCTCATTCCCTCCTTCTCTCTCTGTTTTCTTATTTGTAAAATGGTGGTAATAGCTAATGCTTATTTAACACTTTAAGTTTTGCAGAGCACTTTTCAGGTATTATAATTTTTCATCCTTACAACAATCCTGTGAAATAGATATCCCTATTTTTATTTATATTTATCCCTATTTTTCAGTTGAGGAAACTGAGACAGACAGAGGTTAAGTCCAAGATCACACAACTGGTAAGAGTCTGAGGCAGGATGTATGCTTAGATCTCCCTGACTCCAAATCCAATAGTTTTAGCCACTGAACCATCCAACCACTAAATTATCTTAAAGGAACTTGATAGTTTCATTGTCTGTGTTTTTGTTTCTTATGTCCACGTTGGCCTACCAAATGACTTGCATACTGGTGGTCTTTTCAAATTAGACCACATTACTTTTTGTTCTGCTTTTAGTAAAAACAGATATTTCCTCAGTAGAAATTATACCCCAAGTTTTAGAGGTATAATTGATATTTCAGTTGGATCTCAGTAGACACTTATCTCTGATACTTGGAGTTGGAGACTATCTACTAGGCAAGGGGAAAAGACTTATTGTTGTGTTGTCTCTGTGGATGAATTTAGCAGAGATTCACTAAAGACCAGTGATCCAAGATGCCATGGTCACTTGGTTTCAAATTATACCATTATGCCAAGAAAATGATGCTAGGGAAATATAATGGATCAGATTTCATTTAACCTATCTTTTGATAACCTAGACATAAATACAAACAGTAAGAAATTTGGAAATTAATTTTTGGAGTACATCCTCTAGGATTCTTAGTTCCTTACAGCTTATAGGAATCATCAAATGTCCTTGAGGTAATTATCCTGGTGCCCAATTGTGCTCTTGGAACTCATATACAAGCAAATGTGTAGGAGACTTAGAAGTCCCACTTGAAGTCTTTCAGCATCTTAATCTCCAAAGCAGAAAGACAAAAGCATGAATGTGTGCACAGCACCTTGACCTGGAGAACAAAGCACTGTCTTTGTTTCCCTGAGCCCACCCTACCTACAAGTGTGAATGTGTTTACTTATAATCTTGTAGCATTTGCAATTTCTGAAGAATAACTTGGATCAAAGGTTCTCTCATCATGGAAATTGAAAGCACTTATAAAGTAATCCTTGACATTTGGGCAATCATATTTATATTGTTCACTGTCTCAAAAACATGAAACATGACTATTCCCCACGGAAGCAGCATTCTCTATCTTCCATCACTTTGGAAAAACAACATTTTTTTTTCTCTTTAAGGTGAATACCAGGGGGCTAATTCAAAGAAAAGCAACATGCCAATAATAGTATGGAGAGGGATTGGTGGAATTTGTTCTCTGGCTCATTCAGAGAGGCAAGCAGCTTTTCTCTGAACAATTTGAAGTCCCAAGAAAAAGCCTTTCTCAAGCTCCCCAGCTTTATTCTGCTGAACACAACTGAATCCCAGGCTTTCACTTCCACCCCTCTGATGAGATTTCCTTTTGTATAGACTTCTTCCCTGGACTTGGAGTGCATTTTAACCAAGTGAATAATGCCAGTGCTGAATTCAGAACTCAGTAATGATGTATACATTAGGTTTCTGCAGGTCAAGAATCTTAGACTCCAAGGAAGAGAATTTAAGAGGTTACCTAATCAATTCCTGTGTCTTGACCCTACCTCACATAGATAAATCCATGGGACACCTCTGCCTAAAATTGCTTCAGAGCTGGTATGAGGGTAATTCTGGGTCAATCCAATCAACTGATCCTTCTATCCTGAAGTATGATAGATGGGAACTGAGAAATATTATTAGTCATTCTGATCACAGTTCAAAGGATCATCAGATTTTACTGCTGGGAGTTACTTTAGAGATCATCTAGTCCAACAACCCCAAGGGATGAAGAAAATGATTCTATAAAGGAACTTAATCACTGTTCTAGAACAATGTCTTTGCCACAGACCTAAAGACAAAGCCTTAAATATTCCCAATAAGTGAGTATGAAATTCAACTGTGCGTTGCTGTGGAAAAAGCATCAGAGAATCTGAGTTTAAATCCTAACTTTACTACTTCATGTATTAACTTGATTATGTTACTTACTTCCTCTGTAACTCAGTTTCCTCATCTGTAAAAATTTGTAGAATTCTAAATCTGTGTAATTCTGTGAACATTAAAGGATTTTCACATGTTTCAATCTCATGGCCAGGAACTTTGTATCCATCTCACTTTTCATTTTAGAGATATGTTTCTACTTGATTCTTCTAAGAAGTGTGGGGTCAGTATTTGTTGAGTTATCTGTCTATCGATCTGTCTATCTATTGATCTGTCTGTCTGTCTTTCTGTCTATCGTCTATGATATGTTACTTCTTTAGTCTACAACATATGTATTAGGCGTCCCTATATCAAGTTCTCCTTATGCTCCTGAGGATTACTCATGCTTATTCTTTGTCTAAATATTCTTACCTGGCTCCTTGAACATTTGTTTCTTGGTCATATAGCTCAGAATCCACGTCTTGGGTGGCTTCATAGACTCTGGAAAGTCTCTGCCTACATGCCTACTCATTTGGTATCTCTTTGCTCTTTCTTACTTTAGCAGACTTTCCTGGATGTGCCCTTGCACCCTGATGACTGAAGATCCCTTGTAAGATCCATTCCTATCTAGCTGAGCTCCCAAATATGACCTTAACTCTATGCTATTGATGTAGAAATCACGATGTTTGTGAAACTAATGATCTTTACTTTCTTTATCTTTTTAACCTTGTGTAGTGCCAATGCCATATTCACAGCGCCTATGGTGGCCATGAATATCCTGGCACAATCCTGGCACAATCCTGAATCATAAAATATAACAGGCTCTCCACATGGAAAACAGAACCAACACATTTATTCAGAGACCAGAAAGACAAATCCATCATAGTAACAAAAATCTATACACAATGACAATGCAGAGGATAACCAGCCCCAAGCCTTTCCTCAGGCTTCCCACAAACCAGCTCCCTTAAACAAAATGCCTTTCTTACACTCATTGCCAGCAGTGGCTTACCTGCATCCTTCAGTTCTGACTGCTCTCATGACTAACTTCCTCTCAGCTCTGCTCCAGCTCTGCCTCTTCCTGTTCCACCTATTCAGAAAACTCCTCCCGCCACAGGCTCAATGTGACTCAGGCTTCTATGTGGTTTAAGCAGGTCACACAGGCCTATTAATGAATGAGAAAGATTTTCCCATTTATATTACTATTACACCTTGTAGAGATAGTGTGGGGATAGTGGCTGGAGTATTGGATTTTGAATTCAGAGACCTGGATTAAAAAATTACCTCAGACACTTAGGTGCTATAAGGCAATGGGCAAGTCATGTAAACTTTCAATGACTATTTTTTTTTCTTCTG
This sequence comes from Potorous gilbertii, assembly GCA_028658325.1. NCBI lineage: Eukaryota > Metazoa > Chordata > Mammalia > Diprotodontia > Potoroidae > Potorous > Potorous gilbertii. The sequence continues at coordinate 285,188,436 of CM053769.1, read as the reverse complement.
TAAAACCTATACCTTTACATGAAACTTGTACAACCTACTGCACAGATTTATTATGATGGAAGCACATAGCATATCTTCAAGCCCTAAACATTTATTATTATTTTTGACCATTTTCACTTAAAAGGTAAAAAAAAAGCCCCACAAATGGGTGATTGTCATTTCTAGTAAAAATATACTTTCTAATAATAATTAAATCTGAAATGGTCAGCAAATACAAAAAAAATCCTGCAAATTTGTCATAACATAAAAAGATGCCTTAAACTCTCATCTTCCAAAACAGGTAATGAATTACTATCACTAAGCAACACAGTTTTTTTAAATGTTAAAAGTAGGAAGAAAATTTTTTCAAAAGCAAACCTTAAGGGATTAATTTATGTGGCCTTTTTTATTTCTTTCTTCATGGTGTGTGTCTATATTCAGAATACAATCTCAGGAGCTAACTGGGATGTGGGGCTGATCACATTGCCACATTGCTTTTCTGAAATCAGCCCACCAAGAGAGAAACAGAAGTTTGCTGCCTGTCTCCCCCCATTCACCCCACCCCCTTAACCTGTGCTATTATGAAATCTAGCTGTATGGAAACTTTAGAAAACAAGCCTGAAAAAAATATTCCAGCTTTGGCAATATATACACATAAAGAAAGATTATTTGGTTCTTTTAGGAGAACATTTATTAACTTTAACTGAAAAAAATAGCAAAGAACATTGACCTTTCTAAGCCCTTCATTTGCTGTAGCTTAAAGAGAACATTATAAATGCCACAGATATTGGGGAACAGGAAATGCAAGGATTCAACAAATTAAACTTCGAAACATACTGCAAAGACAACCACAATTGGTCCAAGTGCACATTCATGGCTATTGTATTATTTTTCCATCAAAAAGGTTGACATTCAGAATATTCAAGAAATATGACTGCCCTTTCAAACTTCAAATTTGGATTTATTTCCTGGTGATGCTGTGTTTATTTGGCCTTATATTAATGTCAAGCTGCCATGAAAATGAAATCTTTTATTTGACTTTTTGCTACAGATATTCAGCAAAAATCCCATTTAAAGAATGAAATGTTAGTTTAGGTTTGATGCACTAATAGCACATTGTATGCAGAGTTTTTCCAGCTAAAGTGATTTTTGATAGGAGTTTCCTTCCATCATTTTATTTAAGATTATGTTGGTTTGAAAAATTGGTTCATGAATTAGAACTTAAAATATGTTTAAATGTGGCAGGAAATACTAGTAGCCGGAGAATAACAGTTTCTTATGCCTTTGGTAAGCTACATATTCCTTTTATGTTTAGAATTCTTTGTTGGGTAAAAACTAATTGTCTTGGCCAGACAGCAATTAGAGTAATAACACATTGCAAGGGAGGTAGCAATTGGTTTGTGTGTCAAGAAGGCAGCCACTGCAGCCAAAAATTCTAAGAATGGTACGAAGTTCTCTCCTAAGACTATCTATAAAGTGGGAGGAGTCCAGGCCTCTGGTATAGTTAAGAACTGATTGATTTGGAAGGAGGGAGAGTTACAGAGTCAGATCAGTGACAGATCAGTGGATGTCTCAGATGTCTGGTTACTCGGGTAATTTTTCCTATGCTTATGTCTATGTTTGTGTTGTCTTCTGTAGTGTGTGTCCTTGGGAAATCTTAAGCACTGATCCATGCAGCACCTCATAGGCAGAGCATATACCAAAGGAATAGCTGGTGATCACTCTTTGTTACAAGAAATGAAATTCTCTTCCTGGTTGAACTCATTTGAACCTTTCCTTGCCTTTTTTTTCCTCTCACTTGGGCATGCCTGTAGCATAGGATCCTGGTAGTCAATGAACCTGGGACCTTTAAATAAATAGTCATATCTAAGTATATGAAACAACTAAAAGGGATAGCTATCAATCTTCCTGCCTACATACATATAATTTGGGAGGGAAGAAGGGAGAGAGAGAGACAGAGACAGAAACAGAGACTCTCTCTTTAGCTATTTTACTATTTGGCTATGGCCTTCAGTAAAAGGATCCAGGAACACTGGCCACCAGACTCTCTATGTATGTATTTCAGTCTGTTGATAAGTAGATAGAAAGGCCGAGAGACTGATGCAGACAGACAGGCAGATAGAGTTTAAGACTCAAAGAAAATGTACTAGAATTTCAGAACAGTTAAAATATTGTTGCTAGACGTTTATAGGATTTAAATAGGAAGGGATATCAGAGGCCATCTTGCCTATACCTTTGCTTGACAGATGAGGAAAATTCATGACTTGCCTGAGGTCATCCAGCATATGAGTGACAGAGCTAGGAGGTGAATTCAGGTCCTCTGCCTTCAAATTCACTCTTCTTTCCCCCATTGTGCTGCAGTCACATTTCTTGTTATCTTTACTTCTCATAGACCCTTTATCCATATCTGTTTCAGCAGGAGCAAGTGCGTATGGGAGAGGAGAGAATGGAGGTGGAAGCGGATTGGTTAGACCCCAAGTGCTCCCTTGTTAGAACCCTGGGTACCGAAGCCGAGGTGCTCAATCAAAACACTCACCGCTACTTTTCCATTTGATAATGATTCCCCTTCACTATTGTTTCCCTTTAGAACTTCAAAAGTTATTTCATTACTGTAAATATTTCCTCTACTAACACATTTAGTAGATAGAATTCTAGATGGAGAAAGAGTCTAGAGTCTGAAAGTACTGAATTAAAATCCAAACTATGATAATCACTAAGTATTTGACCATCGGAAAAATTATGAAGTTTCTCATTTTTCATCTATAAATTGGGAGTGAAATCAATAGTATCCATCTCACAAGGCTTAGTTGAAGTTATACTTAAAAGTACTCTGCTAAATTATTCTCTTTTCTTTCTATCTTTGCCTATCTGTCTCTCTCTACCTCTCTGTTTCTGTTTGTCTCTCATACACAAACACACACACACACACACACACACACACAGGCACAGAAGCCACACGTATTTTGAAGATGATATCCAAATCCATATTCTCACTGGCAATATGGATCTCCAGAAGGTATCTATCTGTTACTTCTCTCCTTAGGATTCTAGGGGACCATGAGGAGATGTGGGGTATTTTCTCATTAAGCTCCAGGCTTCATCATCTTGAGAAAGGGGTATTTACTAATGGGTTACATTAAGAATTATTAATACAGAAAATAAGAAGTAGAGCCAAGATATCAGAATATTGAAACACTCAGCAGGGCTCTTCCAAGTTCCCCTGAAAACAACTCTAAAGTAACACTTAAAATCAAATTCTGGAGCAGCAGAACTCACACAAGGTGAGATGAAGTAATTTTCAAGGCCCAAGACAACTTATGAGGTAAGCAGGAAACTTCTGTCTCCCAGAGTGGTGGTTAGACTTGGGACACAGCACAGGACATGTAGTAGCAGCAGTAGTGGGTCTTAGAGGTGGCTGTATGTATGGCAGCCACAGTTTCAGGACCTCTCAGCCTACAGACTGGGATGGGAGGGGTAGGATTGGACAACTTGTCTAAGGAAATTGCAAGAGGCCATTTCTTGGCACTGGGTTCAGGCCTCTGTTGTTTTGCCCATATATCATTCCATGCATCAATCAAAAGGAGCTATAGGACTTGTGACTGCAGGAGTACAAGGGTCCTGGTCATAGTTCCAGGGCAGAGAGGAACACTTATGGCTGATCAACAAGGGGTAAAGACTCTGATCTCAAATACAAGACAGAAGAGATTGTTAACAATTGTGTATGAAGGAGAGTGAGGGACCTAGTCACAGTCCAAGGACCAGGAAGATTGCTTGTGCTGATGGCTACAGGGAAACAAGATTCCTAGTTAGGTAAAGACCAGTTCACAGGCCAAGAAAGCAGTGACTGCACCTCTCCCCAGATCATATGAACTTAGAAGCACCAAAAACCTGCACAACCATACTGTTCCCTTGACCTTGCTAGGCAAGCTCAACTGCAACAAAAAGTCAAGAAATAGGCAGGAAAATGACAAAAAGGTCCCCCAAACTATAGCAAGTTGCTATGGTGACAAGGAGGATCAAAACAAAATCAGAATTAGAGAATTGTTTCAAAACAGCTGCAAGCAAAATATGAAAGAAAAATATGAATTAGTTATGAGCCTAACAAGAATTCATAGAAGAGTTCAAAAAAAGTTTTTAAAGTCAAATAGGAGAGGTAGAAAAAAATTGGAAAATGAGTGAGAGTGATGTAAAATAATTATTAACAGAGAATCAACAACTTGGTAAAAAAGGCACAAAACATAGTGAAGAAAATAATACCTTAAAAAATACAATTTACCAAATGGTGAAAAGGCACAAAAATTTATAAAAGAGAAGAACTTAAAAAGAAGAATTGACCAAATGGAAAGAGATATAAAAATGCATCGAAGAAAAGATTTTTTTTTTTTGGTGAGGCAATTGGGGTTAAGATATTTGCCCAGAATCACATAGCTAGTGTCAAGTGTCTGAGGCCAGATTTGAAGTTGTATCCTCCTGACTCCAGGGCTATTGCTCTACCCACTGCATAACCTACCTCTCCCTGAAGAAAAAGGTGTCTTTTTGTTATTAAGTTGTTTGTTTTCAGTTTGCTACAATCATTTCCATAAGTCTTAGATTTTTCTCCCACTCCTTCCCCCTAATTCCCCAAGATGGCATGCAATCTTATTTAGGTTCTACACATACATTCTTACTAAACACATTTTCACATTGGTCATGTTGCACAGAAGATTTAAAATGAATGGGAGAAGGCATGAGAAAAATCATAACAAAACATAACATAAGAAAATATTCTCCTTCATTTTGCAATGCAATTCCTAGTTCTCTCTCTGGATGTGGAAGGCATTTTGCTTCAAGAGTCCATTGGGAATGTTTTAGATCCTTGCATTGCTGTGAAGGGCTAAGTCTACCAGAAAATTCCCCACATGCTAGTAGTTGTTATAGTGTACAATGTTCTCCTGATTCTGCTCCTTTCGTTCAGCATCAGTTCATATAAGTCCTTCCAGGCCTCTCTGAAGTCTTCCTGTTCATGATTTCTTATATCACAATAGTATTCCATTATATTCATATGCCACAACTTGTTAAGCCATTCCCCAATTGATGGGCATCCCTTCAATTTCCAGTTCTTGGCCACCACAAAAAGTGTTGCTATAAATATTTTTGTACATGTGGGATCCTTTCCCATTTTTATGATCTCTTGGGGATGATACAATCCTAGAAGCAATATTGCTGGGTCAAAGGGTA
>CM053769.1:285096200-285182740 GCA_028658325.1 Potorous gilbertii | reverse complement strand
TGATTCTAGAATCTCAGGGCAGTTTTCCTTGATAATTTCATGAAGGATGATGTTTAGGCTCTTTTTTTGATCATGGCTTTCAGGTAGTCCCATAATTTTTAAATTGTCTCTCCTGGATCTATTTTCCAGGTCAGTTGTTTTTCCAATGAGATATTTCACATTCTCTTCCATTTTGTCATTCTTTTGGTTTTGTTTTATAATTTCTTGGTTTCTCATAAAGTCATTAGCCTCCATCTGTTCCAATCTAATTTTGAGAGAACTATTTTCTTCAGTGAGCTGTTGAACCTCTTTTTCCATTTGGCTAATTCTGCTTTTGAAAGCATTCTTCTCCTCATTGGCTTTTTGAACCTCTTTTGCCAATTGAGTTAGCCTATTTTTCAAGGTGTTATTTTCTTCAGCATTTTTTTGTCTGACATTTTGTGTCTCCTTTAGCAAGGTATTGACCTGTTTTTTCATGCTTTTCTTGCATCTCTCTCATTTCTCTTCCCAATTTTTCCTCCACCTGTCTTACTTGATTTTCAAAATCCTTTTTCAGTTCTTCCATGGCCTGAGCCCTTTGGATATCTATTTCACATGTTTGGGATACAGAAGTCTTGACTTCTATGTCTTTATTTGATGGTAAGCTTTGTTCTTCCTCATCAGAAAGGAAAGGAGGAAACATCTGGTCAATGAGAAAGTAACCTTCTATGGTCTTATATTTTTTTCCCTTTTCTGGGCATTTTCCCAGCCAGTTACTTGACTTCTGAGATTCCTCTCCACCCCCACCTAGATCCACCCAGCTAGTGCTTGGGGTCTGAGATTCAAATGCTGTTCCCCAGCCTCAGGGCTTTCAGCAGGGGGCAGGGCTGCTACTCAATGTGAGCTTAAGTTCTGGTGCTCAGGTGAGGGCAGGGCTGCCACAGGAGGCTCAGTTCCCTCAGGGGGTTTATATGGAGACCTTCAACAATGATTGGAGCTCCTGCCTGCTTTGGGAGCCCCTGTCCTCTGCTGCTGCCTCTCGAGGGGGCCTGAGTTATGGAGACACCCCACTCCCCTCTTGGACCACCAAGCAGTCTCCCTCACCAACCTGTACACCTGTGGGTAGATGGACCTGCGTGGTTGCTGGAAATTCCATCCTTGAAGGCTGCTTGGATCTGCTCCTCTTGGTGTCTCACGGGAGTGCAGGGCTGGGCTCTGCTCCAGGTCCAGTGTGCGACAGACCTTTGGTATCGGTTTTTCAGGGCTCTCTGGAATGGAGATCTCCTCCACTCCATTGTTGTGCAGCTTCCACTGCTCCAGAATTTGTTGGGAGTTCCTTTTTACAGGTAATTTATGGGCTATGGGTTTGGAGCTAGCATATGTGAATCTTTCTACTCCTCAATCTTGGCTCCTCCCCCCCCATTAGCTACTTTAAAGAAAATGAAATGGTAGTGGTCTGAGAAGCTGTTAACTTCCTTCAAAAGATCTGCAGAGCTGGAACATAGTAACGATTCTCTTAGTGGCAATACTCAATACTGATTTTCTCTGTATCTTATCAAGGACAGCAAACTCTCTATTGCTAAATAGGTTACCTGATTTGGAGGTAAGAAACAGTAGATAAATTTGCATTCAGGTAATATAGCCGATGATAGGAACCTTGGGGCTTAGTGACCATTCCCTCTTAGAGTTTATGATAGAAAAGGTACAGAAAACCAAGTATAGATTAGGATCCCAGGGATTAAAATTCCACTGGATAAATCACCCCAGGAGAGATGGGAAGCAATCAGGAATGATAATCTGATGACAGAGAAACTATGATAGTAAAGAAGAGAAAGAAAGTTATCTAAAAAGACTAAACAGCAGTCATAAACAGTGATCTCCCAACCACTCTAGATATTAAAAAGATTAGGAGAAGAAAGCAAGAGAAGGTATGCCATGGTCCTGTAAGAACAGTGTTAAGAATGATAAAGCTAATTACAGCATTCAGAGTGGAAATTCTATGTGAAAATTCTTTTTAACATCCTCCTCCACCCCTCCCAAAAAAGAATGCTAAAAGCTCAGTAGATGCTAAGGTTGGTGAGGAAAGTTAAGAATGAAAAAAAAAGATTTGGGGAGGGGAATTTGACTTTTGATTTGTTTTAGTTTTTTTAGCTTTATTGAAGGGAAAGAAAACCAAAATAAGAGTAGAGTCACTGCTCTGGATACATGGGATAAAGATAGCAAGTACTGCTCAATTCCTATTGTGTTGTTTTCTCTACCAAAGAGAATGACCTTGGGGTTGGAAAGGACTGGTTGGAAGTTGATAGTCAACTCCCTAAAAGGAGAAAAAGGATAAGAGAGCCTCTATGTATTTTTAATGTTTTAATTTTATCTGACAGCTCTGAACTGCATCCCTAAGTAGTGAACAAATAGACACATTTAGTTTATCAGCCTAAAAAATAAAGTTGGTCATATTTGAAAGATTGTCAAGAATGGGAAAAGTTCCACAGTAATGAAAGCAGAGTGTTAAAGCACATATTTGATCCAAGAAGGCATAATGGGGTAAGTTCCAAAGAAAAAAATTAATCTTGACATAACAAAAAATTTAGCAACTAGAACAAATTTGGAGTGTGAAACATAAAGAGGGGATAGATACTCCCTTCTTAGAGGTCTTCAAGTACACTGGCAGGTGATCTTTTATTGAGTATGTCACAGTTAGGATTCCTTTTTAATGACTTGAAATAGATGGCAACTGAAATCTCTTCCAATGCTCTACATTCTATGATTCCATGAGTCTTTCAAAGGTCTCATAGCACCACACCCAGAGTTCTTTCCACTATGCCAGGCTGCTAGAATCAAATTGAATTGAATTTCAAGGCAAACTCAATGGCTACCATATTTATCACTTTAAGTTAAAAATCTCTTAGCAATCCTATAAGGCAAGTATTACAGTTAATAATTATCTCTGTTTAACAAATGAGAAACTGGTGCTCAAAGAAGGCACAGGAAAGCAAACAAAAGAAAAGATTGGATTCAAGTCCAAGTGCTACTTGGCTCTGAGTCCAGCAGTCATTCTGCCATTCCATGATGTCTCTCTTAAAAAGGAATGAATACAATAGGTATAGTGTACTTTAGAGGGAGGTGGCGTTTCATATTTGTTAGTTTAGTATCCTCCACCGGCTTGTAAGCTCCATGATAGTATGGACCACGTTTCCTTCCTACCATGCACATAATAGGCCCCAGAAACCTGCCCTAATGATTATGTTCTATAAATAGCCAAGCCTACCATACTGAAAACAACTAATTTTGTTCTCATTTAAATGAATGGGTAGTTGTTTCAACTGCTATTCTCTTTATGCTTTAAATCTTAAATGAATGTTGTTTGTTCAGAAATTTCTTTTCAAGTGTTTTCAATGTCTCCAAATTGCTTATTTTAAAAATTATTAAATTTTATTTTTTCAATTAATAAGTATTTATTTTTTTTCCTCCTCTAATGATTCTCCCCTCTCATTGGAAAAAAGAGAAACAAAACCTTTGTAGCAAATATGAGCAAAATAAATTCCCAAATTGTCTACTTCCAAAAAAATATGTCTCATTATTCATATTTAGTCCATCACCTGTCTCAGGATATTTGTAAAATTCTTCATCATCTGTCCTGTGGAATCATGATTGGCCATTCTGTTGATCACAATACTTCTTAAGTCTTTCAGAATTGTTCCTTTTTTATAATGTTGCAACTGTATAAATTGTTTCCCTGGTTCTGCTTACTTTACAATGCATCACTTCGCACAAAGTCCTCCCAAGTTTCCATGAAATTGTCCTTTTCATTATTTTTACTTCACAATGGTATATCATTATATTAAGATGCCATGTTGCCTATTGAGTTCAAATTTAACAACCTAGAACTTGATCTGGTACAATCTGACGCCAGCTTACCTTTACTTTAATCCTGTTAATTCCTTCCATATAATCTGCCCTCCAAACTAACATAATTCCTGTCCTTCATATACACTGTGGTCAATCATCTCTGTGCCTTTGTCATGCTGTTCCCCAAGCCTGCAAATTTTTTCCCTTTCCCATTTTTTCTCCCCATCATGCATACCAGCCCACCAAATAAGTACATGTTCTTTAAATTTCAAATAAAATAGTACCTCCTCTAAAAATGTCCCTGGCTCTTATTATTGATAAACACTCAGGTCTCACAAAATATTTTTTTTAACTCACTTTTGCATTATCATATGCTCTTCATAGTACATGCATTTGTGTATTTATCTCAGTTCCATGAGAACAAAGGTTGTGCCTAATCTAAACCTTGTATCTCCCCAAAGATCTAGCATGGTGCCATGCTCTCATTAACCACTTAAATGTTTGTTGAATTGCAAATGCATTTGACTGAAAGTGGACTAATTCCCTTAAGGTAGTTTTAGGAAACCTTTCTATTACCCTGCATCAAACCAATTTGGCACAGCTATGATGATACATCCTTCCACTAAAGTCTTCTTCTGAGAACTCATCTTTGTGTGACAATGATTCTGGGTCCTCATAGGCTATGCCAGCAGAGCACCAACTCTGGGAGTATCTATAAAGCTGGGAAAGAATGTTGATTATATAAGCATACTAATGGATTAAGTGTTTTTGGTCTAAGGACCAATCCAACTAATGTGTGCAGAGATGTTCACTACCTAAATTGGCTATGAAATGATGATTGTTTTTACTTTGGCCATGGTAATTCTCAATACTTTTTACTAAGCCATGAGAAAGGTGTTATCTTCATTACTAGGGGGACTACCCTACTCCATAGAAATTAGAAATCCATGAATTTAAGTTTGCTGTGATAGCACACTTTTCATGAATACTCAAACCTTGCATGCTTGAGTGCAGGGAAGAATCATGGCAGATGCAAAAGAGAGTTGGGTTCCCATATGACATTTGAGACTTAGTTTACAAAACAGCACCTTCCCTCTTATCCTACCAGCCTATGTTTATTCTGTGAGGGCCTATTCTTACAATAATGCTACTATACTTACTAATTCATAGTCTATGAATATTTGGGGGTGGTGAAGATTGGGAAGAAATGAATTTTGAATTTTAAAACATGTAAATTTAGTTTGTAACCTAGTGGCCATGTCATGGATTGTGTCATCTCTAGTCTCTTCTACTTTAGAAATAACAGACATCAGGTTCTGCAATCAGGATTCTCCAAGTAAATTTAATGATTTGGGGACTATTGGTTGCTTTTTAAATAACACCTGCAGAACAGCTATTAGAACCTTGATTAATTCTGTCTGTCACATGGAAAAAATGAAAAGAGGTCTTTGAGAAAGCTGCAGGGTTTTTAGTGTGAATAATTTGTTGAATATTCTAAGAAGGGATTACTGTGCTGAATATGCAACACTGCAAATATTAGAAGAGATTCTTTAATGAAAAACTTTTACTTCAATGTACATGACTAGACTATAAAAAATTAAGAAGACTTGGTATCTTGATCCTAGGATGAAGCTATACTGAATGACATCAAGTATGTCAGTGAAAATAGATTGCTGAAAGTGGGGTCAAGAAGATCTGGGTTGAAGTCCCACTTCCAGCATTAACTGTGTGACCAGGTCTAGCTCTAGCCTCTTAGCATTAGACAAGTATTCAAGACTGAAAATTATCAAGAATTGTGTGCCCACAGACAGAGGGAGTTCTCAGACGAAAAAATCTCAGCTACTCAGTATTATCATGCAAAAAAAAAGCCAAGTTTTAAAATTGAATGATGTTTGGAGAACACTCAGGGTGGGGGAGATGGATGAGGGATGGATTCCTATCTTACCTGAGAGGACCTAAGTCTCTCAGCTAGGTAGTTCTCCTACCCAGGGACCATGCTATCATGATTAATGAGGGTCAGCCCCAAACCTGCCTATGTTCAACCGTGGCCATGTTCTTTCCATTCACTCTTGTCCCAAGCATCCACCCCCTCACTAATCCCTCCCTAGTACCTCTTGCTCTTGAAAGGGTAGTAAAATCAAGACTTCCATTGCTTCATGAAAGTGTATCAATTCCCTGCCCTATTGTTTCACCTACAACCCCCTTGACCTCCAGAAGAAGAGGAAGAAAAAGAGGAAAAGGAAAAACATTATTAAAATTATGTTGTTCAGAGATTCCTTCATTAAGTGGTTGAGTTAGAAGAGCTTTAAGATCCTTCTCAATTCTATCTAGAGGGATATGAGTGACTACACTGTTATATGGACACCATAACAAACACAAAGGACTAGTCAGTATTTATGCATGTAGATATCAAGTGTTTAAGCTGAGATATACGTGCATAGGCTACTGATTCAAAAATCTCAGGTCTCCAATATTATTGTACAACAATAAGCCTAGTTTTTAATTCAAATGTGATTGGAGAAGAATATAGTGGACGCAAAGGAAAGGTAGAGATACAGGTTCTGAACTAACCCAGGCTGTCTCCACTGCATTGTGGAGAAATTTACAGTCACATGGTAATTTGGTAAGCTTTTTGCTGCACTCAGGAATCTAGGCATTAAAAGGATAGGTTGGGTTTACTCATTTATGTTATCATACCAGGACTCTTCTAACGTTTCATCAAAATGTGGAAATAATAATATTGGCTAACATTCATTTACCATTTTAAAGTTTTGCAAAATGCTTTATATATTATATTATCTAATTTTATTCGTATTATCTCATTCCATGCTCAAAACAACCCTGTATAGGAGGTGCTATTATTTTTCTCAGTTTAAAGACAAGAAAATTGAGGCTGACTGAGGGCAAGGGAAAGGAACAAGCAGTTATTAAGTGCCCACTATGCGCCAGGCACTGATAAACATTTTATAAATATTGTCTTATCTGAATTACAACCTTGGGAAGTAGTTGCATTTATTATCCCCGTATGACAGTTGAGGAAAATGAGGCAATCAGATTTTAAGTGACTTGCCCAGGGCTATACAAGTAGGAAATACCTGAAGCAGAATGTAGTCAAATTTTCCTGCCTCCAATTCCACTATTCTTCCTATTGTGTCAGCAAACAAGTTGGGGTTCTTAAAATCTAAGCCATCAAACAGCAAGCTGAGTTAGGGTCTACCAAACTGGAAAGTCTGTGAACACGAGTCCAACATTAGATTGTCATTCAGTTACTGAACTGGTTGAACGTAGAAAGCCTTATCACTAAAGATAGTCGCTAGGTAATGAAGGCCTTGATCACAGGAATTCACTAAATATTGGAGGACCACATTCTCTGGCCTTTGATGCAGTTACCTACATCAATGAAATTATAGACACTGAATTCTTGGAGATTCTTAACAATTTATGGCTTTATATCTTCCAAAATGGGACCAAACACATATACTACAATAAATAGATAACATTTTGCAATCAATAGCACTGAGGAAATGAAGAAAATAGTTCAGTGTCTATTGACTTGATATGACTTGACCTGGATTTGAATCTCAGTTTCACCATTTACTAGCAACATGATCTTATAAGCTAGCCAAATTACATCTGAGCCTCGGTTTCCTCGTCTGTAAAGAAGTCCATAATACCTGCACTAACAACTTCTCCTGTAGCATATATTATAAGCATATAAGGAGGAAAACAATTTCTCAAAATGTTAAAAACTATAGAATTGGAGGTTCTCATTTATTTCCTTCCCTTACTACAGTGGGTTGCCTTAGCTAAAGGATTCATCAGGAAGTGACCAGCCTATTGATGTGGTAAAGAGCATTACACAGGAGGGGCAAGTATGAATGGATTGTGATCTGCATCATTGATGGGAATGCCCATAACAATGAGATCCCATGTTCATATAAGAGTATTATTTCTTCCCAGTTTCTCATAGGCTCTAACAGAAAAGGATAAATGCCTTCAATCCTGTCCTTTTGCCTTGCTATGAGCTCCATTTGTCCGTATCTACCTTAGGCTCTGGTACCACAATTCATCTTTGTTTTTCACGAGTTATATACCAATTCTAAATTTAAGAAGTTAAAATGCTGTCATGCTGCTAATCACCACTCCATAGTCTCCCGCAAGGTAAACCTCCCCAAGCCCTCTGAAAAATGTCAGATATTTCATTAACTATGCTAATGTGAGTGTAACTACATGATAGGGGCCCCTTTTCCTGAATGAAGCTTCCACTCATGAATGCAAACAACAAGGATAGGAGGGAGGAGGGTTTTAAAATACATTTCCTTTCAATATCTACACAATTTGTCTATTTGAAGCCGTTGAAAAATGATACCTATTTTCTTTTAATTTTTGTTGTTGTCATATCATTTATGTCTGACTTTCTGTGACCCCATTTGGTGTTTTCTTGGCAAAGGTAATAAAGTGGTTTGTCATGTACTTCTCCAGCTTATTTTATAGATGAGGAAACTGAGGAAAACAGGGTAAAGTGATTTGCCCTGTATCATATAGCTAGTAAGTGTCTGAGACAAAATTTGAACTCAAGCCCTCCTAACTCCAGGGACCCTACCCTATCAATTGAGCCATGAAGCTTCCCTTTTCTTTTAATTAGCAGAAGCAATATGTCATCATGACATACTAGATAGAGTGGTGGCTTTAGAGACCTGGTTTTAATTCTTGCCTCTAACAGAAATAGACTGTATTGGTAAGATCATCTCTATCTAGAGAGAAAATAGAAACATAGACCATAGATCAATCACTAGATGATAGAGTCAAAGCTTACATGTCTTTGCCTGTGTTTTAGGGTATAAGTGTGATTTTTCTCAGTGTGGAAAATATACCAGTGCATAAATGCCATCTATCCATGTAGAATACATACACACACACACACACATGGGTGTGCGTTTGTGTGTGGGTGTATATGTGTGTGTGTGTGTGTGTATATATATATATGTTTTACGTATGTATGCATGTGCAGGAATACACATACACACACACATTGTCTTTGCTGTTTGACCTTCATACTCAGAGAGGACCAATGGATACTGTAGCATTGAGGTCAAGATGCAGTATGTTCAACTGTGACTGGTAAGTCCAATACAAGCTCTGAAGGCTCTACCACAGGTTGGGTACAAATAGCCTGTTTGAACATTTGGGACGGAGGTGTCTCTAGATTTGTCCATGTCACACTTTCCTTGTGCTACTGAAATTCTGATTTTCTCATGGAACACAACACCTTCTTTGATGTGGCCACACCACACTGGAGAGACAGCCCTGTAACAGTGTCTCACATCCGATATTAAAATTCTCCAGTGAGACTTTGAGAGGGTACTTGTACCACTTCTGACCTCCATCTGAGCGTTTGCCTTGTGTGAGCGCTCTGTAAAATAGTCTTTTAGGTGCACATATATTTAATATTTGGATTACATGGCCAGCCCATAGGAATGACACTCACCGAACTAGAGTTTGAATGTTTGGCAGTTCAGCTGTCTAGTACCTTATGTTGTCAGGTGATTTCCCATTTTCTTAAAATAATTCAAATGGAAGCAGCTCAATTTTCTGGCATTATGCTGATAGACTGTCCAGGTTTCATAGGCATACAGCAATGAAGTCAGCACAATGACTCTGTAGATCTTAAGTTTGGTATACAGCCTAATACTTCTTTTCTCCTGCACTTTCTTTTGGAGCCTCCCAAATGCTAAGCTATCTCTGGAAATGCATGTATCATCATCTATATGGGCATGCCTGGAAAGTATCCTGCCAAGGTAAGTGAATTTATCCACAGCATTCAAAATGTCTTCATTTACTGTAAACAGGTAGTTCCACATAGGGATGGTGCAGTGCTTGCTGGCAAAGAACCTGCTTTCTTGTTGATTATGCCAAAGTTAGCACAAGGGGCAGAGAATCAATCCATACTCTATTGCATCTCAGCCTCAGAGGCTGCATTGAATGCCCAATCATCTGCAAACCAAAAGTCAAACATGAACTTTCGGCTCTGCTTTAATATTGGCTTGTGGCTTTTTCAAGTTAAATAATCTATAGTCAGTGTAGTAGTTGATCTTGATGCTGTTTTCATCCTCATTGAAGGTGTCCAACAATATCTCTAAAAATATTATGCTAAAAAAGCTTGGGAGCAAGCACATAGCCTTGCTTCACTCCATTGGTGACTGGGAAAGCATGAGAACATCATCCATTATTCAGAACCCATGCAAGTATGCCATCAAGAAACTGACATAAAATACTGATAAACTTCTTTGGGCAACCCTCATACCTGACAGTATCAAAGGCCTTGGTTAGACCAATAAATGTCATGTACAGAGCTCTGTTCTTTTTCTGACATTTCTCCTGGAACTGTCAGAAGCAAATGTCATGTCAACTATTCCTCAGCTTTTTCTGAAGCTATAGGGGTTCTCAGGTAGATGGTCATCTTCCAGGTAAAGAATTAGCCTATTAAGGAGAACTCTGGCAAGCATCTTGCTAGCAAGGATTAATAGAGAAATCCTCCCCACTTTTCTGTCACAGGACAACCTATTTCATCCTCCTTTATAGATATGGACTGTGGAGGCCTCTTTGACCATCCAAACTGGAAGATTTCAGTCAGCTTTTGTATGAGCAGTGGACCCTCTACTTAGCAGATCTCTGATAAGATGCAATCACTCCCAGGTTCTTTGCCACAGCAGACACTGAATAGCATTCAAAATCTCTTCTTCAGTTGAAAGTTCAGCTAGAAAAGGATTGAATGGTTTAGTTACTCTGCCAAGGTCACTGGCATTGTATAACATACATGTTGACACAGAACATGGTACTCATTTCAAATATATAAACCATTCTGATTTTCTGTTCTTCACAAAGGCCCTATGGATCATACTCTGCTAACAGACATGAGGTCCATGGAGTTCAGTGCTAGATTTTGGTCACCAGGGCAGGAGAGAGCACCTCGTCTCCATTATAAGTGGGCTTGAATGTTTGACCTGCTCTGTTTCAAGAAATAGCAATAAAGACAAGAATGATGATATTTTATGTAACACTTTGAAGTTTATAAGATGATTCTAAGTACATTATATTGTATAAGTTATACTACCACTTCCACAAGGTTGACAAATATTATTTTCAAGTAACCAATAGAAGACAACGTGGTGTAGCTAACTGAGTCCTGAACTTTGATTCAGGAAAGTCTGGGTTCTAATCCTACCAGCATGAATGGGGTTCAATCTTCATAGCTGGAAGGAATCTCTAAATTGATGAGATCACAGATGCATTCAAAAATTTGAATGCAAAGCATGGCACTGGTTAATAGGAACCCAAAGACCAAAGTGAAATGAGTTCAAGTCTTCTCAAGGAACTTAGTCTAACCAAAAGAGGCAAAGTATACATGTGTAAATACATAAAATCAATATATTTTAATAAAAAGTAGATGCATTTGGTTAATGGGGACTGGGACCACTTGGTTAATGGGGACTGGGACCACTAACAGCTGGGAAGATTGCAGTTAATAATTCTGTGGTTCAGGGAATGAGGCTGGCATTCACCAAGTAAGGAAAGAAGGTCCTAGGAAAAAAATAATTCCAGGATGTGGTCTCTATTGTGAGTCATTGAGGACATTGTGGAGGTTTCATATAGAATTCGGCATTTAAGCATAAGCCTTGAAGAAAAGTAGGCATTCTGAGAGGCAGAGGTAAGTAGAGAGTTCTAGCCATTGGGGATAGCCATCAAAAAGGCACACAAGAGAGAGATGCCATGCTACTTATAAAGAATAGTAAGAAGGCCAGCTTGCAGGTCTATTTTAAATATGAGGAAGTCAAGTCTTGGAAAAGTAAAGCTAAGGTCACCCAAGCTAAGGATGCATCACAGGCTAGGAAAGCAGCTTTTCTGATTCAAATCCCAGCATGCTTTCTGCTACTTACCAGTCCCTTTAGAACAAAGAGAATGACTTTCTCTAATTCTGTTCTGTTTTGGCTCTGATGTCCAGTTTGCTCAGACTGAGCTGGTTTCTGGGATTCCATAAACTCTGGGGATTTTCAGAAGCCCCTGGCTGTTTAGCATCATTAATGAACTTAGTTGTCTGAGTTCGGAGCTCTCCCAGTCAGACCCTGAAGAACTCTGTTCTTCCATCCATATCTCACTTGAGAGTGCTCACTCTCAGGGAAGGGAAATTTGTTCTCTAAGACTTTTATGGAGCAATTAGTGTTGTAAGGGACTTTCATTGCTCAATTAAGACGAATGCTCTGCCACATTCGTTAATTACCGAAGTGCCAAAAGACCATAGGAGGCAGAACATTCCATCTTGAAAATAATTGAAGATTCACTTAAGCTGGAGCTTCTGAAACTGAAAAATTGACAGTCCTAAAAGATAGACTTTGTCTCTGATGTCTGGTCTAAGAAATTAGATTCAATAGGAATTTTTTTTTCTTTCTTCTTTGAAAGTTACATTAAAAAAAGAAAGAAAAAAGAAAGATAAAGAAAGAGGCCTCAAGCTTGGAGGGCAAGGGTGGTTTTTTTTTTTTAATGCTTCTTCTTTACAACATGTAGTTCTTAGGTTAGGCTCAAGGGATCGTCACTAATCTACCTCAGGTAGCATCTCGACATTTCTGATACTTCCTAGAAAGAGAGGAAATAAAGTTGTTATAATCAGATAGTGCTCTATATCAAATAAGGAAAGAAGATTCATAAGCTGTTCTCTGATAAAACAGAAAGCTCACGCACATATTCATGCAAGTGTATACACACACACACACACACACACACCTCCAAAGTCAATTCCTTACAATTCTATGGGGTGGGTATTAAATGAATTATCTCCATTTTATAGATGAGGAAACATACTCAGCGTGACTAAGTGGCTTGCCTAAGGCCATTAGCTAATTAAACTGAGGTCTCCACATTCCAAGTCTCACACTCTTGCTCTTCTCCCACCATCTCCTCAATGATCCACAACAAAGACCATGTCCTGAAAGTATTTTCTCCCTGGTACCTTCCTGTTTTACTTGGTGAATACCAACCTAGTTCCCTGAACCATGGAACTATGGACCACAATTAAATCATTTCTGTCATGGTTGGGAGATGTCCATCTATTTCTCTATAACTCCATCATGTTGAGTACAATTCACCATCTTTATAAATTTCCTGACCAAAATGCCCCTCCCTGGCCACCATTACTCTCTGTGTGGTATCTTCCCCATTAGATTCCATATTAGACTACAAGTTCTTCAGGTCAAAGTTTTTTTTAATTATTATTTTATTTTTCATCCATAGTACATAGAATAGTGCATGACACTTTAATAAGAAATGCTTTTCTCACTCACTCTTGATATTACCTTTTTCGCAGTCTACCTTTTCCTGGAATTAAAAAAATGCATAGATTGTTAGTAAAGTTGAAGGGGACTTTCTCAATCCTCTAGCTCAAACCACCTAATTTTACAAATGAAGAAACTGAGGACCAGGGAAGGGAACTGACTTCCTCATCACTTACATAACAGCAGATCTCAGAACTGATTCCAGTTCTCCTATGTCCCAGTTCTGTGGTCTTTTTAATATTCTGCCATTTCTTTGCTCCTCTGCCCTTCTCTTCTTTCCCTACTCTTTTCCCTTCCCAAATTTAAACCTTGAAGGCATCACACTCTTCTTACAATCAGCATATGGCACCATATGCTTCCCCATCAGACTGAATCAGCTCCTTCTGAAATATATGTGGGTCAGCACACCCACAGTGACTGGAGACATAGCTGCTGGACAGATCAAGTATAGATTAAAAACCTCGTATTTTAACAAATCTCGGATGTCAAGTGATAATCTGCAAAGAAAGATGGGGCTGAGAAAAGGCATGCTGTGAGCCTGGGAAGGAAGAGGGAGAAATCAAATAAAGACTGGCCAAAGGGTGGAAACTGAGAAATAATGAAAAACAAGCTTTCATCAGGCAGATCAACAATGTCATGAGCCAACTCTCCTTGGGTTTGGAGGAGGTTTATGCTCAAGGACTTTGTGGTAAAGGAGCTCCAGAAAGTTATATTATACCATAGACATGGTGATAACTTCCTGTGTTTCTCTGGCTGATATCTGAACATCTCGAAATGGAATAATATCCTAGAATGCCTCAGTATTTATGGCCCTGGCACACACTAAGACTTCCCTTGATCATATTGGAAAATCATATCTTCATAACTCCAAACACTACCGCATGGACAGGGTCATATTTTCCTATAAGCACCCAACACTGGACAAATTTCAAATCTCATATAAAAACAGAAATATTTCCTTCACAATATGATGACAGAACAAATCAAAGAATGTTGCCCAACATTCTACCAACCCTGTAAAGAGGGAATGATAATAGTAGATACTTCAGAGTTGTTGTGGGGATCAAATAACATGTAAAATGCTTTGCAACCCTTAAGCAGCTCTATAAATACTAGTGACTATTATTATTAGGTTTTTTTCTCTATCTTCTCAGAAATTTTTTTATAAAAGCAAACTGATGATAACTGGTTAAATGATCCTGGGACATTGGCAAAAGACATTGAGGAGAATGCACAGGAATAGAATCTCAAGCTGATGGCATCCCAAAAGACATTCCAACCCATGAGGGGTACCCCTAAAATACTAAGAGGGAGATGGAGCCTTGCTCTGAGATCCTTACATGCCAGCAAGAGTGAGAGTTGGGATAAAAATCTCCAGAGTCCATAGCTAGATAGCTGCTTTTTAGGGACCTGACTCATCAGTGAAAACAAGAGTTGAGCTGAGAATCACCAGAGCATATGAGATTATATATTCCTTTCTACAGGGAAGAGTGGAGAAAAATGGAGAAATCCTCCCCATTTCTGCTTGCTGAGTTTCAATGGAGTAAGTGTGAGAGAAACAAAAGAAGGGCTGTGAGTTCATACTTCACTATTAGAGACCATATGGAAAAGAGTGGTGTTTTCAACAAAAGTTGAACCCTGCCCTCCCACTCCCACGAATCTCAGACAGGTGGCACTGTGAATTGAATTCTCGACTTGGAATCAAGAAGACCTGAGCTCAAATTTTCCTCAGATATTTACAAGCTGTGTGACGCTGAACAAGTCACTTAACCTTTCTCTGGCTCAATTCGCTCATCTGTAGAATTAGAAGGTTGGATGGGATGATGTCTGTGGTCCCTTCCAGCTCTAAATCTACGATCTCAACATATGTAGTCACCAATCTTCTTGAAGACACTTCATATCTCTGAAGCCACTCAGTAAAGTGTCCTTGAACAAGAGCACTGAGATATGATGTAACCTTCAGATAACTACAGTTATGTCTACACTACACATATAGTTATGTCTATATCATCAAACTGATAGAAGTTTTTGCAGAGATTTTACCCTGAGGCATATATTCCAAGTAAGTC
Source organism: Potorous gilbertii (assembly GCA_028658325.1). NCBI lineage: Eukaryota > Metazoa > Chordata > Mammalia > Diprotodontia > Potoroidae > Potorous > Potorous gilbertii. Next base: position 285,167,541 of record CM053769.1, on the reverse strand, counting down.
ATTAGTTTAAAAAAAAAAAAAAAAGAAAGAAAAGGAGAAAAAAAGAAAGAAAAACCCCATATACATGAAAATATTTAGAGCAGCACTTTTTATGATAGCAAAAAAATATGAAAACACAATTCCCATCATTTTAGAAATGACCAAACCATATGTGATAAATGCCTGTAATGGAACATTATTGTGCTCTAAGAAACAGTATGAGTGAAGAGAAACATGGAAATAGTTACGTGAACTTATGCAAAACGAAATAAGCAGAACCAAGAAAACAACACACCCAATGAAAATGACATTAATGTAAAGAATAATTTTTCAAAAAATAATTTGCAAAAATTACAATGAAAAAGCTTCACCCTAAAGAGAATATTTGAGAAGATATTTCCCCTATTCCTTTTCAGGAGTGAAGGAAAGAGGAATCCATAGATATGGAACCTTGCAATATATGGTTAGAATTTTTTTCCAATATGCTGATTGCTTTTGCTAATTTTTTTTTCCCCTCTTCTTTTTTCTTTAAGAAAAAAAAATTGTTATCTTGAAAGATTCTCTAGGAGGGGAGGAAAGGCTACTCGGAAATTTTTTTTCAAAGGTATCAAAATTTATATGAAAACTTTAATGGGGTGAAGCAATTTATGAGGATGCCCCAAATGCCCCTTTTATTGACATAAACTACCAGTGTAGTTTACATACACACAAAGAGAGAGACAATACAAGGAGATGCTCATGTGAGTTTCACTTCATTGCTTTATTTGGGTCTGAATATTATTCTGGTCCTGAGAAGTAAAGCCACATATAAAACAGAAGCCAAGAAATCAACTCTACCACAAATTGCAAACACATCCAAATAACTTGAGGAGGTCTTATCCTTAGGAAGGAAAATGGAGCTGCAGAATCTTCACACATTCACAAATCTAATGTAAGCAAACCCCAGGTGCCTTTGAACGTGCCACTGATGAGATCATATATTATTATTGTTTTTGAGTCATTTCAGTCTTATCCGACACTTTGTGACCCCATTTGGGGTTTTCTTGGGAAAGACACTGAAGTGGCTTGCCATTTCCTTCATCAGCTCATTTTACACATGAGAAAATAGACAAAATCAATAAATAAATAAAGGTAAAGTGATTTGTCCAGGGGTCACATAGCTAGTAAGTGTCTGAGGCTGGATTTAAGCTCAGGTCTTCCTGACTCTACAACTGCAGCTTTCTTTACTATGCCACCTAGATCATATACAAAGGTAAGCAAAGGGGCAAGTAGGATTCTTTTGGTGACAGGGACCACACTAGAAGATTCATCAGTTCTCATGCTATTTTGGTCTAAGTATCCCCTTTCTCCCTCTGAGAGAAGTCTTAGTCTATGCTGCCCACAACTCTAACTAGAGCACCTATCCCATTGACCTTCCTGCTTACTCCATGAACTACTTAAGCTCAAAGTATCTAAAAATGAATGCTTCTTTTCCCACTGTACTGTCCCTCCTCCTATCCTCTTTACCTCTTTTAATGGCACGACCTTCCTAGGTACCCAGTATTCCACTCCCAGTGATGATACTATGAACAATGTGAACCTGTGAAGTCATTCAATGAACACTAATATCCTACATTATAAAATGAAGTTGGATTTGATCAATGGTCTTTTCTAGCTCTAAATCAATCATATGATCTTGGTAGTCTCAGCTTCTTCAACACCAAAATAGCAATAATAGTTAACATTTACATAACATTTCAAGGTTTGTAAAGCACTTTATAAATATCTCATTTAAACTTCACAGCCTCCCTAGCAGGCAAGTATTATTAGTATCCCTTTTTTTACAGATGAGGAAACTGAGCTAAAGGGTAAATGATTTGCTTAATCACACAGCTAATAAATGCCAGAGGTTGGATTTGAACTCAGGTCTTCTAGACTCCAGGACAGGCACTCTCCACTGTGCCATCTTCTACCTCATAAGACTGTTCTGAAACAAACACTTTGTAGATTACAAAGTTGCCATAGAAATATAAATTAGTAGCAATAGTAGTGTGTTTGTGTACTTGTCTTCCTCAATATTATTAAACTATAAATTCTACAAAAGCAGCATCTGTGTTGTAAAAACCTTTGTATTCTTCAATCCTAGAACACTGTCTGTCATATTGCGTTTAGTACATTTACTGGATTTCATTTAACATTTCATTCAAAGGAAACTGAGGGTAGATAGAAGCAAGGTGTGATGTAGACATTTTTCATGCTAGGAATCTTAAAAAATACAGTAGCTCTGCATTCCCAGGGCATTTTTTTTTACTTAAATATACATATTCTTCATTAGGAAATTTTTAAAAATTATTCTTTTAGGGGTCTCATGGTAGGAGGAATATTAAAATTGTTTGAATCTTCTATTCTAAATTTGCCACTTTTTTCACTCCTCATTACTTACATTAGACATAGTTATAATTCCTATTATGTAAAACAAGGAACAAGTCAGATGACAGTGTTCTCTCCTGAGATTTAAAAAAGAGTCGTGAAACCTTCTTGTGACTGTCACCATCCAATCAAACGTGGCTTTGGACAACTAGGAGACAAGCTTTATTATGAATAGGAAATTAATGCAATGCAAAGATGTTCAAGAAAAAAATCTATTTCAAGCTTTACTGATAATTCTTCTCTGATGACTCCAAGTTTGTATGACTTGTCACCCAATAACAGCAAAAATTCACACCTCTACTGCATAATGGACTACCAGCATATTCCACATTACAACACAGAACATTACAGCAGTGAAATCATCTGTCAAATGCCATAATATCTGTCTTATAAGGCTGAACAAATTTGCCAATCTACATGCTGAATACGATAATGGTGATGAATTCATTGACAAGATAGCAAGGAGTAGAGTTCCCCTAAAGGGATAGAATCCCTTAGTAAACCAAAATGTGTGGTTTTAATCAATAATAAGTACACTTTCCATTTCTGTGTTTGGCAGATCATGCTCTTCACCATAATTCCATTTAACCCTGACTTGTGAAGTCAGCAATGCAAGCGTTACTATTCTAATTTTAAAGATGTGGAAAGTAAGGTCTAAAGCAATTAAGTGACTTACCAAAATCCACATAACTGATACATGGCAACAGCGAAACTTAAATTTAGACCTTTACATTTTGAGTTTAGGACTTTGGCTTGTATAGTGACATTTAAATAGTTGACATTAATACAGTGCTTTAAGAATTACAAAATACTTTTTTACATATTATATTATAAACTTACAGAGTTTGAGATTTGGAATGGAGTTCATGGATTATGTAGGGAATCCCCACCATAACGTACCTGACAAGTAGTTAACCTTTTTTAAGCAATCAATTATATTTTTTGGACAGTTCTAATTGTTGGGAAGTGTTTGGGTTTTTTTTTTCCCTTACACTGAACATAAATTTACCTCTTTGCAATTTGTACCCATTCTTCTTGTTTCTGCCTAATGGGACTGAGCAGAACAAGTCTTCTTCCATAGGACAATGCTCCTAATACTTAGAGATAGTTGTCAAGTTTCCTCTCAGTGTTGTCTTCCCTAGACTAAACATGGTGAGTTCCTTCAACCAATACTTATATCATATAGATTTAAGGTTTTATACCATCATTATTCCTCTCTTTCAGACACACTACAATTTATCTCATTTGATCCTGACAAACTGGTGCCATTATCCCCCATTTTACAGATGAGGAAACTGAGGCTCAGATTAAGTGACTTGTCCAGTATTGGAGACAGAATCTGACACCACTTCATTTGCCACTCCTCCCTACAGGAAACCTCTACTTTGTCCTTACAACCCCCCTGTTATTCAACTTAGCTTGATCAGATCAAAGATTATACTTTACTGTATGGCCATCTCCTTTCCTCTGCCTTCCTTCCTTTCTACTTATCTTTTATACATTAACTTTCATCAATTCAATGTAAAGTCCTTGAGTGCAAGGATTGTCTCACTTACCCCATCTTTATTCCCAGTGCTTAGAAGGATACCTGGCACAAAGTAAGGCTGGTCCATCTTGCTCTCGCTCTCTCTCCTTCCCCTCTCCCCCAGCATTCAAGGATTTTTGCTTCTCATTCTACCATGCAGTCTCTTCATTCCACTTTCATTCTATCCATTGTGTATCCCAAAATGCAAGGAATGTGTTTTGACGTAGGGTGTAGCTAATACAGTCCCATGCATGTATAGTTCCTTGATAAGTATATCCCTTCATATTCCTAAGGAGATTTCTTGAGTCTGGGTCAGGGAAACCTTATTTTATAGAGTGCTAAGTTTGGGATCTTAGGAAACTACAGTGATTAGTTAAAATGCTAAATACACACCGAACAATGAGTTTAAAAATGGACTTTCATTCTCAGACAAGGCAATATCTTACATTGTTTAGTCATAACCTAGGCTTTAACATTTTCTCCCCTTTGTCCAAAGACTTAAACTAAAGACACATGCTCTAAGTCAAACTCACCAGGTAATTTGGGTAACATCACTTTTTCCTTAGTGAAATTCATTTTCTCCTTATTCCCACTTTTTTCCCCCAGTTTCTTAATTTTTACATTAAAAGTTTAACATTTTTTACGATTAATAAGTACTTATTTTCTCTTGTTCTCACCTCTTCCTAACACTGAAAAAAATTGAAAAAAGTTTTCCTAGTCAATCAGAATTAATTCCCAGATTAGTCATTGCTTTTTTTCCTCAGAAAGTGAGCAGTATTTTTCATTATCAGTATCCTGATAATGGGAATTATTTAGTAATTGTGTTAGTCTTAGTCTTTCAAGTTGTTCCTTTTTACAGCATTGTTATTTTAAAAATCATTCTCATGGTTCTGATCCCTTCATTCTGTTCATATAGATCTTCCCAGGTTTCTCTGAAGCTATTGGGTTTTTTTTCAATTTCCTATGACAAAATCATACTCCATTATATTCATATACCATAATTTCTTTGCCTACTGCCCAATTGTTAGGCAGCCCCTTTATTTCTAGTTCTTGGCTACTATATAATGAGCTAATAATATACATATATGTATATATATATATATATAGACATGTACATTTACATATGTGTATTTATGTATTTGTATATGTGTGTGTGTGTCTGTGTGTGTGTGTCTGGGGGTAGGGTCTTATTTCTCTTTCTTTTGGTCTCATTGGGCACATAGATCTAGTAATGATATCACTAGTCAGAAAGAATGCAGAAAGAAGTTACTAAAAAGTAACTTCTGGGACTCAACTCCAAGTTGTATTACAGAATAATTGAACAACCAACAGTGTGCCTCAGTGTACCCGTTTTTCCCCCAGCCCCACCAACATTTGTCATTTTCTTTAGTACTACTGATTCTCTTTGATGGATTCCCAGGGAAGTCATGAGAACATCCCAGAATAATTCAAGTCATTAAAGTCTTATTATGAGCATACTGTGTAGCAGGTACTACACTGGGTTCTGGGGAATAAAAATACAAGCGAAAAAGACAGTACTTGTCATCAAGGAGCTTATGTTCTAATAGGGAAAAAACAAACAAAAGAAAGTTAAAAAGAAGAGGCAAGGAGAAGGGACCTATTCAAGGACATAAAGAAATAAGAAAAACCTTGTTTCAGCTATCTTGGGCAGGAACTATATGCATGATACTCTTGGAACTAAGCAGGCTGGACTCTGTCACAAAAGCTGATCAGCTTGTCAGGCAATTTAAAAATTCTGTGAATGAATATTTATTTAATATTAATAACTCACATTTATATAGCACTTTAATAGAAATGGATGCAAAATTCTATCATGTATGTTATGTAAGTTTTTACTGAATTTCTTTGCTACATACAGAGCAAGATAGCTTTATCCTCTTCTATTCACTACTTAAAAACCAATGTTTGAGAATCTGACTTTATCTTGAAGACAAAATTCTCTGAAGGAATCTTATGCAAAATTACTGTTGCCTTCACTCTCATTGGAATCATTTACAATAACATAAAATTCTATAGAGCTTGAAGGTTAACAAAGCATTACTTGTGATGACCCTATGGCCCTCTGCTTTTCTTTCTTCCCACTTTGACTTTCCAAACTTCAGAATCATACCCTCTTCAAACCTAGAACTTCCTTTAGAACATAGGGCCTCTTTGGCCAGGACCAGTTTACCAGGTCCCATTTTCTATGGAACATCCCACAAAAGGGCAAGGCTTGTTCTCCCCACTTTCCACCTCCATTAGTGAATACCTCCTAGAACCTATGTTTTTTTGAAGGGGCCCAGACCTACTCACCACTATTCTTCTCTAGTGCTCTGTTCCTGACTTCCTCTGGACTTCAAAACCACTCAATCCTCCCAAAGTCCCCTCTTTTTGTCAGCTCTATTTTATGGATTATCTTCTCACATTAGAATGTAAGCTACGTTAAGAACAGAGACTTTCTTTTTGCTTGCTTTTGTAACTACAGTGCCTGGCACATTGTAAGTTCTGTATCGTTAATTTGAAAATCTTTCCCATCTATTAATAGGCCCATGTGACCTTCCCTAAATCACATGGGAGCCTGAGTCACATGTGGGAAGAGCTTGCTGAACGGTAGGACAGGAAGGGTGGAGTTGAGCTTAAAGGAAGTTGGTCAGGCTAGTCAGAGCTGGGAAGGATGCAGGCAGGCACAGTTAGGCTCCTAAGTGTTTGTTTATTTGTGGGAAGGCCCAAGCAAGGAGTCAGGGAGAAAGGAAGGCTTGGAAATGCCTTTGTCTTCTGCAGAGCTAACGTGTATTGACTTCTTGGTTACTAGGACAGATTTGGTTTTCTGGTGTCTGAATGAATGTTTTTCTTCTGCCTTGTATATAGAGGGTCTGTTATACTTCGTGATTCAAAACCATGCCAGCATATTCATAGCCACAATCAGTGCTGTGAATAATGCCTTGGTGATATAATCACTCCCTTTTAAAACATTTTGCATCCCAACCCCTCCTCATTTCTCCAGTTTCCTGATATTTTATGTACTTCCAAATACTCTGTTCCCCTTAGCAGTGTTGGGCACATAGTAAGCACTCAAGAAATCTCTCCTCCCTTCCTTCTTTCCTTCCTCCCACATTCCATCCCTTTCTTCCTTCCCATCTCCCTCCCTTCCTTCTTTTCTGTTTACTCAGTTCTTGCCCTCCCTTCTTTCCCATTTAAAATCCTTCACATCCTGGCCTCTTCCTACATCTCCAACCTTTTTACACTTCACTTTCTTCTAGCTAGTCTGCTTCACGCAACACAGCACAATGCCTGGAACATAGTAGGCACTTAATAAATAGCACTGCTTGATTGATTCTATCTGTATTGGTTTGCTTGCTACTCCTTATACAAGACTCCCTGCCTCCTAACTTCATTCTTTTTTTCACTGAATAAACTTCAAGCCTAGAGTAAACTTCAGCCTCCTTACATTTGCCTCTGTACTTTCCTGGTCTCCCTCATGAGCCAGCCCCAAACCTGCCTTCCCCAAAGTTCCTTTCTATCTTCTCTCTTCCGTTCCTTCTCATTACTAGACTTTCCTTTGAGATTACTTTCTGTTTACAATTATAGTCGAATTGATGTGATGTTCATAATGAATTTGGAGGAAAAGAAGGAATAATATTAAAAACTTTAAAAGTTAATTTATGGCTTGGTAAATTAACAGATTCTGTGTCATTTATGTATGTGTTTTTACAATGTCTCCCCAAACAGAATATGAACTTTTTGAGAACAAGGAATCTTTTTTTACTCCTTTATCATTCTCAGCCCTTAGCATGGTGCTTGGTTAAGTAGTAAGCAATTAATAGATGCTTTTTGACTGTTCAGCTCTGCTAATTTTACAGAAGAGGAAGCGGAGGCTCATAAGACTGAAATGGTTTGGCAATAATCACACTACAATTAAGGGTCTGAGCCAGGCTACAAAGTCTGTTGCCCTTCCTCCTTCTCTATGCTAAAAACGGACCATAAAAGAAAAACGAGAGTTTAGGGCTAATTATTCCTATTACATTTTCTCAGCAAGCTGAAATGATGTTTAAGAAGCACATTTCTAAAAAACATAAATATGATTCAGAAATGGACCATCCATGAACTCCAAGTAACAATTGTCTTGATGATAGGACAGCTGAGTGTGGTGCAAAACCACAGGTTGTCATTTTGAGATACTTTAAAAGAAAAAGATAGTCTACAATGTATCACTTCATGACAACTCTGAAACAGAGAGTGCAATAAATGATTCTCATATTCCAAGCCTCCACAGGGCTCTTCCCAGAATCAAGTCATCAGATTAGATAGGAATGTTACTAAATAAAAGGAACAAGGAAAAAATAGGGGAAAAAAGGAAAAGGAATAAGTAAAAGGAAATAGATCTAGTTTTCTTGAAGGGTAGGAGAGGAAGAGGGAGAAAGTAGGAGTGCTCTCAGAGGTTCTATTTAATAGAAACACAACAAACTGAAAGATAATTTTGCTACCCACCTTCATACTCATTTTACCTTAAGTGACTATCTATTAAGCACCTAATGTATACCCAGAACTATTCCAGTCACTGACAGTGATACAATTGAAGACATGACACATTTATCTCCTCAGACTTTACGCACTAATAGAGAAATGAGGCATAGATATTATAGTATATAAATGCATAGAGACAAGCGAAGTAAAATGTTATGTGAAGCCCAGTAGGGGAGGCTATTACTGACGGTGAATGTTCTGGGGTAAAGCAGAAAGGTCTCATGTTGTACTTCTTATAATTCCTTAAATAATTCCTGTATGTTTATCAAGGGCTTTTTAGCACTTTGAAGAGCTGCGTCTTTACCTTGTAGCAGCATTCCATGCTTTGTTATTCTGAAATGACAACAACTTATAGAAGGTCATTATTTATTGAAATAAGGGAACAGAGGAAAATGTCACATTTAGGTACGACTAATTCAGTCCTTTCTGCCAAAGTTCACTTCTGAGGCCTCATCATGGTACATGGGTGGCCCAAACCATATTAGAGGCCTGCAAGCTTTGTCCAGCCCTCCCCAAATGAGAAGGGCTTTGAGAGGAGGTCCTGGTATACATTATACATCAGTCATTTGATGACCAATCTAAGTGAGGATAGAGACACATAAAAAGAATTTTGGCCAAAAGGCAATATGATGAGTATTGTTTTGTTGTTGTTTTTTTTTGTTTGTTTGTTTTGTTAAGTTCACATTGAATAAGATGAGGTAGGTTTCAAGTCTGTATCAATATATCTGACGTGGCCATTCCTTCTGCTGGGGTAAATCATGATGCCATCCATCCCTGCCTATCCTATCTTACTCCTTATACTGATCAAAACCACAGAATTTTTTTTGGAACTACTAAAGAAAGTTGTTTCCATTTAGAAAGACTTCAAAATGAATGTTGCCAAGAAGGCATACTTCCCAAATCTGACACATATAATGAAGGTATTTGCTAAACAAAGGCAAGAATAGAAACCTTGAATATGCTTTACATAATTTGCATTTTAAAATTATATGATTTTTAAAGTGTCATTTTTAAAGGCTGATTTGCCATACTGTAATTCAGACTATAAATCTTGCCTGTAATATATATATTAAAGTAATGAGAGATTACTCGAGAATGTGAATTTCTAAGTACCAGTGAATAATTTTGAATAATGTGGCTGCTTTCACCAATTAGCAGAAAATTAAGACTGTGGTGCTGCTCTGTTGAGGAGTGATTGGTTAACAAGGATGAAGTGAACAGCTGCTTGGACTCCTTAGGCGGGCAGGTAATATTCCTTCATTGAAAATAATACAAAAGACATCCAAATTATTTACATATTTTACAATAAAAGTAATTCTGACAAAACAGGTCCAAATTTGAGAGGTGACTCACATGCTTCTTTTTCTTTTCTTTTTTTTTTCTTTTGGAGGCAATTAGGGTTAAGTGACTTGACCAGTGTCACAAAACTAGTGAGTGGGCTGGGACTGGATTTGAACTGCAGAGTCACACTCTGTCTATTCACTATGCCACCTAACTGCCCTGCCATCTCTTCTTTCAATCATTTGGAATTACAATTTTCTTAGAAATTCTAAAAGAAAAGAGTTACTATCTTGTTACTCAGGGTACCAACAGGTTTCAAAACTACAAATTAAAATAGAATGTCATGTTGTTGGAAATAGAATAATCTTACTCTGGGGAGACTATGGTATATTGGATTGAGTACTGACTCAGGAGTCCAAAGACATTAATTCAAATTCATCCTCTGATACTTATTAACAGTGTGACCTTAACCTCAGTTCCTAGATCTATAATATAAAGGGATTAGACTAGATGGACTCCCAAGTCCCTTCTAAGTCTAAAATTCCAATCTTATAGGATCTTTTAATCATGGGGAATGACAGGTGAACAAAGCTCTCTCATATCTCTTCTTATCCTATAAGCATCTATATTTGGTCAGAATATGAAGGACATATTGACACCAGTCAGTCATACTAACCATACTCAGAGATGCTTCCCTCATCATGAGAAGTATTCCTCACTTGCAGTGAAATGTTCCAGCATCTGGAGACAACAATATAAATTGCAGAGGCAGATGCTTTGACATCTAGACTTCTTCTCCTGCTTTTGTTTATATGCAGCCAAGTTGGGATGATTTGTCCTTGACAGCTACAATCCTTAGTTAAAGCTTTTCAAAAATATAACTGGCCCTCTCTTCAGCAGTTCAGGGTTCTCAGTTAAGAATACACAAGCAACCATTTTCTCCAGCTGTATGTGAACTTGGTGATGCATTGTTTTGGTTCAAAGTTTAGGTTTTAGCTAGGTGCCAATTGTCTAGTATTTAAAGAATATTTTTATTTTTTTAAAGACTATGCAGATACTTGTATAAGTTTAAAATCAACTAGTTTTCATGTTTCTTATTCCTGGTCATCAGATGGTAAAATACATGGAGTCTTTATTCTGGTTTCAGGGCGTGGGGTAAGTATACCTATAATAAGGGAATCAATCTATATGTTTAATACATGTCTATTATAAGTCATACTCTGTGGAATTGGAAATGAGAGATAGAAACACAAAAGTAACTAATCATTACACTCAAGAAGCATCAATTCTATTGTGTGTATACACACACGTGTGTATAGGCATGTCCAACATATACCAAAAAAAGATAGGAGGGAGGATACCAGCAGGTGGGAAAATCAGGAAGATTGAGGGGAGATTCAAAGGAAAGTAAGGACTGTCAGAGAAAGAGGGGGAAGGAAGCATGTTTAGGCAAGGGGGCAGTCAGGGCAAAGACACAGAGGTGGGAAATAGTATGAAGCATATGAGGTAATAGTGAAAAAGGCCAGTCTGGACCAGAAAGTATGTGAAGGAGACTAATGTGCAATGAAGATGGAAAGGTAGCTAGGGCCAAGTATGGGAAGGGTTTTCAATGTCAAAGAGAGAGATTTACATTTGATCCTAGAGGTAAGAGAGAATCTCCAAAATTTATTGAGCAGGTTTGATATTATCTGACTCTCAGTATAGGAAAATCACTTTGCCAACTGTGTGGAAGATAGATTGGAGAGATACTTGAGACCAAAAGAAAGCCATTGCAATCATTTAGACCAGAAGTGATGAGCCACGGAGCTGGAGTTTTGGCTATAAAGAAAAGGAGAGATGCAGGACATGTTGCAGGGGCACAAAGGAGAAAATTTGGCAACTGATTGAATATGTGAAATGATGAAGAATGAGAAATAATGGTGACACCAATATTGTAAACCTGAGATAATGAGAATGGTGGTGACCTTAATAATAATATAGAAATTCAAAAGAAAGGTGAGTTATTAGAGAGAAATCATACACTCTTCAGCAGATATGTAAATCTTGAGATATCTATAGAACACCCAACTTGAAAAGTCCAAAAGGAAGGTGGTGACACAGGTCTGAAGAGAGAAAGACTGGGGTTGGATATATAGATCTTAGTTATCCACATAGGCATGATAATTAAACTCTTGGGAACTAGTGAGGTCACCAAAGGAGAGAGGGAAGAGAAATGGATCCAGGGCTGAAACCTGAAATACATCCACATTTAGGGGATATGATAGGGATGATGACATAGAAAAGAAATTGAGTATTGGTGAGACATATAGAAGGGTAACAAAGAGAGAATTGTCATTGAAAACCCGAAGAATAGTGAGTACATGGGAGGAAAGGTCTTGTTAGCAGTATTGAAACCTACAGAGAGGTCAAAAAGAATGAGGATGAAGAAAGAAACTTCAGATTTAGAAACTAAGAGATCATTGGTAATTTTGGAGGGAAGATTTTCAGTCGAATAACATCAGATATTAGATGTTAAAGATTTGAGAAATGACAAAGTGGAGAAGTAGAGACAATAGATAGCCTCTTTAGTAACTTTACCAAGAAAAAGAGGAAAGATACAGAATGCTCCTTGCAAAATCATTCATTTGGACCTGAATTCTACAGATTATTTTGTCAACATTTCATCTCAATGAGCTTAAATCTGACTCTAGATTCCAAATTAGCATCATTAATTCTGTGTCTATAAAGGTAAATCGAAGTGGCAAATTCCACTACCACACTGCCAAAGTCACATCTAAAACTAAAAAGGAGTTTGCAACTGAATTAGACAAATGGGATTGAAAATTTTTGTTTTAGATTAGACTTGCGTTTTGAATTGGAACTCTACATCAATGAAGAAAGGGAGTTCTACAATTTATAGTAGCACACAGAGAACTTGATGACTTACCCAAAACCACACAGTTAGCATATATCAGATGCAGAGCATTTAACTTGCGGCTTCCTAACTTCAAGGCCAGATCTCTATCCACTGTACCTGCCATGCTGCTTCTGCATTTCACATGGAAAAAGCACAAAACTCTCTTTTTTTGTTTGTTTCAATATCTATATTTTCTAAAGTATCTTTGATTAATTCCCCTTGCACTATTCTATCTTGGTCTTCGATCTTGCCCTTGGGGTAACGATAGGAGAAAAATGTCGAAACAAATGTAGTAGAAGAAATGCGATCATGGCTGTTCCCAAAAAGGTTTCTTATCACAAACTCGGAACCCATTGGAAAAAAAAAATCAATCAATCTCCCCTGTCTGAATGAGAAAAATAATGCCAAATGTTGGCATGGAACACCAGACACATGGAAAAGAGATATGTAGAGACTGACTCTCCTATGCTTGCTTACTTGCCAGTGTCTAGGGGAGGAGATCCAGAAACACACACCTGAAAGGAAAATTTCTTCTATGAAACCCATGCAATGCTCCTAAACCTTTGCCCAGCTTCAATGCCTGCTTGGATATTATTCCTATTTTAGAAACAATGTAAACTATGTAAGGCACAGAAACCTGCCATTCTACTTAGTTTACTGATCTCTGATAACTGCCCTTTTTCTTGCTTCAATAATTTTAACAATAATAATGTAAATAATAATATTTAATATTTACATAGATCTTGTTATGTGCCAAACAGTTTATAATTATCTCATTTGTTCCTCACAACTTCCCTGGGAGGTGGATCTATTATTGTCCCCATTTAACAGATGAAGAAACTGAGGCAAACAGAGATTAAATGACATCCCAATGACTGAGAATGGATTAAAGGTGCCAGGAGGAATGTACAATGCAAATCAAGGTACAACAGAAAATTCCTTCACATCTTTGAGCCTCATTTTCCTCATCTGTAAAATGAAGGGGTTAGACCAGATCTCCATAATCCTCCTGAATCCAAATTATAACTGAAAAATTATATAACACTTTAAGATTTGTGAAAGACTTTACACACAAAATGTGATTTGTCCCTCACAAGCATGACAAATATTTAATCCCATTTTACAGAAAGGAAATAAGCCCAAAGACATTAAGTAAAATATTCATGGTCACACTACCAGTAAACATCAGAGGCAGGATTCAGACCCAGATTTCCCTCACAATCTACCCTGCTCTTGTACTAAGCTAACCACATGTTTCCTCAGGTCAGGGTTCTGACTGCTTTTGTATCAGCAGTGCTAATTTGTATTGCTTTTGTATTAGCATAATCATCATCTCCTAGCTCATTAGAATGTAAACTCTTTGAGCAGGAGCTATCTTTCACCATTCTTTGCATCCCCAGAGCTTAGCACAATAGCTGGCTTGTTACAGTGGGCGTTTAATAAATGAGTGACTAAGTCTTACCTGCTCCATTGTCTATCACTGTGTCCCACAATCCCTTGTTCCTTCCTTTAATCCCCTGAACCATCAAGGGATGATCATCTCCACCCCACCCTTGAGAGAAGTAAAAAATAGTACCCAATCAGGAAAAGGTGGTGCTTCCTGGCCTTCTTTATTTAGGTTAGTAACAGAGCATCCTCAGGTGAGATAAGTAATTCTAAAAGTATTTGGAACAGCAAAGTAATGAGGCATCACCAAAGTAGAATGCTATGGTGAAAAGAGCACTAACTTAGAGAACTGTGGTGAGTAAAAAAAATGCAACAAAAGTAAACTGAGGCAAGTTTCCTGGGCAAGATAACTGTTTATTAAGAGTGATCCATATAAGTGGGTCAGTGACCCCCAAAGGGAATGAAAAGATCATATTTATTGAGACCCCAAAGGAGAGTGGAGTTGGTGTAGGGGAAAAAATTTATGATTAGCTATAACTGTGGAAAGTGGGTTGGCTTTCAGGTGTGGTTGATCACACATCTGTCTGACAATTGAAAAATGCTAATTGTTTTATGAGTCTCAGCTGCCTCTAGTAACTTTGTCTAGAAAAACACCAGAACCACCTCAAGCAAATTCCTCCCTCCCCCTACCCCTCAGCCTTACCCTTTTTGAATAAATCACCCCTAACTTTGAGGAGGAAAAGCAAGGACAGGACAGCTGTCCCAGGGGAGGAAACTTTCCCAAGCTGGTTCTTCTGTTTATAGGTAAACAGAAGCAAGGGTCCCACTTTAAAGTGGTTAATTAAAGAGCAAATGCAGAGGAGGGATAGGGATGATCACATTCCTCATCCAGGCCTTCAATTCTCATTGGAAAAGATCTTTTGAGATAGGCTGAGAAATTCAGTTTGATAAAATGTGATGGGATAAATATAATAGGGTTGAAATGGTAAATAAGATTGATTACAGAGTAATATTGGTTAGTCACTAATACAAAATAATTAATTTTCCTCAGGACATGCATTTGAATTCTGTCTCTAGTACATACTACCTGTATAATTTAACTCACTTAACCTCCCTCTGTTCCCTGTTTAGTAAAGAAGTGAGAGGGTTTGCAGAGATATTTTGAAGGTCTTTTTCTGCTCTAGATTTGTGGTCTTATGAATCCCTTAACATAGGAACACAAAAAAATTAAGGAGATAAATCCTGGGGGCAGGGAGGGGAAGATAGGAGGAGGAAGGTTCAGTAAGAATTTCGTTGTAAATTACATCTAATAGCAAACCATTCCTTTGAGATCTTACTAGCAGTGAAAGGTAAAAGATGGGTTTTCCTCATTGTTGAAAGCTTTCTTCCAAAAAGCACACTGGGGGAATACTGCATGGGCAAATTTTGCATGACAGACCAGAAATCACAGTGAAGATATTCCATAAAGGACTCAAAACTCATTCCTAGGAAAGACCACCATCAGCTCCCCATGACTGAAGCAACTTCAAGCATTCCCCTGTTTTCTTTGTTTTTCCTTCCAGATTAGAACCATAGGGAATATCTACAAATACTTCCATGCTTTTGAAAAGAGAACAGAAGAATCATATCCAAAAGGGTATCTATATGATTATAGCTTTGCTGGCTCCTCACCATGCTGGAAAGATTTGTCAGGATTTCCACAGTATAAACCTTTATTTTCAATTGGCCATAAAACCTAACTTTAGAATGGAACTTGGCCTTCAAAACACATTTGGCATGTAGAACAAGGTCTCAGCCCAGAAGTAATTTACTTTACTAATTTGTTTTTTAAAAAAATTTAAAGGGTATGGGAAGGCCTGGAATGGTTATTTGTGATTATAGTTGCCATGACTGAAAAATATAAAAATAAAAACCAAATTTTCCCAAACAGTAATGCTGCCACACTTGGGTAACTAAAATGAAGCCCTGAATTTTAAAAGCCCAAATTAGAGATGGTAATTTCCCAATCATTGCTGGCCATCTGAAAAACAAACATGTGAATAAAATCTCTGACTTTTTCAAGAGATTTTTATGTGCACCTAGAAAGTCATGTGTGCTGTGTAGTGAGATCTGTGGTGATCTAGGAATTATGAATCTGCCCAGGGAATTGTAGCTAATCTCTGCCTCACTATCTCTGTCTCTATCATAATTAAAGATCTATGTATGCATGTATGTAAATAAAAAATATTTATTGTGTGTATAAACATTTATGGCTATCTATCTTACATATTTTCTGCCAACAGAAAAAAAATCTATTGCACTTTTTCCAGGGATTTTAAAATAAGACTGGCTTCAAAAATTTACAGATAAATATTACAGAAGGCTCATTAATTTATTGGAATACTGGACACTAAAATAGCCTGAAGAAAAGACTCAGAAAAGAAAGATGAACTATCTTCAAGTTGGCATTGATCTTGGCTACTCCTGTGTGGGAGTCTCCCAACATGGAAAAATGGAGATCATTGCTAATGACCAATTAGAAATCAGACCACCTGAAGCTACATCCCCTTTACTGACACAGAATGTTTAATTGGTGATGCTTCAAAGAATCAAGTTTCAATGAACCCCACCAACACAGTTTGTGATGCCAAATGTCTGACAGGTTGCAGATTTGATGATGCGATTGTACAGTCAGACATAAAGCACTGACCTTTTAGGGTAATGAATGAAGCAGGCAGGCCTAAGATCCAAGTAGAGTACAAAGAGAAGACCAAAAGCTTCTGTCCAGAAGTATCCTCTATGGTCTTGACCATGATGAAAGAAACTGCTGAAGCTTACATTGAGAACACTGTCACAAATGCTGTGGTCACGGTACCAGCCTATTTCAATGCTTCCCAGTGTCAGGCCACTAAAGATGCTAGAACCATAACTGGTCTCAATGTGCTCCGATCATCAGTGAGTCACCTGCTGCAGCTACTGCTTATATGCTTATAGCTTAGATAAAAATGTTTGTGCCAAGATAAATGTCTTGATCTTTGATCTTCGAGATGGAACTTCTGATGTCTCCATTCTTGCCATTTAAGATGGCTTCTTTGAGGTCAAGTCCATAGGTGGGGACACCCCATTAGGTGGGAAGGATTTTGAACCACTTCATTGCCAAGTTCAAATGAAAGCACATGAAAGACATGAGTGAGCACAAGAGGAGTGTTCACCACCTTCACACCTCTGTGAATGTACCAAGCATACCGTTTCTTCCATTTCCCAGACTAGTATTGGGATTGACTTCCTCTATTAAGATATCAACTTCTATATATCAACCACCCAAGCCCATTTCAAAGAGCTGAATGCTGATCCTAGGGAAAAGGTCTTACATGCCAAGCTAGATAAATCACAGATCCATAACATCATCCTGGTGAGTAGTTTCACTCGAAACCCCAAAATTCAGAAATTTCTGGAAGACTTCTTCACTGGCAAGGAGCGCAACAAGAATATCAATCCTGGCGAGTCTGTTGCTTTTGGTGCAGCCTTCCAGGCAACCATTTTGTCTGGATATAAATCTGAGAATGTGCAGGACTTGATGCGGTTAAATGTCACTCTTCTTTCCTTTGAAATTGAAACAGTTCTGATCAAACGTAATACTGCCATCCCCAACAAGCAGACACAGATGTTTACCACCTATTTGAACCACCAGCCTGGTGTGCTTATTCAGATTTATGAAGGTGGGAGAGCAATGACAAGGGATAACAACCTGCTTGGCATATTTGAGCTCACAGGAATCCCCCCAGCATCCAGGGGTTTTCCCAAGATTGAAGTAACATTTGACATTGATGCAAATGACATCCTCATTGCTTCTGCTGTGAATAAGAGTACAAACAAAGAGAACAAGATCACCAGTCAACCATCACCAATAATAATGGATGTCTGAGCAAAGAAGACATTGAGTGGGTGGTCCAGAAGACTGAGAAATCCAAGGCTGAGGATGAGAAGCAGAGAGAAAAGGTGTCTTCCAGGAATTCTCTTGAATTTTATGCTGTCAATATGAAGGCTACCATAGATGATGAAAAACTCAAGGCAAAATTGATGATAAAGATAAACAGAAGAACCTTAACAAATGTAATGAAATAATCAGTTGGCTGGATAAGAACTAGGTTGCCGAGAGGAATGAATTTGAGCATCAGCAGGAAGAATTGGAGGTCTGCAACCCCATCATGACTAAGCTGTACGAGAATGCAGAGCACATGCCAGGAGGCATGCCTAGAGCATTCCCAGGGGGTGAAGCAGTCCCATCTGGAGGTGCTTCTTCTGGACCCACCATTGAGGAGGTGGACTAAACACATCAGAAGAAAGAACATTTCACACAACTTTCCAAAACCTGAAGGACTCAAATTAGCAACCAAGGCAGTAGCAATTTAAAAGTAACATTTAGGCTAATGTGTAAATCTAGACATTATAAATATTTGAATGTGTGCAGAGGGAGAAAAGTGAACAACATAGCACTTTAACAGTACTATAAACAATTAGAAATGCAATTCTTATCCTAGAGAATAAAATCTATTTAAAATTGACACCATAAAAATAATAAAAGTAGAATGCATTACCTCTTAGAGGGATGTTGGGCTCACACTCCCTTGGAGGTCTTCAAGTAGAGATGGACAGTCACTTTCCAAGGATTTTCTATTGAACATTCATTTTGTGTATGGGTTGAATAATTGGTTAATGAAATTCCTTTCCAACTCTCAAATTCTGTGAGGTTGTGAAATACCTAATGTCTCAATCAAAACAAGTATTTTCTTTTGTAGCTAATATTTTTCTCAATGGTTATTTTAAAAAAATCAGTCAATTCTGAATATACTTACCACCCACACACCCAGTGAATTCTCCTTATGACAAAGAAAAGCAATTAAGCAAAATCATTTCTGCCAGTAACATTCTGTAAGCATACTATGTCACCACTCCAAGGAAAGAAGAGAGAGGAATTCCCTTACATCTTTTAGGGCCAAGATTGATCACTAAAATTAAATAACATTCAGTTTCTTTTGATGTTCTTTTTGTTTATGTTATATTTTTCCTGGCTCTTTACTTTTGTCAGCATCAGTTCATACATGTTTCTCCATGTTTCTCTGAATTCCTTATGTTCTTCTTTTCTTACAGCCAAAAAAAAAAAAAAACAAATCCATGTCTACTACAATTTGTTCAACTATTCTCTGAAGAATTATTTTTAGGGATTGCTAAGTAAGAAGGTTTATCACTATACTTGACTACTGTTCTAAAGAACAACCTTAAGTAATATTAATTGTAATATTATTAGTGAGAAGTAGCATGGTATAGAATATAGAGAGCCATCCCCAAATCAGGGAGAACTGTGTTCAAGTATCACCTCTGACACATACTGACTGTGACTCTGGATAACTAACTTACCATATCAATGCTCTAGGCAATTCTCTAAGTCTATAAATTTTAGAGAAGGTGCCAGACTAAAATACCAGGTAGGGTTCCCTCTCATAGAGAAAAAAATCACAAATATAAGACCTGTCCCTGAGTAGAAAGGTTTAAGTGATTTTTCCCCTGGACTTCACTCATTGGTATCCTGAAACATAGTGTTTGGAAAAGGGTGAATGACATTCATTCTAACTATGTTACCTTGTGAGGGTCATGCTTTAATGATGCACGATTTCATGGGTGTCAATACTCTGTCCACAAACTCAGAATGCAATTCTTCTACAACTTCACAGAATAATGTCATGAATTCTTGTGGCAAAAAAACCCCTAGTAGTTAATTAGTCTTCTATTGATGTCTTGCTATGTTGGCTCTTGGATAAGTCATAGTCAAGCCTCAAACATATCTCTCCCTCCCTCCCCCTCACTCCCTCTCTCTTTTTCGTCTCTGTATATATACATACATACACATATATACACATGTATATGTGTATGTAAATTTACACATGTACATATATATGTGTGCAATTGGACGTGCGTATATGAACATCAACAAAAGCCATTATTATAGAACCCTTGATAACCTTATTGTCAAGATCTGATTTCTAGATTACCTAGTATTTCTGTGAAAATAGCATGTCGGGACCATATGAGATATTTAATGGGAGTTGCAGGGTGGGAAGAAATTCATATGACGTTGTAGTTATTCAGTCATTTCTGACTCTTCATGACTCCATTTAGGGTTTTCTTGACAAAGATACTGGAGTGGTTTGTCATTTCCATTTCTAGCTCATTTTACTGAGGAGGAAACTGAGGTGAACACAAAAAGTGACTTGCTCAGGGTCACATAGCTAGTAAGTGTTGGAGGCTGTATTTGAACTCAAGTAGATATGTCTTCCTAACTTCAGGTCTGCTACTCTGTGTTCTATCTGCTTAACTACCTAGCTTCCCCAGATGGGTAGCTGTTTACAAAATGTCCATCTGACAAATTATCTGGCAATGGGAACAATTCATTCTTAATTCTGCCAACCAAAATGAACAGGAAAAAAAAACACCTGAAATCCTAGCAGACAATTCTACATTTTAATTCTGAAAACAAAAGTTTGTTGGTTTTAACTTGGCCTGAAACCTTTGAAAGGGAGATCTCTGAGTTTCGGAGGAGAGGCAGTTGTGGTGGTCACGGTAGTTGTTGGAAAAGCCAAACAAGTAAAAGAATATTATGAGAACATATTTGCACAAGCACATTTACATTGAGTGTGTGAATCTGCATGTTTAAGCATATGGAATAGAAAACATCTCTTCTGGCCAAGAGATGCCATGGTCAGGTGGGACCACACTGATTTAAGTTACTATCTCAGAAATTCACAGGATCATGGAATTTAGACCTCAGAGCCCACCCCTCCATTTAGGGAAAGCTCAAAGAGATTAAGTGATTCAACTAAGACTGCTTTTGAAAAATGTAAAGAAATTACTGAGAGGCAACCATGTGTACTAAACTCTTTGCCAGGAAGAACTAGATTTCATATCCAAACTTCACTACTTACCAGCTGTGGCACCATAGGAAAGTAGCTTACTCTCTTTGGACCTCAACTTCCTTGCCTGCAAAGTGGGTATAATATTACTTGTACTCTCCTCCTCACTGGGTTGTTCTGAAGCTCAAATGAAACAACACACATAAAATGATGTAGAAATCATAAAGACTATAAAAATGATAGCTCTCATCATTAGTATTAGCCATAGAGGGAAAAAAGCCTGAAAAAATCTTGTTCTTTGGGGGGTAATTTTTCCCTTATCAGAAATTCACTGAGCCATTTTCCACTGAATATATTCACTGATCTACACTATTCATTAAAGGTAATAGAACAGAAAAATAACTTTGATACACAGCCACTCTAATGTGTTATATTTTAGAGCTTTCAGTAAATCACATTATCAGAGTCCACTTTCTCATATAATTGTGTCAGTGTAGAAGAATAAGCTCTCTCTCTGAAATTTTCCTCTTTAATCCTTACGTGTTGCTCTACTAAGTTTAATACCTCCACAATGCCAACCTTAATTTCCTCCCTGGAACACGTTATTAAGTATGCTTTGCTATTTGCTGCATCCTCTGAACCATTACCTTTTTCTTTCTTTTTTTTTTTTTTTAGATACACAGCCACACAGAAGTGGTCTCTAAGGGAAGACTTTTCTCAGACTTTGGTATTTAACTGCAAATCATAATGCCTCATTTGTCCACCCATCCAGAAATGCACACGTGTGGCCTATGTATTTTGCATTCATTAAAAGCCAGCCATATGGCCACTTGCATTTTTTTCTTCTCTTACAATAGATGGATTGAGAAATGATCAAAGGGGGCTTTCTATTTTGCAGATGTGGTAGGAAGGCAATGATAAGGCAAACTAGGCAATCACATGAAGCTGCTTATAGCCACTGGGTGTATAGTAAAGGAGACCTGAGTTCAAATCCCATCTCGGATACTTACTAGCTCTGTGATGCTTGCCAAATCAGTAAATCACTGTTTACCTCAGTTTCTCCAATTGTAAAATGGGCATACTAATAGTATCTACCCTTACAGGGTTGTTATGAAGATCAGATGAGATAATATTTTTCTAAAAGCACTTAACACAGTGCCTGGTACATAATAGGCACTATATGAATGTTCATTCTCTCCCTTTCCCCTTCCTTTGTGGCCAAGAGTTTCCATCATCAAGGGGGACCAAGTTGATTTAGGTTAAGTATTGGTATCTCAGTGATTCATAGGACCATGTAATTTAAATCTGAGGGACCGAGCCCTCCATTTTGCAAAGAAGCAAGTGAAGGCTCAAAGACATTAAGTGATTTGTCTAAGACTACACAAGTGTAATGGTAATTTAAAATGGGGAGATCTTTCTCATTCATTAATAGGCCCATGTGAGTCAAATGAGTCTGAGCCACATGGAGTCTATGGTGGAAGGAGTTTGCTGGAAGAAGTTAGTCTTGAGAGCAGTCAGAGCTAAGGAGGATGCAGGCTACTGACTAATGTGAATGAAAGGGCTAATTTGTGATTTTGTTTGCGAGCCTGCTTGTGATTTATTTAATGAAGCTGGCTGGTGGGAAGCCTAGCAGGGGAAAGGCTTGGGAATGGTGTTGTTCTCTGCCTTGTTATTGTGTATAGATTTTTGTTACTATGATGGATTTGGCTTTCTGATGTCTGAATAAATGTTTTGGTTTTGCCTTCCATGTGGAGAGTCTGTTGTATTTTCTGATTCTGAATTGTGCCACAATATTTATAGCTGCCATGGGAGCTATGAATATCGTGTTGGTGCTACAAACAAGTAGCAAATGGAACGCTCTCTCTCTCCACCAGACTAGCAGATAAATGTTGTCCTAGTCAGTCTCTTAGCCTAAGGTCATTAAAAAAAGCTTTTTATGACTGTATTTCAATATATGGTTTAATTTGTAATCATAGATATTTTGTTTTTATGCATTTAAAAACATTTTCCTAAGAAGTCCATAGACCTCACCAAACTGCTATCTGGGTCCATGACACAAAAAAAGTTAAGAACTCTTGTTTTGTATTATGCTAATGTACCAAATGTACATTTTTACGGCTGCAGCCTGGCAATAGTTGATGTATACACTCAGTGCAGAACGGACTCAGGAGGGAAACCAGAAACACAAAGGACCTCAGCATTGTGTCATGTGAAGATATAAGAATCTAGAAGTGAATGACATGATACCTGACTTCAAGGATTTGAAGAATTGCCATTTAGAAGGGTGAAGTGATTTATCTCATTTGACCTCAGAGAGGCCAGTAGGAGCAACAAGAGGAAGCTGTAAAGAAGCAAATTTAGGCTCAATGGAAGAAAAGCATTCCTAATGAGGAAAGCTATGGAAATGTGGAATAGGCTGCCTTGGGAGGAAGATCTCTCTCACTGGAAATATTCAAGCAAAACTTGACCTTGTTAAGTATACTGTAGTGGAGTTCCTTTTCAGAAACGTTACCTCTTTGAATAGATGACTACTAACCAGGAATGTGCTTGAGATGACTCTGACTTCAGAGAGCCAATAGTTAATTTTTTGTGTGACCATTTACACTTCAGAAAATGGCAAAGGCTACCAATCAGAGCTTGAGTAACTGTTTTGATGATCATTTAGAATTAAGAAAGTGATGGAGAAAATGTAAATAATATAGATTAAACTTAAAAGTGCATGATGCTTATTTTTCTTCTGGAGAGCTGGTTGTTAAACATGTACCATCACACCCCTTCCCCTACCTTCCTTTCCAGTTCTAACGTTTTCTGACTGTAACTTTCAAGGTTCATTTATCAGAAGCAGAATATTGCAATTAATATATGATGTGCTCTCCTTTTCAAATGTGAGGATGATTCTACTAAGTCAACATTCTTTGAACAAGGGTTAATTGAGTTGCTATTATGCATGATATTCTGCTACATGCTAGCAGGAGTATGAAGGAAATTCATATTAGCTAAAATGAAGACTTAAAAGGAATGGAAAATTATCTATAAAAAAAAATAAAAAGTTCAAATTCACAGAACATGAAATAGAGATCTTAAACAACTCAACCTATGAAAATAAAAATGAATGAACCAGAAAGAAAGCAAAGGAAAAAAGAAAACACACAGATTTACAGATAAATTCTGTTGAATGTTTTAAATGTAATTAATACCATATTACTCTCAGAAACTGAGGAAAATATTCTGCTGACTCCTTTTTATGACAAAAATATAATCCTAGTGCCTAAAGCAAAGAAAGATAAAGCAAAGACTACTATAGACTTATGTCATTTATGAATATTGATTCAAAAATTTTAAATAAAATGCTAGCAAAAAAAATTTATAGCAGCATATCCAAAAAAAAGTTTACCATGACCAAACAGCATTTGTATCAATGATACAAGGATAATTCTCTATTAGGAAAGTAATTATGAAGATTTGTCTTATAAAAAATAAAGGCTGCCAAATTGAATGATTACATCAATAGATTCATAAATGACTTTTGACAAATTGTAATCTTGGTTCATGATTTTTAAAAAAAACCTACAAAATCCAGGCAAAGATGGGCCAATTGAATAGCTGAGATTATTTGCAATGAGAAACACTAGAAACTTTGCCAATAAATACAGCAGCAAAAGCAAGGGCATTTCTTTTCCCTAATATTATTTCACATGGCTTTCAAAACACCAACAATAAAAGAAATAAAAGTCATAAACAGAATAGAGATAAGATTATTGCTATTTGCTGATGACATGATTCTTTTATTTTAAAAGTTCCAGAGAAATAGCAAATATACTACTAATATATTTAAAATCTTCAGATATACAAGATAAATCCACAATAATCAATAGCATTTGTACATAGAAACAACAAAATACAGGAGAAAATCATAGAAAGGAAAATTTCATTCAAAATAACTATGAAATGAACAAAATATTGCAGTTAATCTACCAGTATACTCTTAAGACTTTTGTAAATATAATTGCAAAATAATCTTTAAGGAAATAAAGAGCAATTATATTATTGGAAAGATATTCTTTAGGGTATGCCAATGTAAGAAAAATGGTGACACTATCTAAATTAATTTGCAGATCTAATGCTACACTTAATGAGGTTTTTATGAAGTTTCATAAAATCTTAAAAATAATTATTAAATTAATTTGTAGGAACTTAAGGGCTTAAAATCTTTTAATTTAATATTTTTTATTATTTTTATTAATTTTAGCCTCAAACACCAGAACTCAAATGCAGAATAGGAAAAAGAAAAAAAACATAAACTTAAACTGTGAAACTTAAATACAAAGTAAGGAAAGAAAAAAAAGCATGTCTTGTGCACAGCAGAACATAAGAGAAGATTCAAAATATGAAATAATAAATTTTCATTTCAAGAAAACCTTATCATAAATACATGCTGTGTCCATCTTTTTCATTGCAAAGACTTAAAATCTTGAAAGAAACAAGGGGGGGGAAGTAGAAGTAGAAGACAATTATACTTGGACTCATCAAATTTTATGACAGAAATAATCAAGAACTATTTTGAAATGACTAAAAATATAAAGGAAATAATTTGAATGGGCTAGACAAGGAAGAATAAAAAACAATTGAACTCAACTACCTAATGTTTCATGAACTGCAAAATATGATTTTCTTAGACCTTTCAATTGGATAAGAATTCCTGCAAAGCCAGAAATTGATGTGGAGGAATTGTGATCAGACCAGTGTCTTCATAGAAATTGGAAATGTGATCTAAGTGGGGAGAATCATACTATAATTAGAATATAAATAAAACTGATAAATTTCACAGATATAGCTGAAGGAAGAAGAGAAAATTCTTAAACAATCAAGGAACAAAAGCAATCCCAAAAGATAAAACTAGGTCATTTGGGTCAAAATGAAAATCTTTCACAGGACTAAAATCAATGTATATAAAATAGTCATGGAAATATTGATTAAAAAACATCTTTGTATCAAAATTTCTGTTGAGGCTAAATGTCCAAAATATATAAAGAATTAACAGAATCTTATGTAATATTACTACAAATAAGAGAAATACAAATCTAAACAACTCTGAAATTTTGCCCCACACCCAATAACTTAGCAAAGATTCAAGATGAGACTCATCAATATTGGAGAAAATGTGGAAAGACAAGCACACTTATACATTATTATTTGGAGTTGTAGATTGGCACAACCATTCTGGATAACAATTTGGAAATAGACTTTTAAAAATCAGCTAAACTGTCCATACTCTTTGACTCAGAAATCAATTTGCTAGGTATATACGCCAAGGAGATCACAGATGGAGAGGTCTTACAAACACCAAATATTCACAACCCTGTTTTATGATAGCAAAGAACTGAAATCAGCCCACCTACTTTAAAGTGGGCATGGATAAGGGAAATAGATAAACAGATCATGGTACAAGCATTCAATAAAACACTCTTGTCCTTGTTCAATACCTTGAATACTTGTCCAACTCCTCATGAAAGTATTTTGAGGGTTTTCTTGCCAAAGATATTGGAATCGTTTGCCATTTCCTTCTCCAGCTCATTTTACAGATGAGGAAACTGATGCAAATAGTTGCAAAGTGATTTGTCTAGGGTTACACAGCTATTAAATGTCTGAGGCCAGATTTGAACTCAGCAAGGTGAATCTCGGCCCTGTGTGCGCTGTGTCACCTGCTGCCCCACAATAGGACATTACAACACTGTAAAAAATGATGACTAGGAAAAGTAGCAGGGAAAAAGCATGTTGATTGATGCAGAGTTAAATAATAATGATGCTCTCAGTGATTACATTGATGTAAATGGGAAGAACATTAAAAAAAACTGAAAGAAACATATTTATAATGACCAAAGTTAGATACAGAAGAGCTGTGAGAAAATGAACCTCCCTTCTTTGCAACGATAGACTATGAGTGTACAATGTTCTATATACTATCAAGCAAGGTCAATATGCTAGTTGGTTTTGCTAAGCTTTTTTCTCCTTTGTTTTTACTACAACTGAGGGCTCACTGCTTAAATAAGCTACAAGTTCCTCATGATAAATGCATTATAACATGATAAACCATTCATTTTATAAAATGTGAGGGGGAGGTTGTTACTAACTGAAGGAAAATAAATCTTATACATGTGGAAAGTCAATTAATGCAAGAATTAGGGAATAGTAACAAGCAACTATATAAAATCTACTCCAAGGAAACATGAAGAATATAGTAAATAAATGGTAGAAGGAAGAAAATAAGTATTTATCAAGGGACTGCAATGTGCCATACGTTGTGCTAAGAATCATCTAAATGTTATCTCATTTGGGAGCAGCTGGGTGGTGCAGAGGATAGAGCACAAATGCAGGAGTCAGGAGGACCTGAGTTCAAGTCTCACCTCAGACCCTTGACACTCACTAGCTGTGTGACCTTGGGCAAGTCACTTAACCCCAATAGCTTCATTCTGGGTCATCTCCAGTCATCCTGATGAATATCTGGTCACTGGATTCAGATAGCTCTGGAGGAGAAGTGAGGCTGGTGACCTGCATAGCCCTCCCTCACTCAAAACAAAGTCAAGTGCAAGTCATGTATCATTTCTCTAATGGCATGGTCTTCTGCAAGGAAGGATGAACACACCCACAAATGCTATCTCATTTACTCTTCAAAATTCTCAGACACTCTTATTATCCCCATACTATAATAAAGGAAACTGACATAGACAGAGGTTAAGTGACTTCCTGGGAGTCACATAGCTCATAAGACTGAATCTGGATTTCACCTCAAGTCTTTCTGACCCCCCTGTCTGGTGCACTATACCCTATTTCAGCAACTCTAGATCTGGAGAGAAGCTATTACAAATTCAGGGGAGTACAATAAGCAGGGCACTAGAAATGGTAATACTTATGGACTGACTGGTTCATCATCTATTTCCATCATCTTGTCCCCCACCTATTTGCCTTATGACCAGTAGCACACATCTAACCTATAACTGTTCAGGTCAGAGAATAAATCTGAAGGCACAAGACAGTGTTTTCTACGTACAAAACTAAAGGACCTACATGGGAATAAAACCTAAGGCCTCTTTTCTTTTTTGTTAATATGCATAAACCAATTTATGGTCAATACACTCAGTATTGTAAATGGTGCAACCAAGTTGTTTCTTTTCTCTTTCTTGTAATTTAAGGATACGTCACTCTCTTCACTGTATGAAAATAAGTAAAATTCAAAGAATTTTTGAAAATTCTTTGAGTGTCTAGTAAATACAAATGAACAGTGAACTCTGAGGTCACTAAACTTGTCCTTTTTGCTTACAAAGAAAAAAATGCATGTATTTCATTCCGTTTTGATCACAGTGCCTCCATTTGAAGAGCTCTGAAAGTCAACTGTGCCATACACTTCATATGACCCATTTGTTTTTGTTGAACAGGAACTTCAAAGCAAAGGGCACTCCAGCCCAGAGTGATTTCTCCCTCCTCTGTACTCTTATAGCACAAGACAGCAGAGTTCAAACCCAACCCTGACAATCACTAAGTACTGAATGAGATATCAGTCACTTGACCCCTCTGTACCTCAACTTAGTCATCATGAAAGGTAGATAACCCATTTGAACTACCTACTTCATTGGGTTGTTTGGTAGAAAGTACTTTGTAAAATATAGAGAATATCTAAATTGAAATGTGCGTTATTGCTACTGTTTTGCTGCAGTTACAGAAAGGGAATGTTACATATATCACTCATTTTGCAACCACCACAATTACTGTATATTTTCTTGGAATTATATTAATTATCTCTTTGAACAGATTATAAGTTCCAGAATTCAGAAATTATGTTTGGTTTTCATAAGTTTTTCTAAGTATGCTGAATTCTTCCCCTCAAAAAACAAAACAAAACAAAATAAAAAACCAAGCAAACAAAAAAAGTTTGCAAGACATTTTCTATGAAAGAAAATTAGATCTTGCATTGATGACTAATCAAATCAAACTTTTTTTTCCTTAGACAAGATAGAAATCTATTTGTGTTTATGACTGTGGGCAATTAAGACAGTCCTAGAGAAATGACTCTCCTTCGAAAAGAGCACAGTCTAATTTAAGATTTAACAGAATAAACAGGATGTAAAATCAAGAAAGAGCTCTTGGGTATCCAAAACCAAGAGCCAAGGAAGGGTACAGCAAAGAACTTTAGAGGAAGAGTAGAAAGCTGTGGATGTCAACATGAAAAGTACCAAGGAGAAAACACTATGCAATGAAATCATACATATTGACAAAGTGAGAGGTTGTCTCATGTAACTTCTCTTTGGGGACATTATCCTTTAACTGGGGATACAGCATCCACTTAAATAGGTAGCATGCTAACCTGAAACCTTGCGTCAACTTCAGCACATCATGATTGCCACAGACCAAAGCAAATAAGCATACTATTCTTCAGGCATGCAACTCCAACCTTACATTTCTCTGTTCAAATAGTCTGCTTTGTTAATTGATTGAAAGACAAAAAACATCTGTAAGAAGAAGGACTTAAGCAAGAATTAATATGGGCTACAGAAGCAGTGGAGATATGGGATATGAAACTTTCCATTACATGAAAAACAAAAGTCATTGGTTTGGAAATATGCATCTAAGTTTTTGTGAAAATAAGAGGTTAATCAGGTATTCAAAAAGAGACTGTTACATCTAAATTCACAAGAAAAGTCCAAAATAAGGTCCAAATATAGAAGAACTCAGACATTTATGCCTGTGTGACCTCAGGCAAGCCACTTAGTTTCTATGGAATTCAATTTTTCAATTTTTAATCTACTAAATAGAGGTCAGACCCAATGGCATTTAAAGACATCTCTAAATCTCTGCTATCCTCAATTCTCCATTCACAATGGAGGACTGTGTGGAAGAAGATGGCTGGATACTTTTCCCCTCAGGGTTCTAGCGGTAACTATGAGATGTTAGGAGTGATTTTTTTTAATGTTATAGCTCATAAGCCCCCATCCGTGGGTTCCCTCATTGATTATTATTTGATATCAATTAAGTAGCCAGATAAGTATATTTATTAAGGTGGCATATTAAGAGCAATTTGTATTAAAAAAATCACTCCAAACTAGGAGTATATTCTCTCACAGTACAGAGTTTAAGGAATAGTGGACTCAAGCTTAGAAAGCACATTGTGCAAAGGTATAATAGTTTTTGGTTGCTAAAAGTGCCTTTTTAATCTTTTGGGGATTCTCAGGAAATTCTCCTAAGTCATGATGTAGATTTCTTCTGAGTTCCTGGTAGAATCCTAAATCTGTCATTCCTCAGGGCATTTCATTGGGCTTTAGGCCCCCCCAAAAGATACTGTCATCAGATGTTCTGGGAACACTGCTAGCACAACGGTAAGCCTAAAATCTTCTGACCTTTTGGGGGTCACAAAGTTATCCTTTGGTTGAGGGTTAGGGGATATGATAGACTCTTTTCCTCTCTATGAAGCATTTCTCTCCTAAGGGTTGGGGTGGTATGATATGCTGGCCTACCATTCAGATGACAACTTGCAAATTTAGTTGGTATTTTTAAAACCCACAGGGTCTGACTGTCTTTTTAGACAATCCTGCTAAACTTCCTGTGTAATATAATTTTATTTCATCCAGTGGTTTTATCTCCTTAAAAACTGATTAAAGATCTACTTTTACATTATTAACATGAATAAAATTAAACAATTACTCTGTATTTTATTATTTAGTATTAATAATAATGCATATTTTGCAAATATTTGCAGAATATCCTATGAATAATAGTAAATACTACAAAATATATTATGCAAAGTACAAAGATTTGAGTGAAGGACAGAATTTCCTTTTCATTCTTTCATTCAATTTAAAAATGGGTTAAACCATTTGGCCTAATAATTAACACCAAGAAAACACAGGTGCTCCATCAGCCACCACCACACCATCCATACTTGGAACCATCATATATAGCAAATGGAGAAGTTTTGAATGCTGTGGATTAGTTCACTTACCTCGATAGTATACTCTCCAGGGATGTGCACATTGAGACACTTGCATTGTCTAAGTTAACTCAGTGTTTGGGAGACTAAAGGAAAGCATGGGAGAGAAGAGGCATTAGATTGAATACCAAACTGAAGGTCTACAGAGCCATTGTACTGACCTCATTGTTGTATGCTTGTGAAACCTGGACAGTATACGAGTGCCATGCCAGGAAACTGAATCTCTTCCATTTGAATTGTCTTAGAAAGATTCTGAAGATCACCTGGCAGAATAAGGTACCAGATGCTGGGGTCCTTAATTAAACTGACAAGCATTCAAACTCTACCTCAGACAGCACAATTCCAATGGGCTGGTTGTATTTTTTGAATGCAGAACATATGGTTTCCAAAAAGACTATTTTATAGAGAACTCACACAAGGCAAGCATTCACATGGTGATCAGAAGAAGACATACAAGAACACTTTTAATGTCTTTCTTTGGAATTGATTGTGTGACATAGGAGTCACTGGCATAGGACCACTCAGCATGGCATGCCCACATCAGAGAAGGTGTTGTACTCTATGAGCAAAGCAGAATTGAAATAGCTAAAAGGAAATGAGAAATGCACAAATTTAGAGAATCCACCCCAAAGCTTCACATTGACCATATATGCACTTTTGAACTTTGGAACATTCATGATTTCACTCAGTGGCACTTTCTACATTGATGTAAATCTCAGCCTCTTCACACCTTATCTATTTCACAGATAACCTTCAATCAAGGAATAAGCATTTATTAAGCAGCTACTTTATGACAAGCAAGTAGCTCCTACCCTCAAGGAGTTTATGTTCTATCGAGGGAAAAGACATCCACATTGAAGTACATATAAAATAAGATTACAAAAAATATATACAAACTAATGAGTGAACATTATCAGCAAGCTGAACAGATAGTTGCTCCTTACAAATTTCTAAAACCCAAAATATCAAAAGTATTACATGCCAAATAGTTTTATTATAATTGAATTCCTAAGATAAAAACACAACCATGACATAAAGTAAAAATTTCTTGAATTAACACTAGAGCATTTTAATACTTCAAGTACTCATTTGGCATCCTTATTCCAACTGACTACATAATCTGACAAACTGAACATCACAAAAAACAATGAATATTAAGAATTCAGAGAAACATAGAATGATACATATGAATAGATGCAGAGTGAATTAAATATACACAATGACTAAGACAATGTAAATGAAAAGAAAAATAATAACAGCAACAAAAGATCCTGAACATTCTATAATTTTAATGACCAAGATTGGTAGATTATGAGAATAAACCACTGTATCTACCATGAGTCTTAAATAACATATTGGTTTTGTTTTTGAACCAGAACTCTTTTGTTTTTATTTTTATTACAAAGAATAGTTTATTAGGGAGTGAGAAAGAAAGGATATATTCAGAAATAAAGGTCATATAAGAATAAAAATACAAATAAATATAAGGTCATTTGAGATAGGCACTAACATGTGATAGTGTAGGGGGAGGTCAGGAAAGAATTCCTGTAGGAACTGATGGTTAACCAAATAAGGGAATTTAAGAAGTAGAAGTGTTGAAGAAATGATTTCCAGGCATGAGGGAAAACCGATGCAAAGGCTCAAAGACAAGTGAGGCTATGTTTGTGTGAGGACCAGACAGAAAGTAAATTTGGTATCTTGGCCAAAAATGGATTCCATCAAAAACCAACCTTATGTTGATGAATTAAGATTCGCTAGACTGGTCCTTGGATGGTGTCAAACCCCAATTTAAAAACAGAGTCTGTTCTAAGAAAAAAGACATGTGTGCCCATGTTTTAATTCTCTCAAACTGGTCTGACATGCATTGTACGGGAGTTCAGCCCAAAACTGGGCTGCCCTAAGGGGACCACTTCAGAACTGACTTGCTTTGAGATTTGGGGGTGAGGGTTATATGCCCTTTGAAGAATAGGTGTTCCCAAGGGATGTCAATCAACTCTGATTGGTCAACTCACTGGGAGGTGAGCTATATTAAAATGACATCTTGAGTATGTGACAATACCTTAGCAACAGGGGCTAATATTGTCATGCCATCTAGACAGAGGAAATATCTATTCTATCTAACCAAGCCCGCATCATACAAGACCACTCCAAGTCTTGGGCTATCTAGGCAGAAGAATCTATCTCCACCTAAACCTGAGCAAATTAAATCAATTCAGACCTGGGTTAGAGTTTGACCAGGATAAAAACATTCAATGCAACCTCATCACTAGTAATGTCCTAAAGGAGAGACTGAATTTGTAAGGAAGAGAGGGCTGGAGAGGGGGGACTCCAAGTCTCCATTATAAATTATAAATCTGGTTGCTAAGATTTATAATCATTTTTCACAATGGTATATACAGTCAGTACTCTGCTGAGCCTGCCATCAAATTCTTTCCAGCTTGGTTGTACCTACCATAACCAGGTACTTTTACTTCTACCATAACAGAGTTATACCAATTTGTATAACTCTGGTTATACAAACAAGACTTAGGAGATTCCAGGCTCATCCCAGCTGTGCTGAAGCATTGGGGCAGCAATTTAATGGGAAAGTATTTTAAGATGGTGCAATGGGTCAGAGAACCTAAGTTCAAATCATGCCTCAGATACTTATTACCTATATGGCCTTAGACAAATCATTTAATCATCTTGGGTCTCAAGTCCTCATGTGTAAAATCAGGGAGTTTGGAATAAGTGACCCTAATGTTCATTCCAGCACCAGGTCTATGATATATAATTTTATTCATGCCAACTCCCAATATAGAAAACCACTAGTCCTCCCTAAGCTTTGAGGTTGATCATAGTACAACCGTTATTCCCTTACCACAGAGAATGCCTCTGAAAAGAATGGATAACAATTAAAAAAAAGCAATACTCCTTTTCAAGGAAACCTCAGTTTTTCCAAAAGCAAAACCTTGTAAACATCTTTGATATAGTGGAAGGAATCTTGATATATGGAGTCAGAAATGTTCCAGTTCCGATTATTACATATGTGTGATCTTGGACAAGTCCTTTAAATCTCATTTACCCTTAGTTTCATCATTTAAAATAAGTAGATAATATTTATATTGATTATCTCACAAAGGAAAATAATATGTTCATGACTTTCTTTGCAAGGTCACAAGAACGTAGTGGAGGGGTTGACTGTTCAGATGCAGATTCCTCTGAAGTTCCTACCCTGAAATTTATTGACTCTTTGATCAAATGTAAATAGAAAGAGCCTTATAAGTGGGAAGCCATAGATGACATAAGTGCCATCAACAATTTGTTTTATAACATTGATATAAGCCTGCCACTTAAACTACTCCAATCTATCTAGATTTTTTTAGACTGGAGAGTATCTGTTTATTTAACTTCTTCAATGGAAGCATTCCCTGGGGGAATCAGTCCCAGCTCTTTAAACCTAAAGCATCTATTCTATGGAGATTTAACCCTGAATTGCTAATAAAATGAATCATAAAACTTTTGTGAATATGAAAGTTTCATATAAATGCTAAATAGCAATAATCATCTTATTCACATTTCAAAACCCTAGTTTATTTTCTTCCATCTGCTAGCTAAAGCTTATCTTTATGTATATATATTTACATGGAGATGCTAGGCAAGTTACACATTCCATCCATTCTTCATTCTATAAAACAATTAATTAGTGGAATCTGGAATATATTTCTCGAGAAATAACTATCAATATTTTTGTCACCAGCAGTTTGGCCAAGAGGTAACAGATTTTCTAGACTGGGAAAAAAAAACTCATGAAGCCACCTAATATAGCTTGGAGGGGTTTAGTCTGACTGTACTGAGGGAGTATCCACAGAGATATAATCACACATCCTTGGAGTATTGAAGTATTAGGTAACTATCAATATTAACAGCTGTCAGCCTTTTCCATTTCTAATCAGCTAGAAATGAGTCTTCCTCTTGGGAAAATAAATTTCATAGTTCCTCATCTTGGTTTGAGTTTTATAATTCCCAGGGGGGTGGAAGAGTAGAAATAATATTATCATTCTTGGAGGATTCAATGAGCAAAATAAGAGTTGACAACCAGGAAAAGCCCAGGACCTTTGCTGATTGCCAGGTAGACAGTTCCTCTCCAGGGCACCTGATGAATATGAGTGCTCAAGCCATGGGCTGTGCCTTTACCCACCCCTTCTTGAAGCCTAGCCTCAGTTCTCAGAAGGGTTTGGATTGGCTTTTTAGGCTGCATAGATTCACAAAATATTCAAACAAGGAGAGACTTTAAAGATTACCTGTTGCCCTCATTTGACAAATGGGAAGGGAAATGACTTAGAGAAGTAAAGAGGCTTTCCCAGGGTCCCAAAGCTCACTTTGGGGTGGCCTCAGAGGTAGAACCCAGATCTCCTGACTAGGAGACATATTTTCTTTCTGCTGTGCCACATTGACAGTATTACAGTTCTTTGTTCAGTCACTTGAAACACATAAGAAGTAGAACTAATGATGATGATGATATTGCTATTATACTACTGACATTTGCTTTGAATGGATGAACGAATGGAAAAGCATTTATTAATTGATTACTATATGCCAAGAACCAGGGATAAAAATACAAAGAGATGGCCCCCTGCCTTCAAGGAGCCTTCATTCTAGCTGTGAAGGCAAAATATACACACATATATTTATAGAGAGAGAGATATAGACATGCACATATATATATATATATACATATATATATGTATATATATATATATATGTATATATATATATATGTATGTATATATATATATACATATTTATATACACATATATTTATGTATATATAAAATATACACACATATATTTATGTATATATATACACACAAATATACATATATTTATATGTACATATATACACACAAATATACATATATTTATATGTACATATATACACACAAATATATATATATACTTATATATATATATATGTATACACACATATCCGCATATACATATATATGTATAGATAAATATAGATACAGATACAAATCGAAGAGAGGGGGAAGGAGGAGTAATGGCCAAGGAGGAATATTTTCTTTTTGGAAAGTTACAGAGTTGGAACAAAGAGCTGTAGGAGAGTAGACTGATGTACTTTCTCTCTCTCTAGAAGATATGGCAGTACTGATTTAATTAGGGATCCCAGACTGGGCGGAATAGGTGTATCACAATATCCTAGAATCACAAATTTACAGCTGCAGGGGACCTTAGAAATGACACAATTTAACTATCCCAGTTTACAGGTAGAGAAACTAAGCCCAGAGTTGAAGCTAAGGGTTTGAGGTGGCATTTAACACAGGTTTTCCTGACTCCAAATCCATCAGAGCAAATCACAAGATACTGAAGCTGAAGGGTATACACGTGGAGACAGGAGAGATGGCCAGAAGATGGTTAGGAAATAAAGAGAAGCATAGCTGGGGCTGCCTCATAAATACAGTGGGATACAAAGGGAATTCACCAGTCAGAATAATTTCTAGACTACGGTTTTTAGTTAGGCAGTTGAGGAAATGACTGGAAAAAAATAAACAAATTTGTGAATAAGCTCATTTGACTTAAGAGAAAACATGGGAAAATGTGTAGCAAAAATGACTGCTGACCTAGAAAGCCAATGTGAAAGGTGTAGCTAATTCTAAAGCCTTTGATGAAGAGTCTGACATAGCTAATGTCATTTTATGTGGGGGGGGGGGCATAATTAAATTGGTATGGATGATTAGATGATAAGAAACGTTCTTAGCACCTAATATACTGTGAGGCATTGGTTTTAGTCGTAAAGGTAAGAGGCATCAGAAGGAAAAAAATAAAAGCAAAAAAGTCTCTTACCACTGAAGATGTAGCACAATAGGGATTTTATGTACATGTCCTATCAAACTGACTTATGAGGTGATCCCTGTACACAACATTCTACTTCCAAATTCTGCCAAGCTTGGAATGTACTGCCTCTTGTGCCTTCACCCTATAAAATCACTAACTTATATAAAAATACAGCTCAAATGTCATTTTCTACAGGAAACCTTTATACATTCCCCTCCCTTGTCAATGGTGTCTATCTCTTGAAATTATGCATTTATTTTCTGGGTCCATGCTAGGGCCATTTCCTGCCCCCTAATACAATGTCCCTTCAGGGCAAAGACTGTTTCATTCTTTTTTTTTGTCTTGGTAGTCTCAGTACCTAGCAAAATATCTCATAAGCAGTGTGCACTGAATAATTTTTGTTGTCTTGGACTGAATAGCTGAGATTTCTTAACTAGAGTCAGTCAAGGGAGTGGCAATAAAATTAGCTTTATTTTAGAACATGTATAGTGAAACAACACATAAGATATGTAATGTTATAGGTGATACTGATGAATATCTTGTTTAGCTGAAGAGTCTTTTTTTTTTCTCAAAATGTATTAACTTCCTCAAGTCCTACTCATGTAATACTAGACAGCTAACTAAAAACATAATTGTACTGACTGGGTACACTATAAATTTTTGTTATCTGATTTTAACTAGACCTACATTCAGCAAGGCAAGCTTTTTATTCCAATTTTAAAATCTTACTCCCCAAAGAAGTTATTGTAAAACATTTCTTCTTTCTCCAAGCTTCCTACATCTCTTCTTTTCTCTACCCTTTTAGCTGAGGTCTTCACTTTTTACAACCCCCCCCACAAAATAAGGCTATTTACTCTGAGCTCCCTTTTCTCCCAATCACTTCATTTCAAAACCCATTGACATCACCCCATATTCTCTCCTTTCCTACAATCTCTGATAATGAGGTGACCATTCTTGCTGAGATCAAATCTTCTCCATATTCCCTTTGATTTTGTTCCCTTCCATCTTCTCCAGAATTTTGCCTCTTCAATCAAATCCTCTCTTACAAATTTTCCCCCTTTCTCCATCTACTGGTTCTTTGTCCTCTGCCTTCAAATATTCTCTAGACTCACCTGTCTTTAAAAACCTTCACTAGATTCTACTATCCCCTCAAGTTATTATCCAATATCTCTACTCTCTTTCTCAGCCAAACTCCTGGTGGGGAGAGGGGTGAAACTGTTTATAATTATTGTCTCTCCTTCCTCTTCCCATGTGTACTCCTCACCCCGTTAGCATGTGGATTTCAACTTCATTACTTCACTGAAACGTCTCTCTCCAAAATTACTAACATTTTCTTAATTGTCAGTGGTCTTTGCTCATCTTTCTTCACTTCTCTGCTATATGTGATACTGTGGTCCAACATCTCCACTTGGATATTCTCTCCTCTCTCAGTTTCCAAGACATTATTCACTTCTGGTTCTCTTCCTACCCACCTTTCTGTCCCTTCTCCAGTTTTTTTCCTGCATTATCTAATGATGGTCTTTAACAGTAAGTGTTCTGCAAAGCCCTCCTGTGGACCCTCTTCTCTTCACTCTATACATTCTTCCTCTTGGTGACCTCTTGAGTTTCCCTAAGTTTAATAATCATCTCAATTCAGATGTATTCTACAAATATTTATTCAGCTTTAGTCTCTCCTTTACATTTCAGTCCTATATTACTAACTAGCTATTGAACATTCCAAAGTAGATGTAGAGACAGCTCAAACTCAACATATCCAAAATAAACCTGATTATCTTTTCCCTAAATCTCAACTATTTCTCACTCTTCATGATTTCTGTCAAAAGATCCTCATTTTCCAGACTCCCAGCACTCCAGTATTATTTCTATCTCCTCACTCTCTCTCACCCTGCACAGACAATAAACTCTCAAATCTTGTAGATTTTTTACCTCTATGATATTGCTTACATTAGATTCCTTTATCATCCCTTCTCAAATAGAAATCAGCCTATTTTAAGCCTTTATCACCTCTCTCCTAGATAACTGAAACATCTTCCTAGCTGGTTCCCCATCTGATATCTTTGCCCCATCCAAACTATCCTCCATACAGTTGCAAATATAATTTTCTTTTTTAAAATTTTTTTGAAATTTATTTACTTAGTTTTAGTTTTCAGCATTCATTTTCACAAGATTTTGAATTCCAAATTTTCTCCCCATCTCTCCCCTCCCTCACCCAAAGACACCGTGCATTCTGATTACCTCTTCCCGCAATCTACCCTTCCTTCTATCACACCCCTCCCTTCCCTTATCCATATCTTCTCTTTTTTCTTGTAGTTCAAGATAGATTTCTATACCCCACTACCAGTATTTATTTCCAAGTTGCATGCAAAAACAATTCTCAACTTTCTATCCTAAAACTTTGAGTTCCAACTTCTCTCCCTTCCTCCGTCCCCGCCCATCCCCACCGAGAAGGCAAGCAATTCATTATAGGCTATACATGTGTAGTTATGTTAAAGACTTCCATAATAGCCATGTTGTGAAAGACTAACTATATTTCCCTCCATCCTCTTTTGATCTTGTCCCTCCCCAAAAGGGTTTACTTCTAATTACTCCCTCATCCCATTTGCCCTCCCTTCTATCATCCCCCCAACCCACTTATCCCCTTCTTCCCTACTTTACTGTATTGTAAGATAGATTTTCATACCAAATTGAGTGTGCACATTATTTCCTCCTTAAGCCAAATATGATGAGAGTAAGCTTCACTTTTTCCCTCTTACCTCTCCCCTCTTGTCCTGCATTGAAAAAGCTTTTTCTTGTTCTTTAATGTGAGAGATAATTTACTCCATTCTACTTCTCCATTTTTCATTCTCTCAATACATTCCTCTCTTACCCCTTAATTCTATTTTTTTAGATATCATGCCTTTCAATTCAACTCACCCTGTGCCCTCTGTTTATATGTGTATAATCCTTCCAACTACCCAAATACTGAGAAAAGTCTCAAGAGTTACAAATATTATCTTTCCATGTAGGAATGTAAACAGTTCAGCTTTAGAAAGTCCCTTATGATTTCTCTTTCCTGATAACCTTTCCATGTTTCTCTTGATGCTTGTGTTGGAAAGTCAAATTTTTTATTCACCTCTGGTCTTTTCATCAAATGTGCTTGAAAGTTCTCTACTGTATTGAATAACCATTTCTTACCCTGAAGTATTATACTCAGTTTTGCTGGATAGGTGATTCTTGGTTTTAATTCTAATTCCTTTGACTTCTGGAATATCTTATTCCAAGCCCTTCAGTCCCTTAATGTAGAAGTTGCTAGATCTTGTGTTATACTGATTGCATTTCCACAATACTTGAGTTGTTTCTTTTGGGCCTCTTGCAATATTTTCTCCTTGCCATGGGAACTGTGGAATTTGGCTACAATATTCCTGGGAGTTTTTCTTTTTGGATCTCTTTCAGGAGGTGATCAGTGGATTCTTTCAACATTTATTTTACCCTCTGATTGTAGAATATCAGGGCAGTTTTCCTTGATAATTTCATGAAAGATGATATCTTTTTTTCTTCATGGCTTTCAGATAGTCCAACAATTTTTAAATTGTCTCTCTTGGATCTATTTTCCAAGTGAGTTGTTTTTCCAATGAGAGATTTCACATTGTCTTCCATGCTTTATTTTTTTTTTGGTTTTGTTTTGTAATTTCTTGGATTCTATAAAGTCATTAGCTTTCATCTGCTCTATTCTAATTTTTAAAGAATTATTTTCTTCAGTGAGCTTTTGAACCTCCTTTTCCATTTGACTAATTCTGCTTTTTAAAGCATTCTTCTCCTCATTAGCTTTTTGGACATCTTCTGCCATTTGGTTAGTCTATTTTTAAAGGTGCGATTTTCTTCAGCATTTTTGGGGTCTCCTTTAGGAAGCTATTGACTCACTTTTCACAATTTTCTTGCATCACTTTCATTTCTCTTCCCAATTTTTTCTCCACCTCTCTTACTTGATTTTCAAAAACTTTTTGACCTCTTTCATGGCCTGAGATCATTGCATATTTATTTTGGAGGTTTTGGATGTAGAAGCCTTGACTTTTAGGTCTTCCTCTGATGGTATGCTCTGTTCTTCCTCACCCGAAAAGGATGGAGGAAAATACCTGTTCACCATGAAATTAATTTTCTATAGTCTTATTTTTTTTCTTTTCTGGGCATTTTCCCAATCAGTTACTTGACTTTTGAGTCCTTTGTCCAGGGAAGGGTTTACTCTAGGGACCTGTAAGTTTTCAGTTCCTCCAAGGTGGCACAATCAAGGGAGAGGAGTTTATTCCTCTCCTGCCCTGCCCTCTGGTCTGGGAGAAATCACAAGATTTTCTGCCCAGGATCTGTGAGTAGGGTTCCCTCTCCACAACCTCCTCCAGCTCTACCACACCAGCACTCTTCCTGACCCCAGGGCTACTACTCAGGGCTGAGATCCAGATCAGTCACTAGATTCCCCCAGGGTCTTTAAGTGGAGGGCTCCAAAAGGGGACTGTTGCAGTGACTTCCACCTGCCCTGCACCTGGGGCTAGGAATGTCCCTGTTCCCTTCTTACCAGGTGAAAGAGCTTTCTTGCTGACCTTTGAAGCTGTCTTTGGCATTTTTGGATTGAGAAATCTGGGAACCGCAGCTGCTGCCCTTGATTCCATACCCTGAAGCCTGCTCTAGTCCTGTCTCTGCTGTGCTATACAACCAAGGCTGGGCTGTGCCCCACTCTAAGCCTAGTGTGATAGAACTTTCCTGTAGCCTTCCCAACTGTCTTGTGGTGAAAGTCTCCTTCACTCTTTCAATTTGTGGCTTCAGCTGCTCTAGGATTTGTTTAGTCATTTTTTACAGGTATTTTAAGGGTTTGGGGGGTAGAACTACAGCAGGTCCATCTTTCTACTCTGTAATCTTGGCTCTGCCCCCCCATAATTTTCATTAAGTGTAGCTCTGACTCTACTTATCCTACACTCACAGAATCATGGAATTTTAAAATTGAAAGAGATTTCATTGACCATCTAGTCTAAGCCATACATAAATTCTTATACATATACTCAATAAGCTCCGGTGGTTCCCTAATTGCATCTAAAATATAATATAAACTGCTTTGGCAACTTTTAAAGTCCTCTTAAAGCTGGTCCCAGTCTATCTTTCCAGCTTCATTATTTGGTGTTCCCCTTCTTTCATATGTCAAACTAGTTTTCTCTATGGTCTTCACACATAGCATTCCATTATCTCTATTTCTTTGTACTGTACATTCCTTATTTAAAGAATTACATTGTACATTCACCTCCTCATTATAAAATCTCTTGTATTTTTTTCCCAGCTCAATTACCATCTTCTACATGAAGCTTTTCCTAATCAATCCAGATACTATTGCCTTCTCAACTTAATTACCTTGTATTTAGGAATCTTGCATTTATTTTCTATTTATCATCTTTAATTATTCTGTACATATTTATGGGCACCTA
Source organism: Potorous gilbertii (assembly GCA_028658325.1). NCBI lineage: Eukaryota > Metazoa > Chordata > Mammalia > Diprotodontia > Potoroidae > Potorous > Potorous gilbertii. Next base: position 285,125,396 of record CM053769.1, on the reverse strand, counting down.
GATGGTGCAGTCGATAGAGTGCTTGTCTTGAAGTCAAGAATATTCATCTTCATGAGTTCAAATTCAGCCTCAGATACTTACTAGCTGTGTGACCCTGGACAAGTCACTTTTAAGCTAGAGAAGGAAATGGCAACCATTCCAGTATCTTTGCCAAGAAAACTCTAAATGGGGTCATCAAGAGTCAGACATGACTGAAACAACAACAATATATTTATGCTAAACATGTTATTTCCTTCAATAGAAAGGAACCTCTTTGTGAATTAGCATTTTTTCATGTTTTCTATCTGTATTCCTAGCACAAAATATACTATCTGACACATAGTAGGAGTTTAATAAATGTTTTTCCCCTCTTTGCACTCTATGATCCAGCTTCACTGGCCTTCTTGCTGTTCCTTGAACATGATACTCTATATCTCAATTCTGTGCTTTCCCTCTGACTATCCACTTGCCTGGAAAGCTCTCCCCTCTCACTTTTGCCTCCTGGTATTCCTGACTTCCTTCAAGAATCAACTTCAATCCCACCTGCTTTAGGATGTCTTTCTCAGTTCTATATCTATCCCTCCTAGCTCCTCTGTATCTACTTCCTATTTACACTGTATATCTAAATAGCTATTTGCACATTGTCTTTGTTAGATGTGAGCTCCTTGAGTTCAGGGATCATATGTTTGCTATCATTGTATACCCAGCAGTACAATGTATGGCATGGCACATAGTAACACTTAATACATGATTAAACTTAGTCCTTTCTCTTGACTTCCTTTCTTCTTGACTTCAGTCCTTTCACTTTATCTTAGTCATCATTTTCTTTATTTGGACCTCAGGTATTCTGTACAATACAAGAATTTGACTAGATAATCTATAAGGTAACTTTTAGCTTATGATCCCACAGTTGGAAGAGCAATGGGAAAAGATACCCAAAAACCAACAAATGGTTGCTGACTGAGTGCTTATCTTTTGGGAAGCAAACAAATAACTGGACAAAGCGCCATTGCTTATCTGATGGCTTGGAAGTATGTCCTAGGATGATATTATATTCTTCTTAAAGGAGTAACATGCATAAAAATAAAGTGTCCATTAGGAAGTCCCATATAGCACCACTAGCCCAGTTTGAGCACATGTTACATCTGCAGAAACATCAGGGGCATACATGGCACTCTGCTTACCTGCAGAATTATTTTATTATAAAGGGACACTTGAAATAATTGTGACTGAGAGAAGTACCTAGTCAAGAAAGATAAGTACCCTTTAGTTAGATTTCTTTATTACTAGGCTGCAATACTTAAAGAGTTGCCAAGACTGTCATTATAAACTCAAGTTTTTAGTGGGTTGGAAACTGGATATGGAAATTAGCTTCATGCAGGTTGCAACTTGATATTAATTTCTCTTAGCTGGAAACAATATTTTTTTCCTCATTTTTAATGGACACTTAAAAATAAAGGTTCTTTTACATAAAGATATCATGTTTCCATCTCTTATATTCTCTTATTTCATAGCAGTGAATTCTTTACCACTTCCACCCAATTCTCTCACATAAGAAATATCAAGAATTATCTGTTCTTTACATCATTTTTAACAATAATTTGATATGCTCAGTGTTTACATGTTTCTAATAGGACTTGAAGAAATGTCAGAATCTGTATTATACTCCTGACCAACCATGTTCAAAACTTCTGGAGCTAGAATGCTCCAGATTTTGAACAAATGCTTTTGGAATATGTCATGGATATGTGAAAGAATGTTCCCTACTCTATAGATGTGCATATTTCCTCCACCTCTATATAATACAATCCATGCTTCCTCAGCTGTTGTGACCTTTATTCTTACTTTTCCATAAATCCTCCATAGATCACCAGGTGGGTGGAATGCAGAATTTGAAGTCAGAAAGACCTAAATTTGAAATATACTTCAGACACATTAGTGTGTAACTCTGGGCAAGTCACTTAGCTTCTCTCAGTCTCAGTTTCCTTATATTCAAAATGTATGTATTAATAGCACCTTTCTCATTTAAATGAGATAAAGTAGGTAAAGCACTCTGTAAACCTTGGCACCCTGGAAAAGTAAAAAGCTATCATCATCAACATCATCATTAATCATCATCAGTAAACTAGAGACCTTCTCTGATTCTTTCAGTATTTTATGGGTAACAATGTAGCATTCAGGCTAGCCATCCATTTCCCTTCATTCTCACTATATCACCAGCCTGTTTCCTGTTCCAAGGATCCATACAGGCTATGGATATATGGAGTTTATGCTTATAAAAATAGGTATTACTCAACATCTGGACAGCATCACAGAAGAAAAAAATATAGAACAAGAAAAAAGGAACAAGGACAAAATATGGGAAAGATGGGTTCACTGTCATTTAGGGAAGAATGGGATAATTTGAATATTTTGTCTTGCTAGCCATACAATGTCAGGAGTTTGGGGTGTGGTGGCATTAGTAAACAGAAAAATGTAGGTGTTGCTAGGCATGAGGTAAAGAAGGAAGGTTCTTTTGCCTGATGTTCTTACTGTGGGATCATGAACTAGAAGAGACCTTAGTTCAATCCTCTTATTGTACAGATGAGAAAAGCAATTCAAAGAAAGGAAATTACTTGGCCACAGTCACAAAGAAGAGTCTGGATTCAGACTCAGGTCTTCACTCCAAATCCAAAACTCTTTCTTCTAAAATCAGTTAACACGGGGAGAAGTTAAGTGTGCTAGTTTTTTCTGTGTACAGGCTATTAGGGAACCAAAAGAAGACTTAGAGTTCAGAAGACAGGGCTTTATGTTCTATTTCTAACAAATATTAACTGCGTGACCACAGATACATCATTGAATTCCTCAAAGTCCAGATAAATCTCTAAAACTTAATTAAAGATGAAGAATCTCTCCAGGGTTGGAGAGAGTTTCCACACCAGGATCTCTGATTACTAATAAAATCACAGATCCACATTGAATAACAACAACAAACCAAAAAAGCAAAGTAAAATCTTATACTTGAGTTATCTTTTTAATTTTTAAAATTAAAAAGATAGAAGGAGAGGTGAGGTAAAGAGCAGTCCATTTGAAAAAGAAGGGGGTAGATGTTAATGGATTGCAAGGTCAATGTGAGTCAACAGTATAGTATGGGAGCAACTCCATTAAGAGAGATAAACTTAAGGAATAACAAGTGAATGGACCTGCTGTACTCTGCCCTAGTCAGAGCAATCCTAGAGTATTGTGTTCAGTGAAATGCACCACATTTTAGGAAAGCATTGACAAGATGAAAATTGTCCAGAGGAGAACAATCGTTGCAGTGAAGGTCCCCAAGTTCTTGACAAGATGATAAGTTAAAAGGAATCAGTGATGTTTAGCCTAGAGAAAAGACTAGGGGATGGAGGAGATATGGTAGCTGTCTTCAGGTATTTAAAGGGCTGCTACTTACTCTTCCTGGTCTCAAAGGGGCAACAAGGGTCACTGAAAGGAAGTTGCAATGGAAAACTTTCTAACCATTAAAATTATGCAAATATGGATTGTGTTACCTCAGGTACCCTTGAGTTTCTAGCCATAAGATAGTCAAACCAAGACAGGATAAACATTTTCCAGAGATGCTGTAGAGGGATTCATGTATCGATGTGTTGGTAGAGGGGATCATATTGGAGTGCATGGCAGTCAAGTTCCTGTTTAATTCTGAAATTCTGTGTTGTGTCACTTCTGTGTTATTGTTCCATTGTCCCAGTTGTGTCTGACTCTTCATGATTTCATTTTGGTTTTTCTTGGCAAAGATACTGGAAAGGTTTGCTATTTCTTTCTCCAAATAATTTTACAGATGAGGGAATTGAGACAAACAGGGTTAAGTCATTTGCTCAGGGTCACACAGTTAGTGTCTGAGGCCAGATTTGAACTCAGAAAGATGAGTCTTTCTGACTCCAGGACTGGAACTCTTTGTACTATAATACCATCTTGCTGCCATATAGCTCAAACATTGAAGAGGCAGACAGCCCCAAGCCAGTTTCATAAGACTATTTGGTAGACTGAATAGTTAAACATCCCTACACGTCTTATTACTTGCAAAGCCCTCTTCTTTCCCAATGGTTTCTCTTTACTCTCGTTACATTACTAGAGTAGGTCTTCAAAAATCCTCAGCACCCAAGATTACATTCTGTAAAGCAGCATAAAATTACTATCCTATTTTTTCCTTTCATTCTCACTGGCCACACCTTCCTCTTTCTTTCCAGTGTTAAGTAGGGACTGAATGTTCCATCTTTTCATTATGAAAGAGCACCACAGTCTGGAGAATTGTTTCCATCTTTTGTTAAAAAACTGAGTGGTTCTAAGTGCGATGACCATGTGTACTAATGAGGTTCATTTTAGTCCTCGTTACTGTTTGTTTATGTAACTGAATATGAATTAGGCCACTCTTGTTTATTGTGAATGTCAGAGTTCTTGCTTGTTTGCCTGTAACACTGTTCAGACTTGCTCATACTCAGTGAACTGATAATTACTTTATGCCAGTTCTTAGAGAATGAGGTCCCATAAGCACTCTATGAAACAATCATGAAAACTATTATAATTTTTGGAAAAATGGCTAAATTTGTTCTCTCATATTGAAGAATTCACAAATATTTATTAAGTAGCTGCTATGTACAATTCCTATGGCTATAGGAATATTTAAATCCTTGCTATCAAAAAGCTGCTAATCTAGTTGCAATAATTAAACAGATTTTTTAAAGTACCCTAAAGATATGAAAGATTAAATTATGTCATCCAACTTTAAAAAAAAGGATTATTACTATTTTGTGCAATACACTCTGCTAGGTACTGAAGATACAGTCATAAGAAAAGACCTCTGACCTCAGGGAAAGGCTGGATGAGACAGGAGAGTGTGAGATCAAGAATACAAGTAAATGGTTTGTCCTTACTGAGGAGAAGGATAACTTATTCTTCAGAGACTGAAGTAAATTAGGAGAAAAAGTGTGTGCTATCAAAGAGCTTTGATACAAAGGGCAAATGAGAAGAGGGAGATCACATTGAAGAAACTCTGTTTACTTAGTAAAGTTTAAACCAAAGTCCTAGGCTGAAAAGGAATGAGAAGGTGGTAGCGTGAGAGCCTTAATAGAAGAAGTGAAGGGTTGAAACAACTTCTTTGTGGAGTAGGGAGATAGGAAGATTCTGAAAGTTGAAGACAGCAGATTATCCATGAAGCAGATGTAGTTAAAACATTTCTTTCCACCTAACTTGCTGATGTGTATCAATTTCATAAAGATTCTAGGTGCCCTTTTCCCTTGTAGTCAATCCTTTACCCAATCCAAATCTTCTCCTCAGATCTCACCTTTTTTATGAGGCCCTGCTTGATAACCTCAAAATAAAATCCCCTCATTCTCCTTTGATCACTTACAGCACTTACTATCTTTACCACCATTCTCTTGTCAATTAATAATGTATTGCCTTGTGTTATTGCTTCTATTATTGCTTTGAACTATCCAAAATCTCTTAACATTTTTATGTTTGTATGTATTATTTCTCTATACAAACACAATATTCTTTTAGATATATGTTATTTTCTTTACTTGATTTTCAAAATCCTTTTTGAGCTCTTCCATGACCTGAAAACTATTTATATCTTTCCTAGAGACTTTGGATGCCAGAGCTTTGATTTTTGTCTTCTGATTGTAGGTTTTGATCATTCTGGTCACCAATTATATAAGAAAATACCTTTTCACAGAGAAAGTAAGAATCTATAGACTGATTCCTGCCACCCGCCCCCCATCCTTCTGTGCTGATTGCTCGTTTTCCCAGGCAATGACTTGACTTTTTAGCTCTTTGTTAAGTGGAGGGCTCCAGAGGCAGCCTCTGCTTCAGCAGTCACTGCTGGATCCCAGAGGCTGAGGTCAGGGCTAGGGCAAGACCATGCTCCCCTCTTATCCAAGTGAGATTCCCTTCCCCCTGACCTTTGAAGCTGTCTCTGGCATTTGTGGGTTAAAAAGTCTGGAAACCACTGCCATCTTATTTCCATGTAGATATAGAAATGTCAATAGGTGTCTTGCCTGGCTTGTATCATAGATAAAGTGTTCAACAAAAGCTTGTTTTTTTTTAAACTACTGCCTCTAAATAGCCATTGTTTTCTTCAAAATGTTGCTAAAACTTTCCCCAATTGATAAATGGTCAAAGGAAATGAACAGGAAATTTTAAGAAGAAGAAATCAAAGCTCTCAATAGTCATGTGGAAAAAAGGGGTTCTAAATCACTGATAATTGAGAAATACAAATTAAAACAGTTCCAAAGTATTGCTCCATACCCATTGAATTGGCTAACATGACAAAAAAGGAAAAAGATGAATGTTGGAGGGAATGTGGAAAAATGGGTATACTGATGTACTGTGGTTGGTGGAGTTGTGAACTGTCCCACCACTCTGGATAACAATTCAAAACTATGACCAAAGGTTTATAAAACTATACATACCTTTTGACCCAAAATACCACTACTAGGCCCATATCCCCAAGAAATCAAAGGAAAAGGAAAGGGGCCCATATGTACAAAAATATTTATAGCAATTCTTTTTGTGATGGAAAAGAACTGGAAACTGAGGGGATGCCCATCAACTGGAGAATGGCTAAACAAGTTGTGGTATATGCTTGTGATGGAATACTATTGTGCTGTAAGAAGTGATAAACAGAATGAGTTCAGAAAAACATGGGAAGATACAAATTGATGCAAAGTGACATGAGCAGAGACAAGAGAATATTGTTCACAGTAGCAGCAATATTGTGATGATAATCAGTTGCGAAAGACTTAGTTACTCTGATCAATACAAGGAAGGATCCATGAGATTTCCAATGGACTCATGATGAAAAATAGTGTCCACCTCAAGAGAGAGAATTGATGATGAACTCAGTGCAGAATGAAGGATATTTTCTTTCACTTTATTTTTCTTGTTATTTTTTACAACATGGCTACCGTGGAAATGTTTTACATGAATATGTGTGTGTATATTAAGTGTTCAATCTCTATGTGTATATATACACATATACATATATATACATATATATTCACACAGAGAGAGATATATGTATATATATGTATATACACATGTGTTTGTGTGTGTATACATATACATATCTCTGTGCACACACAGACAAACACACACACACGTTATCCTGTTTATTGGCTCCTCAATGGAGGTAGGAGGAGATGAGGAAAGAGAAAGAAATTGGAACGGAAAATAAAAATTAACAAAATGCCATTCAAATGCCACCTTTACATTAAGCCTTTCCTGATTTTCCACAGTTGTTAGTTTTCTCTCCCTATGTATTTACCTTGTATTTATCATTTTGTACATTATTATTTATGTATATAACATGCAACATGTCCCTTGATATAATGTAAGCTTTTTGAGAAGAGGAACTGGATCTCTTACTTTTTAACCTTTGAGCATAGTGCCTGGAACACAGTAGAAACTGCTGTTTCTTAATTAATTGACTGACATTGATTTTGCATGCTACAGTAGATATGACAGACAGAGGAAGACAGTAAAAGAATATGGCATCTGGGAGAGGGGTGGCTACAACAGATATATTCCAGGACTGACCTTTCATTGATTCTCAGCATTGATTGACTGAGGGTGCCAGGTGGCACAATGGATATAGTGCCAGATCTGGAGTCAAGAAGACCTGATTACAAATCCAACCTCAGATACTTACTAGCTGGGTGACCCTGGGTAAGTCACTTAACCCTGTTTGCCTCAGTTTCCTCATCTATAAAATGAGCTGGAGAAGGATCTGGCAAACCATCTTTGCTAAGAAACCCTGAGTCACACAGACTCAGAAATGAATGAAATGACATCACTGATTGATTGAAAACATTTTAAAATTTGAAATAAACATAATGTCCTGAGTAGTTTTCTCTAAAATTTTAAATGTTTGCACCCAACTTAACAGATTAGATCACTGGTAAATAGTGACTTGTGATGGGTTAGATCTCCAAAGAATAAGCTTTGTCTTTTGCCTCAGAATCTTGATCCACCATAGACAAATCATTTAACGGAACACTGCCTCAATTTCCTTATCTAAAAACTAGGGATAATCATGCTTTTGCTGCCAATCTTGTACTGCTCTTAGAAGGAGAATGTTGTGCAAACTTCAATGGACTATAAAAAATATGAATTATCATTAAATGAACCCCTTGAAGGAACAGGCTAACTTTATTTTAACTGAGTCCTTTTTTTCATTTAAAAGTGCCTATCTCAAAGGTAGAAGAGAAGAAAAAACCTACAAAAGGCACGTGCTCAGAATAGTAGGTAACAGCAGCTCTTTGATAACTCAATCAGAGATGAAAGGGTCATGGCCATGGCTAATGTGATATTAAATGCAAACTCTACTTGTAGAACTGGTTTGCTTAACAGCTAATTACAAGGCACTGATGTGAATTCAAACTGACTTCAGGAAGCCAAGACTTCTTCACTTACATTATCGGTCACATTGTTCCAATGCCAAATGTACATTTGCCTAAAAGATTATTTTATGGAGAATTCACACAAGACAAGGGCTCCCATGAAGGTCAGAAGAAGAAATACAAGGATATTCTCAAGATCTGTCCAAAGAACTTTGGAAACAATTGTTTGACATGGGAGACACTGATACAGAAGTGCCCAGCATGGCAGGCCCACATCAAAGAAGGTACTGTGCTCTCTATATGAAGCAGAATTGCAGTAGCCCAAAAGAAATGTGCAAATTTGGAGACATCTGCACTCCAAATGTTCATGCAGACTATTTTTTCCTGACCTGTAGTAGAGCCTTCTGAGCTCATATTGGTCTAATCAGGCACAGCCAGACACACTGTACCTGGATTCCAACATAGTAGTGTCATTTTGGTTCTTTTTGAGAATGAAGGACACTAAACAAGCAAAAACCTTTAACCCTAAAATCTCAATGAGGTGACAGGACTTATGGCTTCTCCTCTGGTTAATATCAGAATTTTAGAGCTAGAAGCCTGAAAAGTTATCTAGCCCAACTTCTACATTTTATTTTAATTTTAAGGCAGTTTTATTGCTGTCTTTTTACTTCATTCAGTTTCAGAATATACCTTTCACCGACTCTGGACCCCTCACTTATAAGAGGAAAAAAATACACTTAAGCAAAACCAGCCAATACAGTGGCCACTTATGATAGCATATGTAATATTGTGTATCCCTAATCCACCACCCCTCTATGGAGAAGAGGGAAAATGTATGTCATCATCTGTTCTCTAGGATCAAGACTACTGCAGTAAAAAGTGGACTGACTTTAGAATGAGAGAATCTAAGCTCGAATACATCTTGATGGCCAAGTTTTCTTCATGTATAAAATTAAAGGGGTTGGACTAGAGGGTAAACTCACATCAATGCCACATTGTCACAAAATATCAGGCCAATGTCATGCAAATATCACACCAATGTCATGCCAATTATATGACAATTTCATAATAATGTTTTCACTCATGCCAATATAATTCAAGTGTCATGTCAATATCACACAAACATCATGCCATTTTCACACAAATATCACACTAATAAGCCAATATTAATTACCACACAGATTTAATGTTATTGGCATGTCAGTTACATGTCAGTCACACTGTAATTTAAAATCACACAAATTACATGCAACTATTGCACAGAATCTTGCCAGTGCCATGCCAATTACATGACAATATCATGCAAAAATAAAATCAAAAGAATGAAAAATAGAAGAAAATGTGGAATATCTCACTGGAAAAATAACTCACCTGTAAAACAGATCCATAAGAGATAATGTCAGAATTATTGGGCTACCTTAAAACCATAAACCAAAAAAGATCCTTCATGTCATAGTTCAAGAAATTATCAAGGAAAACTACACTGATATCCTAGAACCAGATGGTAAAATAGAAATTGAAAGAATCCAATGATCACCTTATGAAAGATATTCCAAAATGAAAAATCCCAGGAGTTTTCCAGATTCCAGAGTTTCCAGGTCAAGAAGAAAATATTGCAAGCAGACAGAAACAATTCAAATATCATGGAGTAACAGTGAAGATAACACAAGATTTAGTAGCTTCTACAATATAGGATCAGAGGGCTTGGAATATGATATTCCAGAAGACAAAGGATCAAGGAATATAACCAAGAATTACCTACCCAGTAAAACTGAGTATAACCCTTCAGAGTAAAAAAAAAAATATATTAATGAAGTAAAGGACTTTCAAGTATACCTGATGAAAAGCACAGAACTGATTTTTTTTAATTGGTCTTTAAATACATGATTCAAGATAAGTATAAAAAAGGTAAAGAGGAAAGATAAATCAAGGGATTCCATAAGGTTAAACTGTTTACCGCCCTACATGTGAAAATGATACTTATATAACTCCCAAGAACGTTATCATTATTAGGGCAGCATCACTGTGAGTTGACTATGATGGAATGATCTCAAAAAAATAAATTAAGGAGTGGAAATGAGATTCATTGGGAAAATGAGGAAGGAAGAGGTAGAAAGAGACAAACTTTCTCATACTAAAGAGGTATGAAATAAAGAGCTTTTAGAGGAGAAAGCAAGACAGGGCAGGGGGTAACATTTGAACTTGTTCTCATCAGAATTGGCTCAAAGAGGGAATAACGTACAGACTTAGGTGGATAGAGAAACCTATCTTACCCTACAGAGAAAGGAAGAGAATAAGAGAAAGGAAGGGGCTATCAATAGAAGGGTAAGCAGGTTAAGGCAGACATTGGTCAAAAGCAAAATAGACTTTTGAGGAGGGACAGGTTAAAAAAAGAGAAATAAAAACATGAAGGGGTGGAACATAGGAGAGAAGGAAATACACAGTTATTAATCATAGTTGTGAATGTAAATGGGATGAACTTTTTCATAAATCATGGTGTGCAGCAGAATGGATTAGAAACCAGAATCTAACAATTTATTGTTTACAAGGAAACATACTTGAAGCAGAAAGACACACACAGAATAAAAATAAGGAGCTAGAGCAAAATTCATTATGTTTCAACTAAGGTTTTAAAAAAGGGCAGGAGGAGAAATTATGATCTCAGACAAGACAAAAGCAAAAATAGATTTAATTAAAAGAGATAAAAAATTACATTTTGATAAAAAAATCCTACAGATAATGCAGTAGTATCATGTATATGTGTGTATATACACATATTTCTGTGTGTATATGTGTGTGTGTACCAACTGGCAAAACATAAAATTCTTAAAGGAAAAGTTAAATAAGTTACGGGAGAAAATAGACAATAAAACTATACTAGTGGGGGACCTCAATCTATTTTTGTTTTTCCTTGATCATAACTCCTACTTTGCCTTTTTTTTAAACCTCAGCTGAAACATAATGAATTTTGCTCTAACTCCTTATTTTTATTCTGTGTGTCTTTCTGTTTCAAGTGTGTTTCTTTGTAAACAAATTGTTGGATTCTGTTTTCTAATCCATTCCGCTACCCCTCTAAGCAAATTGAGGGGCATGGAACTTTTTACCTGACAGATCTGTTGATAAGAGAAGAATTTATGGCCAAACAAGAGAAAGAATTACAGATGAAAAATGGATAATTTTGATTACACTAAATTAAAAAGATTTTGAAACAAAACCAATGCAGCTAATATTAGAACAAAAGCAAGAAAATGAGGGGAAATTACAGCAAGTTTCTCTTATATAGGCTTCATTTCTCAAATTTATAGAATAATGAGTGAAGTTTTTAATAATACAAGTCATTCCTTACTTGATAAATGCTCAAAGGATATGAAGAGGCAGTTTTCAGAAGAAATCAGCTATCTACAGTCATATGGAAAATAATGCTCATTCATGAAAGAAAGGCAAATTAAAGCAACTCTGAGGTACCATCTCATACTTATTATATTGGCTATTATGACAGAAAAGGAAAATGGCAATTGTTGGAGAAAATGACAAATTTGGAGCTAATAAAACTGGGACACGAATACACTGTTAATAGAGTTGTAAACTGGTCCAATTGTTCTGGAGACCAATTTGAAACCATGTTCAAAAGTGTATACACTTTTATATACATAAAAATGCGTATACACTTACCACTACTAGTATTCCAAATAGGACAACAACAAAGTAGATCTTTTTGGGGTGGTAAAGAATTGGAAATTAAGGGGATGCCCATCAATTGGAGAATGACTGAATTAATTGTGTATAGATTGATTGTGGTGTAACATTGTGCTTTAAAAAATAACAAGCAGATGGCTTTCAGAAAAAAAAACTGGAATTATATGAACTGATGCAAAGTGAAGTGAGTAGAGCCAAAAGAACAGTGTACACAGTAATAGTAATATTATATGATGATCACCTGTGAATGATTTAGCTATTCTCAGCCATACAATGATCCAAGAGAAATCCAAAGGACTTGTGATGAAAAAGGTTATCCACCTCCAGAGAAGGAACTGATAGAGTATGAATGCAGATCAAAGTATACTTTTTATTTATTTTCTTTATTTTTCTTGTGTTTTTGTCTATTTTGTTTTGCAACATGGCTAATATGGAAGTATGTTTTTCATGACTACACATGTGTAATCTATATCAAATTGCTTGCCTTCTCAAGAAGAGGAGAGGGAAGGGAGAAGGAATTTAGATCTCAAAATTTTAAAAAGCAAATGTCAAAGACAGTTTTTTACATTTAATTGGGAAAAATGTAAATAAATGATGACAACAAAGGAAAATTGCCCATGTAACAAGATAATCTTGTTTCACTAGTATCATCACTAGGTTAAGAGGAAGTAATAAGGACCTCTAGAATATTGGATGGATTCCCTATGAAAAACTAATAGAAGGAGTACATAAGATCCATAGGATGAGCAAATGTATACAGTTGCAATCTATATCATGAAGGGAACACCCACATTAATGAGTTCACATATCCTTGGATATCTATTTAAAGCTGATTGTGGTTGTGGTGTAATGTGTTACTCTTAATTTTTGGTACTGATTTTCCAATTTCCCCAGCATTCCTTATTCCATAAGGAGCTCTTCTCCCAGGACCTTGTATTCTTGGATTTAACGTTAAATTACTATGTTGGATTATTTCCATAAATGGAATACCTAGCCTATTCCACATATCCTCATTTTACATGAGTAAACTAGAGCAGAGTGAGGGGAAATGGTCTACCATGTGAATCCATAACTGGAAGTAAAGTATTGGTCTCTTGGCTCCCAAGACAGTGTTCTTTCCAATAACCTATGATGACCATTTGATGCACAGTATAGTTTTGCATGCATATGAGATACTTCATAAACACTTATTGAGTGTGAGTGAAATAAAACCCTGATAAAATTACCAGATGCTCTAGTATGACCAATAACTGACTTAAGTTGTTAAACAATAAAATCTTTCAGATTCCATTTGGAATTTGATTGAATTGAATAAATATATAATAAACCCCTATGACGTGTAAGGTGCTGTGCTAGGTGTTAATGATGAATATAAAGACAAAAATGAGGCAAACAGCCCCTACCCTCAAGAAACTCTGTTCTATTGACTCTATTATAAATGGGCCTCATACAGTTCAATACAGCTCCAAGAACTCTTAGAAATAACTTAGTTGACGCACCTGTAGCTTCCAGGGAAAGAATCTATTCTTCATTTATATATGAGCATATGTTATTTGGCTGCATAAAATGGAATGTCATATTAAATGTCGTAGCTAGAAAGGTCCAGACTAATCCCTTCATTTACCCTTAAGAGTTGGGATAAAAAATGCTGTCCAAAGAAGAAAGTGATTGTCTAAAATGACATCATACAAACTCACCTCAGAGAGCCAATAAACTGAGGTATGAGTTCATGGGCTGCTAGATTTGGAGTTAGCAGGCACTTGGAGGTCACCTATCCCAACACTATAATTTTACAACTGAAGGAAACTAAGGCTCAGAGGGCATAAATGTGGCACAGTGGATAAAGTGCCAGGCCTGGAACCAGGAAGACCTGAGTTCAAATCCAGCCTCCATGCTTCATGACCATGAGCAAGTCACTTAACCATGTTTGGTTCAGTTTTCACATCTGTCAAATCAGCTGGAGAAGGAAATGCCAAACCACTCCAACATCTTTGCCAAAAAAAATCCCAAGTGGGGTCATGAAGAGTCAGATATGACTAAAAATAACTCAACAACAAGGTTCAGATCAATCACATAATTTGCCGATAATCAAAAAGCTAGGAAAAGCTGGAGATAGGATTTGAATGTAGGGGGGGTTTTTGTTTTGTTTTATTTTCCTGAATCCATTGATTTTTCTACTCAACTAGAGGTGATTGGTGGATTCTTTAAATATTTATTTTGCCCTCTGGTTCTAGAATATCAGGGCAAAGAAATTATGTCTAGGCTCTTTTTTTTGGTCATGGCTTTCAGGTAGTCCCATAATTTTTAAATTTTCTCTCCTGGATCTATTCTCCAGGTCAATTGTCTCTCCAATGAGATATTTCACATTATCTTCTATTTATTCATTCTTTTGGTTTTGTTTTGTGATTTCTTGGTCTCTCATAAAGTCATTAGCCTCCATCTGTTCCATTCTAGTTTTTAAAGAACTATTTTCTTCAGTGAGATTTTGAACATTCTTTTCCATTTGGCTAATTCTGCTTTTGAAAGCATTCTTCTCCTCATTGGCTTTTTGAATCTCTTTTACTAGTTGAGTTAGCCTATTTTTAAAGGCATTATTTTTTTCAGCATTTTTTTGGATCTCCTTTAGCAAAGGTGTTGACCTGCTTTTCATGATTTTCTTGCATATATCTCATTTCTCTTCCCAATTTTTCCTCCACTTGTCTAACTTGATTTTCAAAATCCTTTTTGAGCTCTTCCATTGCCTGAGACCATTGAATATCTATTTCAGATATTTAGGATACAGAAGCCTTGACTTTTATATCTTTCCCTGAGGGTAAGCATGGTTCTTCCTCATCTGAAAGGATAGGAGAAGATATCTGGTCACCAAGAAAGTAGCCTTCCATAGTCTTATTTTTTTCCCCTTTTTTGGCATTTTTCCAGCTAGTTACTTGACTTTTGGGTCCTTTGTCAAGAGCAGGGTATACCCTGGGGATCTGTAAGATATCAGTTCCTCCAAGGTAGCACAATCAAGTGTGTACACTGCTCTGGGAGCAAAAAGAGAGTTTTGTGCCCAGAATCTTAGTAGAATTTCCTCTTCACAGCCACCTGGCCTCCAGTTCAGCCAAGCCAGGACTGGGGACTGAGATTCAGGTAAGCTGTGGGGGCAGGGCCACCATTCAGTATGAGATAAAGATCAGCTGCTGCAGGGCCTTTTCACAGGGCTGAGGTAAATGCCAAAAAAAGAGCCTAGACATAATTTCTTTGCCTTGATATTCTAGAACCAGAGGGCAAAATAAATATTTAAAGAATCCACCAATCATCTCCTGAAAGAGATCCAAAAAGAGAAACTCCTAGGAATATTATAGCCAAATTCCAGAGTTCCCAATTCAAGGAGAAAATGTTGCAAGCAGCTAGAAAGAAACAATTTGAGTGTTGTGGAAATACAATCAGAATAACACAAGATCTAGCAGCTTCTACATTAAGGAAATAGTTAGTCTTACACAACATGACTATTATGGAAGTCATTTGCAAAACTACACAGATGTGGCCTATATTGAATTGCTTGCCTTCCCATTGGGGATGGGTGGGAAGGGAGGAAGGAAGAGAAGTTGGAACTCAGAGTTTTAGGAACAACTTTTGAGTATTGTTCTTGCTACTAGGAAATAAGAAACACAGGTAATGGGGTATAGAAAGTTATCTTGCCCTACAGGACAACAGAGAATATGGGGATAAGGGAAGGGAGGGATGTTAGAAGGCAGGGCTGATTGGTGATAGGAGTAATTAGAATGCTCAGAGTTTTGGGGTGAGGGGATGGGAGAGATGGGGAGAAAATTTGGAACTCAAAATTTTGTGAAAATGAAAGTTGAAAACAAATTTTAAAAATGACATTTTTCTGCAAGCTACTCATGTGAGGTCTACTTACCATATACATCAATATATATCACAACTATATAAATGAATTAGCATTTGTATGAATGAATCTATTTAATATATTAAATATTACGAATGAGGGAAACATATTCAATATATAACATGTGTTTATATATACACATTTGTTCTTCATTTTTCACATATGTGCATATACTTGTTAATATATGCGTGTACATGCATATATGCATATACATATGTAGACACACAAAGCTGGAAAATGCAGGCAGCAGCTACTTCTCTGGAGCCAGAATGAGCTGTGCTTATATAACCACTGGAATGGCACAATTTAATGTAAGCCTTAGGAGAAACTCTGAAATGTCTCTAAATTGATTTTTCGAATCCATTCATCTAAAACAGGGAAAAGAGAAGACAATCCAACCTTCTCCTCCTCTCATGGCTGTGCTTTTCCTAGTGTAACCTGATAAGATGAGAAAAATTCTCTCAAATATCATAGAACTAGAGGTATGTCTCTTGGCTCAGGGACTCAGCTTTTATTGCCACATTGATATAGTCCCTGTCCAATCCCAAGTTATGAATACTAATAAGTGTCATTCCATGTCTCCAATTCCACAAGCACCTTTTGAAGCCTACTAGGGGTAAAGTCAGAATGACCATTCCTGGTGGAGATGGTGAGAGAAAGTAAGAAATGGTAGAGGACCAGTTCTTTTCTTCTCCCTGTCTCACCTAAGTTGATCTTTCTCTATTCAGGTTGAGGCTACCCTGGTTCATCCAATCTGTAGACAGTTTGGTAATACCAAGTCATTTATAGGGTATTTCTGCATCTTTAAGAGCTACACACTTTCCCAGAATAATCATGCAATTCAGACATCAATTCAAACTCACTTTCCTAGCAGAACAAAGATCAGATGAGTCTGGTAAGAATGGGCTGGATTAGAGAAGGTTATGATTTGGGTCCTTCACCTTTTAAATAAGGAAAGTCTTTTTGGGTCTTTGAAGTACTGCTTTTCTCAGACTTGCCAGTGTTGCTTTTTTCTGGGTTCTAAATACCATTCATCTCTGATAATCATTCATTCAAAGATTCCACCACCACCACCCTGAAATCATCAGGGAACTCAGTTCCCATTTCAGTGAATATTTGTTTTATATTTGAGAAAATAACCACATATATTTTAGCCCTTTCACAAGCAATTTTCCATTTTTAAGAGATTTCAGCACATTAAAGCCCATGGTGCATGGCTCAAAACCTGCTTAGGGCTTTTTTATAGCTTCATCAGTAGTAACTGGACAATTACAAAAGCTTTTCTTGCTTTTAAGAACAATGATTTATTGAACTTCTTCGACTCTTTATTGCCTGAGTATGTGCGTTACATGTGATGTATTTTGATATAATTAAATTCCTAGATTACTGTCAAGCCAATTGTTTTACCCATCCAATCTGTAACAACTCATTTTATTGCCTCTTCTCATTTTTTAATTAAGGTAGAAATGGATGTATTCTAAGATATCCATAAACTAGATAAAACAGTCTGCTACTCGGGGCCTAGAACTTGAGAAGTTCAGGTTCTTAGAAACAGAAAAAAGTAGAGACAGTGTGGTATAACAGGCAGATCACGCAACTCAGAGACAATAATTTGGGTGCCAACACCACTTCACACACTTACTAGTGATGTAACATAGGGAAAGTCATTTAATTTCTCTGAATCTCAGGTGAAAGGAAGGAAGCATTTGTGTGACTGCTAACTCTGTGCCAGACACTGTTATAAAGGCTTCATAAATATCTCATTTGACAACCCTGGGAGGTAGGTACAATAATTATGCCCATTTTACAGTTGAGGAAACTGAGGTAGTCAGAGGTTAAGTGATGTATCTAGGATCAAATAGCTAGTAAATGTCTGAGACTGGATTTGAATTTAGATCTTTCTGACTCTAAGCTCAGCTCTCTAACCACTGCACCACTTAGTTGTATGAGAAGAGGGTTGTACTCAATGTCATCTAAAGTCCCTTTCAGCTCTGACTATGTGAAATGAAGAAATTAAAGATACTTTTATATATATGAGTGTGCAAGATAAGAATATTCTTGTCTTATACAAAAAAGAAAAAGACCATAATTAGCCAAAGTATTTAGGAAGCCATTAAGGTGACAAATTGACTATGAGTGAGGTCTTACATCTCTTTAAGATGATGCTATACCTGGAACCACAGAAACAAAAAATGGGAAAGAATCCCAGAAGCATCCAACTCAACCTATTAATGAAAAGAGGTACCCCTCTAGCATACCTGACAAGAAACATGCAACAAAATAGACTTTAACATTAGGTATCTTCTATCCTGTAACCTGGAGCAGAAGGCAATCCCTTCTTCACGCAGTGTGTTCAAATCAAAGCTCAGAGTCAAATACATCTCTGCTCTGCGATGCTTTTACCTTCCTCTCACCTTCAAGAACAATGATTATCTGCATTTGCCATTTGTCCATATAGGCAGCTAGAAGGTACAGTAGATAGAAGATATGAATTCAAATCTGGCCTTAGATACTTACTAGCTGTGTGCCCCTGGGCAAGTGAACTAACTTCTGTCTACATTAGTTTTCTCATCTATAAGAAAGGAAAAAAAATTGAACCTACTGCACAAGATTTAAAAAAAAATAGAAAATGGGTTAATATCTTTAAAACATCTTGCAAACCTGAATACACCAAAGGAATATTGGCTCTTATTATTAATGCCTGGTATTTTTAATGCCAGGAGCAGCTAAGTGGCACAGAGGATACAGTGGTAGGTCTAAAATCAAGAATATTTATCTTCCTTAGCTTAAATCTGGCCTCAGACATTTACTAGCTGTGTGACCTTGGGCAAGTCACTTAACACTATTTGTTTCAGTTTCAGCATCTGTAAAAAGAGCTGGAGAAGGAAATGGCAGACCTCTCTAGTATATTTGTCAAGAAACCTAAAATGGCATCACAAAATTCAGACACAATTAAACAACAACAACAACTTTTTAATTACTCAGCTTACCAGGGTCTAGTTAAGCTGAGAATGGAGAGACAGACAGAGACAGAGAAAGAAGAAAAATTTTATCTGACTTAATGTGAGGTTTCTGGGTTCAACCACCTTGCTATCTCTTCCTCCCACTCTGGAAACCTCTAGTTCCCACCCCATCTTTCCATGAGGCCAGCATCATGGATAGATTAGGTTGTCTACATTGCCTTAAACGTGCCCCTTAGTTTGCATTTAGGATTTTCTCCCCATTAGTTGCTTCTACCTTAGTCTCCTCCGCCAATACCTAGTACCCAGAAATGGAAGAATTCGGCTCCTGAAAGAAGCCTTTCAAAATGCAGAATAAATATTTACTGAACTGAATGTCTCTTTCTCTTCCCTCAGAGCAAGATGGCCAAAGGCTGAAAACTTTGCACAAGAAAGCTCTCAAGCTTTTCTGCAACATGTATTTCTGCAAATCTACCCAAATTATTGAAAATAACAGGGGGAGAAAGTAGAGTCTCCTCAACTGGGAAATGGCTTAACAAATTGTGGTACAAGAATTTCAGAGAATATTACTGTGCCTTAAGAAATAGCTATTATGAGAGCTATGGAAAGATTTATGGATTGATGAAGACGGAAATAAGTGGAAGCAAGAAAATAGTTCATGCAATGACTATAAAATGCAAATGTAAAGAACAGAGAACGAGATTATATGCATGAAGTTTGCAGTTGGACAGTTAACTAGCATTTATTAAGTACCCACTATGTGCTGAGTACTGTACTAAGCTCTTGTGGATGCAAAGAAAGGCAAAAATAGTCTCCACTCTCAAAGAACTTACATTCTAATGGGGGAGACAACATGCAAACTATATCCAAATGAGATTTATCATACAGCTCTATAAAGCATAAGTTGGAGACAATCAACAAAAAGAAGGCACTAGCATTAAGGGCAATTAGTAAAGCCTTCTAGTAGAAGACAAAACTTTAACTGAGACTTAACAGAAGCTGGATGAGAGGGGAGAAATTTAGAGAGAAATAGACAGAGAGAGACAAAGACACAGAGACAGATCCAAGTCTGGGGGAACAGCCTTGGAAATGCCCCTACTCAGAAAGTAAGGTGCCATATACAAAGATTAGCCAGGAGGCCAGTGCCACTGGATTGAAGAGACTGAGGGTGGGGGCAAAATGAGGAGGGGATAAGGTGTGAGAAGACTTGAGAGGAAGGAAATAGGTTACAAAGAGTCTGAAGAGTTAAACAGGATTTTCTATTTGATACTAGAAGACTGTGACTGGAGTTGATTGAATAGGGGGATGACATAGTCAAATTTGGGCTTCAGAAAGTTCAATTTGACAGCTTAGTGGAGGAACCTTAAAGTACTATATAAATGTGAGCTATTATTATTAAGTCATAGAGAAAAGCAAAATGAAGACAAATATAGTCTGTTTAATGCTGAAAATAATTATCCCAAAATTTGTGCAGCATTATTTCAAGACATCTTCAGCTTCCCAGTATTAGACCGAAAAAGAAAGGAAATAGCAGTCAGGAGAAAAATAAAGAAAATGATTGGAAAACCTTAGAAAGAGAGAAATCACATGAGAGTGGTTTCTTCATTAGATTCCTTCTAATATCCCTTCTTCCCAATTTTAAGTGAAATCAACAGCTGTAGAGAATTCATATCCACAAAATAAAGAATAGGGGGTCACTGATTGTTTTATAGTTCATTAAATATAAATTAAAAAATGGCTTTGTAGTCTATGTGGAAAGGGTATTGGATATGGAGCCTGAAAGATGTTGGTTCAAATCCCAGCCCCAATACTTACTTGCTATTTAATGGTGAGAATGTTTCTTCAGCTCTATGAACTTTGCTTTTCTTATCTACAAAATGAAGAAAACAGCATGGTTTACCTTGTACAGATTGTGAGGAAAATTCTATTAATCATAAAATGTGATATCAATATAAGTAATCATTGTTAGTATTTAGATTTGTAAGCATACCACAAGCTTGAGTTTTGGGAGAGAGATAGAAGCAAGTCAGCACAGTAGTTCTTAAATTACAGTAATTCTGCACCGGAAGATAATTATTTTAGGGACATTAAATTTTCTTAATCTTTGTGGCCAATTAAACCAATGAAATTTTGATGAATTGTGCCTTTTTTCCCAATGAAACTATTTCCGTAGTAGTTTTGCCTCCCATTTGTTCAAAGAGTACCATTGTATCCTCTCTGATCCGTTCATATCTAGAGAATTGTGATCTGTTATTGGCATCACTTTGGTGAAAGGAATTGAGAAGCCTCAGTACATCTACAGCAAAGCATAAAAGATGGCAAAGAGCCTCCAAGTCATGCCAGCATTGATGGGGTTGGTGATGTTTATCCTTAAATGGAAAAAAAAAATTGATGGGAAATCAGGGCATGTGGGTGTTACAGTGGATAGAGCACTGGACTTGGAATCAGGAAGATTCATCATGAGTTCAGTTCTGACCTCATACATTTACTAGCTGTATGACCTAGACAAGTCCCCTAACTCTGTTTGTCATATGTGAAATGAGCCAGAGAAGGAAATGGCAAACCACACCAATATCTTTAGGCTAGATGGCTATAAAAAAGGCAAATTTGGGCTTAATGTAAGAAAAAATTCCTAACAATTAGAACTATCCAAAAACCAAATGGACCTTGTGGGAAGCAGTGGTGTTCTTCTCACTTAATGACTTCAAACAAAGACTGGATGTCTACATGTCAGATATGTTGTAGAGGGAATTCTTGTAGTTTCAACTGAGCTAAATGATCCTTTCTGACTTTGATGTTTTGCTATTATGTGAGGATGACAGATTTTTCCATTGTTCATTTGGTCATAAACTTTGCATAGTCATAATTTATAAAGATCCTGTTTGGGATGGGGAGAATAGGAGAGGTGAGGCTGACTTATCTTGTATCAAAAATGGCATTCAAATTATAAAAGATGACTAAAATGTCAGTGATTCAGTTAGATTAATTCACATTGTTGCATAATACATTGAGAAATTTCTCAGGTCATAATTCAGGACTTTTTGTTTGTTGTTGAATAATGGGCACTTACTCCAAAGCTGTTGCATCCTATTCTCTCACTAGTTGCCAAAAATCCCTATAGATATATGGTTTTCTTGTAATATTTCTATCTATGAAGCCTTCAAAAGATGTTGTTTCTTGTTTTTCCTTCTAAGACTTGTACTCTCTACCATGCTGTGCTTTTGATATTATATATCTATATCAATTTTTAATTTTTAATTTTGTCTCAAGACAATAGTATATAGAGAAATCCAATGCTTGAAATAAAAATTACCATCAGTGTAAGTCTATGGTTTTATACCTAACAAAGAAGACAGTTCTCTGCCCTTTTCATCTTTCAAGAATGTGAAATGATACATCTAGTTTAGAAGCTTGAATCAGGGATAGAATAGTCAGGAGAAAGGTGGTTGTTCTTCAGAACCATCTTTGAAGACATTTTATAAAAGTACTTTACCCTTTAGAAAGTATCATACGATTGTAAGAAGTATTAATAACAAATGATCGTGAAATAATAAAACAATCGGTAGTAAGGAGTGGTTTTAGGGATCATCTCATCCAACACACTTATTTTACAGATGAGGAAACTGAGTCCCAGAGAGGGAAATGGGTTGCTCCAGATCACAATGTTAGGACTGGGATCCATACCCCACCTATTTTAGTGTGATGGTGAGACATGGGAGATACCAGCCCAGAACCAACCACCATGGAGTGCCCACATCGAAGAAGGGGACTGTGCTCCTTGACTGAAGTAGTAGCACATAGGAAATGTGAGCTGCACAAATCAGGAGACATCTCCTTCCCAAATATTCTAATGGGCTATTTGTGCCCAACCTGTGAAACAGCCTTCCAAGCTCATATTGGACTGATCAACCACAGCTGAACACATTTTGTACCCTCACTCCAGCATCATGATGTCACCGGTCCTCTTTGAAAATGAAGGACAAACAACAACTCCGATGTTTTCTATAACATCAGAAATCACAGAAGGTACACGCAAAACTTTGTGGAGTGAAGGAGATCTTAAATGAAATAGCCTTTGTGTTTTCTCTCCCACTCTCCTTAATATTTGTGTGTTAGTTCCCCAATTAGATTGTGAGCTCTTCAAGAGCAAGTACTGACCTTTGACTTTCTTTGTAGCCCAGCAATTAGCACAGGATAAAGCACATATAAGGTGCTTGATAAATGCTTATCACTGACTGACAACTTCATGTATTTGGTTAGGCATAGTTCCCATCTCCTTAGGTCTACTTTTGCCCAACAGCACCCTAGCTCCCCATTGAGCTCACCAAAACCTCTCATAGATAATAGAGTAGTAGCACCGACTGTTCTATATTTCTAGAACAGAGCTCCAGGGATGATAAAAACAACTATCTTTTATACAGTACTTACTATGTGCTGAGCACATGCTTTACAGCCGTCCCATTTGGTTATCTCATTTGATTCTCACAACAACACTGAGATGTGAGTTCTGTTATTATTCTAACCTTACAGATGAGGAAACTGAGGTAAACAGAGCTTAAGGGACTTGCTCAGGGTCACACAGGTAGTGTGTCTTAGACTGGATTTGAACTCAGATCTTCTTAACTCCAAGCCCAGGATTCTATCTACTAGGTCACCTAGCTGCCTATCTATGCTTGCCCTGGTGTTGTTTAAAATATCTTCAATGACTTGGACAAAGGCAAAGATGTCGTGTTTATCCAATTTGTAAGTGACATGAAGCTGGGTGGGATGGATATCTAAAACATAGTATAACAAAGTATGAACCCCAAAAGATCTTGACAGGCTAGATTGAACTGATCTGAAGAAGATAAAATTAAATAGGGGCAAGTATAAAGTCTTATACTTGGATTACGAAAGTTGTTTTCACGGAAACAAAATGGTTTGGAGGACACATGGTTAAAGAGCAGCAGTTGGTCTGAAAACAGTCTGGAGTTTCAAGTGGGTTGCAAGCTCAGTTTAAGACAACAGAGTTTTATGGCAGTTTAAAAAAGTTAAAGGAGGTCTTGGGACACATTGAGTAACATACCAGCTTTCAGAAATAAGGAGGTATATATTCTGTCCTAAGCAACAGCTAGATCACCATTTCTTGAATATTTTTCATAAGATATTATTTTCTGCATACAGTTTGGACAAGATGGACACAAAGATAGAACCCTTCCAGCTTGGGTTCTGTGGAGGTTCTGTGGTTCTGAACCCCTAGAACTGAACCTTTGACAAAGATTATGTAGATTACATTGCCTTCATTTCATCTGTTTGCTGTGTATCATCTCCCTAATAACTCAAGTTTATTTCTTTCTTTCCCTCAGTGCACTGGGGTCTTCCCTCCCCTGTATTTAATGAGCAAATGGGGGGGGGGGGAAAGGAGTGTGCCTCTCATATAACTCATCAATATTATGGATTCTGTTAATAATTCATGATGGGCAGGCTTACTACCAACGCCATATGCTAAACAAACAACTGCAGAACCATAGTGATAGAAATATCATCTGTCAGCTTGACAGTAGCTGTAAAGTCATTATATATGTGCCTGGAAATGGTAGGAGACACCCAAGAAAATCAGCAGGAAGCTGTTTGGAGTGAGCCTTTGATCTCAGCTCCTCTCAGATCACAGGTCTATATACTTAAATCAGTCCTGGTTTAACCGTCCCCTAGAGGACTCAATATAAAAAAGCTCAAAGCCTACCACCAAGACTTTTCTCCAATGAATGCTTTTATACCTATCTCTGTTTGGGCTTTTTACTTGGGAGGAGCTAAGATATATTCCTTCTTCTCTATGCTGTACTAGCTAATCTCCTAGTTTTCAATCAATCAGCAAGCATTTGTTGAATACCTACTGTGTACTTGGCGTTGTGATAGATTCTATGGATATACAAAAGGAGCAAAAGACTCCAGCAGTGATTACAAGTAACTTAAAGCCTTATTAGGGAGGCAAGGCCAATACACATGAACCGGTTAGTGAAAAAAGTAGCTCAACGCGCTAAATGATAAAACTGGAAAAGTACTGGACTGAGTTAGATGATCCTGGATCTCTCCTCCACTGGGACACTGAATAAGTCACTACTCTTCTCCAAAATTTAGTTTCTTTATCTGTAAAATGGAATATACTACCTACTTCACAGGACTATCAGAAAGAAATTTTGGTAAACCAGAAATCACTATAGAAATTAATGCTTATTATTGACCATTTTCAGAATCTATCACACTCATGTTCCGAAAAAGTAAAATAGCCCATAACCATTATCTATTGTAAGGAGTTCATTGTGCAGAAACATAACCCTAGCTTATCTCATGGAAACCTAAAACACAATCTAAAAAAATCTTTAAACTTTCTGAATGATTCCTAGCATGTTTGCAGCATTTTTTCCTGGTTTTTTTCCTGTTTACTGAGTGATTGAGGTCAATGAAAAGATGTGGGAACACTGATCTTGTTCCAAGTGGAGGAGGACCAGGCAACAAAACTGCTCTGGTCATGGACTGACCCTTGCTAGCTCTCTGAAGCATCTCCACATTTTTGATGAGATGAGAGCTGGAACTTGAACCTGGGAAGTTGTCAGCTTCCTATATGATTGTAATTGTGACAGTTTCTAAGCATCCTTTAGTGATATTGCTCTGGATCTCTAAATAGCCGTGCTGTAGAGTGCCTAATTACCCAAGGCAATGAATTAAGAGTACATGAGAACAGTGAAATACTCCAATTCACAAAGATGGCAGATGCCTGCTTGTTGCCCCCACTGAGCTCTGTCTCTCTCTGTCTCTCTCTGTCTTTCTCTCACTCTTCTCTCTCTCTCAGCCTCTCTCTGTTTTCTCTGTGTGTCTTTCTGTTTCTCTGTGTCTCACTGTCTTTATGTGTATCTTTTCTATTTCTCTGTCTCTCTCTGTCTCCCTCTTTCTCTCTGCCAATCTCTGTCTCTCTGTTTCTCTCTGTGTCTTACTGACTGTCTGAGTGTGTCTCATTGTCTCACTTTGTCTCTCTCTGTGCATCTCTCTGTATATCTCTTCTCTCTCTCTCTCTCTCTCTCTCTCTCTCTCTCTCTCTCTCTCTCTCTCTCTCTCTCTCTCTCTCTTTCTCTCTCTTCTTCTCTCATCAATAATTGGTAGCCACATTCATCTGAATCAGTGTTTCAAAATGAAACCCAGCAGCCAGCCCTGAGCATCTGGGAGAGGCAGTAAACAGCTTTAAATACAGGAGAGAATAAGGAACACTTAGGTTAGGCAGTCTGAATAATGACAGACCTAAAAAAGAGTTTGCTCTTAAAAAAAATGTTTATAACAATGGTAGATAGGGGAACAGCATTATCTTCTAAATGTAAAGGTACCAATTAAATATTTGTCGGGCAGAGTGTCCCCCACTGTTGCTGATGGAAAAAAAATCTCACTGCAGAATATCCTATTATTTTGATCTCCTACCTCTGTGATTATGAAAACTGTGAAGCCATGACTGGGGGTGGTAAAGAGAGTTCATCTGTTAAAAAGTTGTTTTAAAATGAGATAGAGAGATACCCAAGAGAGGCTGATTATTACTTGAAACTTTGTGGTAACAAATGTAGGTGGTAAGAAAGAGTTCATTTTGCCAAATTGGCATGATTTATGACCTCTATTCCCCTGAGATTCAGCTTCACATCTTCATAGATGGCATCCCCTGAGAGAGTCTCTCCAGGACCTTCCCACTCAACCCCTGACAAATCTATCCTTCTCTGCATTAGGCAGTTTTGCAATAATGCTAGCAGCCATTTTAATTTGAATGTATTAAAATGAATTTCATTCATACCAAATCCTATTTTTGTTGAGAGGAGCTGTGTCAAACAATGCAGTCATCAGTGTACGTTTTCAGCTTCTACCTGTCTGATTTGTCAAGGTGCCTCTTCATGTTGCTCAAGGTCTATTCCATGAGGCTTTCCATATCTCTCTATTTTTTGCCGTGATAGCCAGAGCACTACTTGATCATCTCCCCAACCAAGCCTTATCTTCACAGATATTATTTTTGATGAATTAATTAATTGGTTAATTAGTTAATATTGAACGGATTTTAATGGGGGCCTAAGGCCCCTGGAGTCCCATCCTCAGAGCATATTCAGTATGCTCTACCAGCTGCTGGCCCATGTGTGGATAGGCTAGGGAGTCTGCTTCTGGAAAGATATAATAAAGAATAATAGAGAGTCCATTGCACCCCCTCCCCATCACCTCCTCTATTCAGAGCTTGCACAGGAGGTATTGTGACTATTTGAGCTGCCTTATAAGGAGAAGATGAGGAGCCTATTGATTCGCTGCTGAACAAGAACTGAAAGTGCTTGTAAAATAAATTAACTAGTCAAGTCAAATTCTCTTTTCTGCTAGTGATCAGAGGAAGACACGTAATAGATTCTATATGGGGAAAGATATCAAGTCCTCCCCACCCAGGGTCAACATGGGACTTTGCAAATTTAGATCTCTGTTCTTTTCATTTTTGAGTTTGTCTTGCTTTTAGATAAAGGAGTATTGGAAACAGTCACTACTTTGTGAGTTTTGAAAGGTTGGAATGACAAGCTATCAGAGACCTGGGAGCTTAAGC
The DNA here is from genome assembly GCA_028658325.1 of Potorous gilbertii. NCBI lineage: Eukaryota > Metazoa > Chordata > Mammalia > Diprotodontia > Potoroidae > Potorous > Potorous gilbertii. Next base: position 285,097,913 of record CM053769.1, on the reverse strand, counting down.
ACAGGCTGGTTTGCTAACAACCAAGGTGCTCAGGTTAGCCCTCAGGAGTAGAAGCTAATACCAGTGGTAGATAAAATATAACCTCATCAAGTGACTTGCTACATTAGAATGAACTGGCTTGGGGCAAATGCTCTGTAGAAACTGCTTTGAGTTTTAACTTGCTCTCTCCAGGTATAAAGGGGAGATGGGGAGAGTATGCCCTCAGGTGTGAGAAAAATATTTGTACCTTTGTATTTCTATTTATAAAAGCTAATTGATGTTAATTGGTTAAATGATACTATAGTGCTAATGACTGGTGATTGATATTGAGGTAAACCCACCAAAATGGGGACTTAAGTAAGTAGAATTACATAAAGATAACTTTAAACCCTCAGAAATACCTCTAGGACCTTGAGGGAAATATGTACCCTTTCTCTGAGTTACCTGACTCATTAATGTGATTATGACTTGAGACAAGGATTCTTATAGTAAATTGTATGTTCCTCCTTCATTGTGGAAGAAAACCATGCCATCACAGAAATGATGACATGACCTGCACTTGACTTTGTTTTGAGTGCTGTGCAGGTCACCAGCCTTACTTCTCCTCCAGAGCCATCTTAATCCAGTGACCAGTTATTTATCAGGATGACTGGAGATGACCCAGAATGAGGCAATTAGGGTTAAGTGATTTGTCCAAGGTCACACAGCTAGTGAGTGTCAAGTGTTTGAGGTGGGATTTGAACTCGTCCTCCTGACTCCTGACTGGTGCTCTATCCACTGCACTACCACCCCTTATAGTAAATATGTTACAAATGAATGCATACATGTATGCATACCTGCATGAACAAATGAATGAATGGATAAATGGAAGGATGAAAAAAGTTTTTGATAGATATTTACTATCTTCTAGGCACTGTACTAAGGTCTGGGCATACAAATACAAAAGTGAGCCCAGGGAGTAGAAAGATACACATATGCTAGTTTCTAACCCACAGCCCATAAAATACCTGTAAAGAAGAACTCCCAACAAATTCTGGAGCAGCAGAAGCCACAGAACAATGGAGTGGAGGAGACATCTGTTCCAGAGAGACCTGAAAAACTGACACAAAATGTCCATCGCACACCAGACCCAGAGCAAAGTCCAGCCCTGCCTTGGCTGTGTGGCACCTAGGGGAGCAGATCCAAGCAGTCTTCAGGGACAGAATCTCCAGCGGCTACACAGGTCCCTTCACCCACAGGCATCAAAGATCAGTGAGAGAGTCTTTTCAGCTTGCTGAGAGGGTAGTGGGGGTGTCTCCATAACTCAGGCCCCTCGGGAGGCAGCAGTGGAGGCAGAAGCAGACAGGGGCTCCCAAAGCAGGCAAGAGATCTGATCCAATGTTGAAAGTCTCCATATACCCCCTAAGGGAAGTGAGCCCGCTGTGGTGGCCTGCCCCCACCTGAGCATCTGAACTTAATCTCACACTGAATAGCAGCCCTGCCCCTGACGAAAGCCCTGAGGTTGGGGAGCAGCATTTGAATCTCAGCCCCCAAGCACTAGCTGGATGGAACTGGAGGCGAAGTAGGTGTGAAGAGGAAATTCAGAAGTCAAGTAACAGGCTGGGAAAATGCCCAGAAAAGGGAAAAAAAATAAGACCATAGAAGGTTACTTTCTTGGTGACCAGATATCTCCTCCCTTCCTTTCAGATGAGGAAGAAAAATGCTTACCATCAGGGAAAGACATAGAAGTCAAGG
>CM053769.1:285047634-285095700 GCA_028658325.1 Potorous gilbertii | reverse complement strand
AGAAGATGGGGATAAGGGAAGGGAAGGATGTTAGAAGAGAGGGCAGATTGGTGATAGGGTCAATTAGAATGCTTGGTGTTTTGGGGTGAGGGGAGGGGACAAATGGGGAGAAAATTTGGAACCCAAAATTTTGTGAAAATGAATGTTAAAAGTTAAATAAATAAATTTAATAAAAAAAATAGTGAGCCCATCCCTTCACCTCAAAAAGTTTACATTCTAATAGGGAAAAGAAACATATATGAAGGAGCAGTCACCAATGAAATAAGAGGTAGGCTCTTTCTCATTTAATAGCTAACTCTCCCCTTCCAATTAATATACCCCAAGAGTCTATTACTATTTTCTGAGTCATTCAATTAAAATTATCCCCCCTTTTTTTGAATTAAGCCATATAAATGCTTCAGTACTTTTCATGGAATTGGGGTATAATAGGAAGAACACTGGATTTGAAGTTGGAAGATCTAAGTTCAAATCCTGGGTCTGCTACATACTAGCTTGGGGAAGTCACTTCATTGTTCCAGGTCTCAGTTTTCTCCCCTGTAAAATGAAAGGATTGGATTAGATAACCCCTAATATTCCTTCCAGTTCTAATATCTTATGCTAACCCATCCACATAGGAAGAGGGAGCAATGAGGATCCAGATAGTAGTCAGAATAGGAAAGTTGCTAAGGGGGAGAAAGAAAATAGACATTTCAAAGGAAACATATAAAACAAACCTCACAAATTTTCCCCAATCTTTAGTTATGAGTTTAATTAAGTGAGATGAAACACTTCATTTTCTTTGCAATTTCTGGCATAAAAAAATGAGCACTGTATTTTCACCTTGTTTGAGATATATGCCTTGTCTTTCCCCAAATCCCCTAGATTTCACTGAGTGAGAATTCTACTCTGAGAAACTCCTTGTGTCTCTAAGGAAAGAAAAATAAAAAACAAATCCTTAAAACATTTACATTTAATGGATGTCCTAGTTTTGCCAGCTGTTCCCTTCTGCATGGTCACATATGCAAATTAAAGACAAATGCCACAAATGATTTTCTAATCAGTCTCTCGCTCTGGTAGAATTCATGCTGAGGTGGCTCTTTGCACTGTTTGTGGTTGTCAAAGTAACACTTAAGTGAACCCTTGAAATCAGCTAAGTTTCCTTTATGTCTTCACTTGATGGCTACTCAAAGACCCGAGAGAACTATTCTCAACTCTAGAGCTGAGACACCAGCATTTTGTAAGGTTCAACAGAAATCAAAACTCAGCAGGCTCTGTGCATGAGTACCCTGAACATTAATCAATGTGTGTCCTCAGCCTGGACTGTTCTAGGGGAGAGAATCATAGCCAGGGAATTTGGTAGGTGCATGGCAAGAATCATTTTCATTACATTTGGTGCAGTCTTTTGGCTTTGTTACAGCCAGTGAAGAAGTGACCATGAAACATCTGCAAATGGCTGAGACTTAATCTTGTCTGAAATAAGCTAGGAAATTCTGTTTGCATGGAATCAGTTCACGAAGCATGTATTGTGTACCTATATTGCTGATCCTATGCTGGACCCTGAAGATAAAAAATCAAAAACAAAACATTGTCTTACAGGAATTTATTACTAGAAAGAATATGGCCTGCACACACACAAAAAAAAATACAAAATTTATGTGTAGTAATTGTGTGCCGGTGAGTAGAGCCTGAAAAACTGGGGGATAAGGAGCAGAGATCAGAAAAGGATTCATGTAAGAGCTAACATCTCAACTAAATCTTAAGAGAGTTAGGGATTCCAAGAGGATGAGTTGAGAAGAGGATGAATGAGAAGTCATTCTCAACATCAACCATAATGCCTTTAATCTGTTTTCCAATTGAAATATAATATCATATTATATCATATACATGATATAACACATTATAATATAATAATTGCTATCTATGAAGAATTAAACACAAAAATCTTTCAAGGGCAATGAAAAAAATTCACGGTGGATGTGAATAGACTATAGAGAAAAGTACTGAACCTGCAATTTCATTGACCTTCTGGAAGAGGAAATGCCTACTGCCAATGTAAGTTGGCACCTTGTCTGCAACTCTGAGTGTTAGAGAAATGCTTCAAGCACTGAGAGTTGAAGCAATCTGCCCAGGTTACATAAGCAGTACATGTCAGTTGACATTGACCTGATAATAGCAAAAGGAGGGATGGAACATGAACCTGAGGACCTCTCTATCCATTGCATCAGACATCTCATTGTCAATAGGCTATGATGCATAACATCTAAGGAACTATAAAGAAGGACTAGAGTAGCAGATGTCATCACAGAAATGCATGATCTAAAAATAAAATGGTCCCATGGCTAGAGTTCTGCTAGTATCCTGGAGGTATCACAAGAAAGTGAGGGAGATATGTTGGGCAGATCCCCTGTGTCTAAGATAGAGAATGCCAAGTCACAGAGGATGGGTAAGGAGCAATGGGCTGCTATCTGCACCATTGCTAGGGACATCCACATCGATGAGCTCTTAGCTCCATCTGAGCTTCATAATAATAAAAAATGTAAAATTTAGAGCCCCCTAAATGGTTTGGTAGAGGAATGGTAGAAAAATATCTCTGCACAGCAGGTCTTACTTAAAGCTTTCTTTAGGAAGGAGAAGCCATGTGCTTTCTTGGTTCCCTGAGACTACAGTCAAGTCATGGCCTACTTTTTTTTGTTGTTTCAAGAATCCTAATCCACATGAAAACAGACCTGTAAGTCTATCACTCAAGGACCAACTAAGCAAAGTATAAAAGCCCTACACCAAATTTATTGGGGCAATTGAGGGGGTGGAGGGAGGATTTGTACCTTGAAAAGTCATATTTTTAAAATAAATTTTAATTAATATTTTCTCTTTCTTACATCACCTCAGTTCTGCAAAGTATCCTGCCCCTCTCCTTCCCAGAATACCAACTTATATGGCAAATAGCATTTTTAGAGAGAAAAAAATAAATACAATTGATATGTTGAAAAAGTTCAAAAACATAAACATTGTATAATACCTATGGACCATGAAGGGGTAATTTAGGTGTATCTTATCATATATCCTCATTTGAATCCTAGTTGATCTTTATAATTTAGGTACATTTTAAAAAATTTTTTGGTATGTTTATTTTTCCACTTACATTGAGGTAACATTTTTTCCTTTTACTTCATTCTGCATCAGTTCACATAGATTTTTGTATGCTTCTCCATATTCATCACATATGTCATTTCCTACAGAAAAAACAATATGCCATTACATGTGTGTATCACAGTTTGTTTAGCCATTCCACAATTGATAGACATCTATTCTGTTTCCAATTCTTACATAACAAAAAGTGTTACTATAAATATTTTGGGATACGTGGGAATTTTCTTATGAATGGCTTCCTGATGGCATAAACCCAGTAATGGAGTCTCTGATTCAAAAATTTCAAAGGACACTTCAAATAAAGTTACATTTTAGGCAATTTATTTGTACAATTCCATACTTCTTTTTAAAATGCCCTGGCAACTCTTGAAGACTCTCTACTCAGCTTTAAAAGGGGGTCAATATGAGTTGCTGGACAGCAGCAGTCAAATTTGAACTCAGGTACTCTACCTCCAAACCCAGTACTCTTTGTCCCACATAACCTATCTCATTTTTTGGCCTGAAAGTAGAAATGCTAGGGGGAGGGGGGATTCTTAGTTTAAATTCACAAATCTTCTTACTTAGCAAATGATTTCTCACCTTACTGAAAACTTAGAAGCTTATATTCAGTTCTCAAGAGTCATATAGACAGGTAGCTGTGCTAGTTTACTCTTGGAATTGATTTAAGTGCTTCAATAGCACATGTTATAAAAGCCATAATTTTGATACTTTTGCTAAGAAAAGTACATGAAATCCACAATCGCCTACATTTCACTCTGAATACCCTGTAGGGGTATTCTTTCACAGTTTATCATTCTCCCATAATAACAGCAGCGTAGGCCAAACCAGGGTGTTACAGTCACAGAACTTTATCCTTCTCTCTAAAGGGATAGAGCTATGGTTTTATTCCTTTTATAAAGTAGGTTTTTATGGATGTCTTTTGTTTTCATATCACCTCTCTCCCTCTCCTTCATCCTCTCTTCTCCCCAGAGCAATCTTTTATAACAAAGAGATAGAATAAGTTAAAGGTCTGTGAGTTTGCTTGAAGATGAACAACATGGCGGTTTTGATTTGCACATTACAGATGTGAGAAGGGGCAGCAAAAAAGTTTGAATGCTATATAAACAATAGTCTCATACTCCAATTGATGATCAAAAGTTGACACAGATTCCTGAACCAGTAGCCTTGGTGTTATTTGGAGCCTACACAAATCACAGGAGGTTTTTGGGAAATCGTCCCAGTCTATTTGGGGCATCACTGGTGACACACAAATTTCCTCCTGCGGCTCCATAGGTTGGTTTTCTGAAGCGTTAAGCTTAAAGAAACACAAGTTCTCAGTTAAGAGGGACATCAGTGGAATGATATTACCAAAAATGAATTGTTTGAGAGTGGTACTGATTCTGGAGTATAGATGGGAACAAAGATCCAGAGCTGCTAAAACTATCAGCAGTTGTTGATTCTCTTGGACTGGTGAATTGCAGAAGAACTGATTTCTATACCATCTTCCCCACTTCTTTTTTGTTCTGGTTCATATTTGTAGATACCCTTTTCCCCAATTCTTTTCCATGACCTGTAGCTATACAAGGTGAAGTACGTTCATGGGCACACCCAAAGATCTGAAAGGGCAACCTGGAGGAGGTTTAGGAAATAATGGAGTTGTGTTCTGTTATATAAGAGTGTTTGAGCAAGCTCATTTTAATGTTACACTTTCTACAATAAACTATGTGACTATAACATGTGATGAGCAGATCAAATGTAATAATACATATAAAATGATTTGCAAATCCTACATCACTATATAAATGCTTAGTATTATTATTCATTGTTGTCAAATCTGAGCACCCTTTAAGGGCTGGATTTTAATTGTCTAATGCCCTCACCACACTCTTCTCCATGTGAAAAATTCACTCTCTTCCTCGATAAATTGACTGGTGTACATTTTGAACTCATTACCCATATCCCCAGCCCAGAACTGTTCTCCGGGTCCTAAGGAGAAATAAACATTTGATTGTCATCCTACATTTCTTTTACTAAGGAAAAGTCTACATGGAACAGATCTTGTATTGCCTTAAGCTTAGAGGCAGGAGTCACAATCACTCTCAAATATAAAATTATTCACACTCAACAAAGGAAAAAGATTTTACCAAGAGAGGTTACCGAAGACCTTGTCTGGGTGTCTGAAATAATCTTCTCCAGACAAAAGACAATAAAGAAAAAGAGAAAGAAAATAAAAATAAAAGTGCAGTGTGTTGCAACTTAATAGTTAAGTGATCTTGAACAAATAGGAACAGTGAAAAAAAAGATGCCCACATTTAAGTATTCAAACAAGCAAAGGTTATCATAAAAACTAGTCTCACTTATGAAGAAACACAACAGAAAATATTTTACAATTGCAGTTTAAAACAAGAGAAAAGGCTAATTTTCTCTAATGGATCCTTACAACTAGGGGAGGTAATGATTAAAGCCTTGGGTAAGGAACAATGTCCACGAGTCCCTGTGGATGGGAAGAGATTCCCAATATATCCTGGACAAGTCTTCTCTTATAATACTGACTCTGGGGTCACTCACACAGTCTATACATGCTCTGTCAAGTTGGCTCCTCAGAAGGTGTTGCTGACTGCTATTACTCTCAAGGTTATAAGAGTAACCTCTAAGGGCTGTTTTTTTTATTTTTTTAAAAATAATATTTTCTTTTTCCCCAATTACATATAGGCTATGTTTTCTAGCACTATATACCGGAAGCCCCACTTGTGTACTCCCCACCGTCAATTAATTAACCCACTGAATACTGTTTGCTTTTACTAAAAAATTTCACCAACAAAGCATAGAAAGGACCAAAAACCAACCTCCGGAACTGGATGGTACTGTCCACTTCTACAAACAAGATCCTTGAGGAAAGTGGGTTCAGACTGAAAGTACAAAGATGAGCAGATATGTAGAGAAGACATTGGACCAAGAAAAACCTCCTGACTCCTGGCTCTGGGAGTCCTTTTTTTCCCCCTTTACAAAATACTCATGCAGCTCTACTCTACCTTGGGGTGCAAGGATTGGTATTTTCCTAGAATTTTTCTAGACATTTCTCTCTTTCACAAGGGGTCATGATCATTGAGGCCAACATCATCCTCAAGTCTTTCCATATCTACCACTGTTGCCACTTTATGTGGGACTCTCAAATTTCCCAAAATCACAAGTTCCTCTGAGTATTCATTCACCTAATAAGCCAATGAAAAGTACATAAAAAAGAAATAGAGGTGACGTGTTCACAGACACATAACAGCTAGGTTGGGGAATGTATCTTTCACTCATTACAGCATGTGAATGGTCAGAGAAAACCCTGCCTCATTTGTGAACAGGAAAGAAAAGAGAGACTGACAGATTGTCAAGTTGTCTCTATTTTATGTGCAGCCAATTCTGGCTTAGCACCTCTTGAGTCATTGGTTTTTCTTGCTCCACAGCCAACTGGGAAGCTTTTTGTCAACAGACAGTATTAACCTTTCATTCACTTTCCATGACTGGAAAGAGGCTTCCAAAGTTCTACAAGGAACTAGGCAAAGAATATTTGTGCAAGCTCTGTATAAACTCACCATGAACATCCCATCTGATGAGCATGCCCTAAAGATTGAGGCTTCACTATCCAGTCCCCTTCCATTTCTCATAAATGGCAGCTATTATTATATACCCAAGTGTCATTCATTCAATTAAAATGGAAAGGAGTAGTTTATATATCTGGATATTCATATTCAACAACAATTTTGTGAAATACTAGATGGAGCCTTATAAGTGCTATCAACTGACCTATTCCCAAGTGTTCTCTCCTTCTCATTATGCCCTAAGAGGGTCTTTTGAAAATGGGCATTAAAGGTCAATTTAAAAACACACAAACACACATCCTGTTATAAACATATCACTGGTTGTGAATATCACCAAAGAACCCTGTAAGGACTTGTCTTATATTATTCAACATTTTAAGCACAGTTGCTGAGGTTAATTAGATTTTTGACCCCTGAAAATTTTAAGTGTCTCTGATGACTTATTTCCAACTGATAATTTTGTGTGAGAAACAGAAAAAGAATAACAAATAGACAGTGAATAAAAAAATTCTTCATATTCATTCTTATAGGTGGAGAGAATATGTTTCTGAAATTTAATTAAATATCAAAATGTCCACTAGATCTATAATAAACCACTTTGCAAGACTTCCAAATGTCAGCAAAAAATACATTTTACATGAAATGTTTTCCCCCCAGTAAATCTGTGAAGATACAGGACTTTTAAAAACCTGCAGAAACAACAAGCACATATTTTATCTTGAAAGTACTTTTTCAAAGGCTAGGAAACAGCTAGTTGTTTGCAATGTGACAGAATGGAATTTATTTTAATTTATCATGCTAGAGTTTGTACCATTAGTTTTAGAGATATGCCAGACGGTTTTAAAATAATTCAAGTGCAGGAGAGTTAAAACTTAGGATGCCATAGCTTAGCAAAAGAGAGTAAACAGCCCCTCTTACATTCACCTGAAAACCACTCTGGTTCTGTTGAAGATATTTAAACTTATATCCAAAATAAAAGCTTTTAAAAGAGAAAAAAACTGTCACTTATTATTTCTATCATTATTAATGAAAATATTTCAGTTTCTATTGTATTTGAGGCTTTTTAAACATGTTTTCACATGATCATAGATATAGAACAGGAAAGAACTTCTGAGGCCATCTACATACTTGTGTGACAGATAGAAGAAAATTGAGGCACAGAAAGCCAAATGTGCCCAAGATTATGCTGAAAGAATCAGGATTTAAACCCAGGTCCAACTGATTCAAAATCCAGTGCTCTTTCCATCAAGTTTAACCAATTCTTGAGAGCAGGAATTCCTTCTGTAACATTCCCATTAAATGGTCATCCAGCTTTCAATGACAGTGACCCTTTGCCTCTAGTACCTCTCTGGAGCTCTAATTGTTAGGAAACTTTTCCTAATATCACACTAAAAGCTTTTTATCTCCTTCCAGATACAAATAGAGCAAGTATAACAGATTTTCTTATACTTAAAGAAAGCTTTCATGTATTCCTAAGCCTTCTCTTCTCCTTGCTAAGCATTCTCATTTCATTCAATTGACCTTCATAGAGGTGTCAGGTAAAGAAGCAGAAGCACTGGCCTTGGAGACAGAAGAGACCTGGATTCAAATGCTGCCTCCAAGACTTGATAACTTTACAGTCATGAATAAATTGCTTACACTTTCTCAGCCTCTGATCTTCAAAATAAAACTACTAGTGTCTATAATACTTGACAACACAGGACCTTTGTCAGTCCACTAGAATTTATAAAGTGCTTAATATGTGGTAGACACTGTACTAAGTGCTGTTATGAGGCTTAAATGAGGTAATAGATGTAAAACAATATTTGTGAAACTTAAATCACTATATAAATGTCAGCTTTTACTGTTCCCATCATCATAGTGGTCATCCACCACTGGATATACTCTGGTTTAGAAAGATACCTACTAAAATGTGGTACCTAGAACCAAGTACAATATTCTAAATGTCACATAAGGATTAAGTATTATTTGCAACAGTTCCCAAGAGAGGAATTTTAGAGGATTGTTTGGAAGTGAGGAGAGAGGAGGAGAAGGAAGGGGAGGAAAGAGGAAGGGAGGAAAGGGGAAGGGAAGGGAAAAGAAAAGAGGGAGGGGAGAGAGGGAGAGGAGAGGAGGGGAGGAAAAGAAACTTCAAGTTTAGGCCTCCATCACCCCTCATTTGAACTTCTTCCAGCTCAAGGTAGGTGCTAGTTTGATGTTTTCTCTGACTTCCACTATACTCTTAGCCAAAACTTACCTTTCTCTCTGACTGTTCTTAGCATTCCATACTTCTTTTAGGGACTTCTCATATTCTACTTTGCATTAAAGTTATTTGTATACATGGTTTATCTCCTTTACAGGATCTAAGTTCCTTGCTTGCAGGGAATGGTGCCTTATGTCTAAATTACCTATAGGTTCTAGCAGTATACAGACAGCACATACATAAATAGGTCAAAGATCTGTGATTCTATGAGCTTGAGAAAGTTCTGGTGTGTAAATTCCCCTCACCAATACATATCATAATCCACCTATTTTGAAATCTGGCTATGAAAATGCCTGTAGGATATCCCTGAGCCCTATGGAGGTTACAACTTATGCAAGTTAATACAACTAGTGTTAGAGGTAGGAATTGAATCATGGTTTTCCTCGTTTCAAGACTCAAACCCTATTCACCATGCCAGAGCCATATGAGTGCTTTGCACACAGTGGGTATCTGCTGGAAAAACAGACAAATGTCAAAATGACCCCGGTGCCAGCTCAGGATTTTACTAGTAAACTGTGTTTGTCTCCCACAGACTCCTTTCCTGAGAATTCTTTTTCTTTTTTAAATAAGTTTCTGCTGACATTTTAAAACCAAGATGGCTCTTTTTTTTTTTTTTTTAAAGCCATGTTCCCCTCTTCTCCCCTAGAGATTTGGCTGTGATTGTTGTTAGTCTGTTTTGGAATGCAAGAGGAAGGTTAATTAGCTTCTTTGACCCTCTGAGTCTACAGAAGGATCTCTAGTGACTCACTAATTGCTCCTCAATACACGATACTGTCGGTGAGGCAAAGTGCATGAAGCTGGATGCTGATACTAATGTAACTTTGATTCTAAATCCCATACCTGCCAGGACAGATGAGATTCCCAGGCACCACACACCCTAATGAGGCATCTCCATAGTCTCCATACATCAGTCCTTTGATACTACTGGGAATCCTGGCCACTAATCTCATCGCGAACGTGTACAAAATACAGTTGTATTTTTCACCTGGAACACAAGTGTTATTGAGGGTACCATTAAAGTCTCCTGTATTTATCAGAGCAGCTGAGCATAGGCAATGCCATATTGTCTCTCTACATATATTATGCATGCTCTCTTTAATAGGCAACTTCATACATATTTAGAGTTTAAAAGAAATGAAATCACAAGGAATATTCCAATTTGACAAAAGAAACAATATTTGAAGCAGATGAAGCAAAACAAGCAAGATGAACTTTAATATGGCCTAAGGGCCAGAAGATGGTTAAGAAATATAGAATTAAGCTTACTGCTAGCTACTCTTTTGTAGTTCCCAGTTGGGCAATACATTTTCCTTTTAATTCCTTCTTTGTTCATTTAGTCAGTCATTCCATAAACATTTAAAACAAATTTGTATTACTGTCTTTTAGTTCTATACCACAGTCACTTATGAATATACATCCACCCCCATTGAATTCTCCCTATAAAAAACAGAAACACTTGAAAATAACAACTACCACAGCAAAAATATCTGACAACATATACAGCATTCCACACCAATCGTGCCTTTCTTCCCTACTGAGAAGAGAGAAATGTGTTTTATCATTTGCCGTCTGGGACCAGAATTGTTCATTACAATGACTCAGAATCTGGCTTCCTTGCCATGTTCTTTTCATTTGTATGCTTCTGAAGTTGTTCTATTTACACTTCCTTCAAAGTAAATCAGTTCATTTAAGTTCTCCTGACCTTTTTGAAATTATTCATATGTGTTGTTTTTCATGGCACAAGAAAATATTCCCAAATATTCAAATGTGATCGATTCAGCTATTCTCCAATTCATGGCCAACCATTGTGCATTTTTTCCTACCACAAAAAAAAAATATTGCTAAAACCGTTTTGATATTCATGGAGCCTTTGTTTTTCTCTTTGACCTTTCTTGTGTACATGCACATTAGTGACATTTTTGGGTCAAAGGACATGATCTACTTTGTGTCTTTTTCTCCCATAATTCTAAATTTCACAAACTTTTCTTGAAGTGCCTTGAATGTAGAGCATATGACAGGTGTAAGAGGGGATACAGTGTTGTGACAAGATGTAATCTCTGCCACCAAAGAGTTCACAGTCTAGCACAGGTAATAAATAACTCACAAATTTATATACTTCTTTAGTGTTCTCAAAACATTTTACGTACTCATTCGATTCAATGGTGTCTCCTTCAGTTCTACAATAACCCTACAATGTAGGCACCAAAGGTATCATCCTCTCCATTTTATAGATGAGGAAACAGAAGAAAAATTTAGTGATCTGCTCATGGGCCTGCTAAGTATAAGATAAGAAGTGACAAGGTAGAGGTTGAACCTAGGTCTTTCCTGACTCTATGTCCCCTGTTCTTATCATTACACCATGCAGTCTAGGGGGAATAGATACAAACAAATAACTATAATATACAATATTCAAGATAAATGCATTAGCAAGGTACATAGGATGTATAATGTTAGGTCTTTGAGGGAAAGTCATTACCCTATGTTCTATGACTAATTAAGTAATCAAATAGTAGTAGTTCACAGAATATTAGAGAGAGAAGAGGGCTTAAAATTGATCTTTCAGGCTTCTTCATCTAGATGAAGAGGGAGAAAGAGAGAGAGGGAGAAAGAGAATCCAAAAGAAAAAATTATTCACCTCAAGGTCACATAGTGAAATAGTGGAAGTTGTCACCTAAAAGGAAATGAGAATCCTAAAAAACAATGTCTTCATGCCACCACATTTCAGAATTGAAAGTTACCTCAGAAGTCATCTGATTCAACCCATAACTTTGTAAGAATACTGTCTACAACAACCCTAGTAAATGGTCATCCAGTATTTCTTGAGATCTGTTGATAAGACAACCAATTACTTCCCACAGCAGTCTATTTCACTATGGGATAATTTTATTAGTTAGCAAATTTTATTTACTTATATCAAGATCAAACAAACAACTGTGGAATCAAGTTGATTTGAAATCTACTGTTTTGCAATTTTTACCCATCACTCCTAGTTCTTACTTTGAGATTCAAGAAAAACAGGCTGGAGGAGAGAGTATGTTCTAAATTTCTAGAAACATGGGATCTTACCTCACCTATTTCCCACAAGTTCCCTTCAGCAAGTCATTTCCCTTTTTGCACCCTCATAGTCCATTTTTTTTAAAATGAGGGTATTTGACTAGACAATCTTTAAAGTCCCTTCCAGCTCTGACAGTGTGCGATTTTATAATTCCAATATTTTAATTCTACCTCCATATCTGCATGACAGCCCTTCAAATATTTGAAGACAGCTCTCATATCTGTATCAGCTTTATAAATCAATGGCCACCAGACAGATTTTTTTTTCAGTGTTCCTGATATTGCCCCAAAGGGGATTTTCAATTCACGACTAGACCTAGCAGTGCATTTTTCTTGATTCGATTATTCTCTGGAATATTTTTTCTCTGCAATTACAAATACATTTTTTCCTGTAAAACATGTATGTCATGTCATTTCTTTAGCCCATCCAAATAGATCTTCCATCCCCAAATGTCCACTGAATGGTATGTAAAGAATTGCCTTGCCAACATTTTTCCATAATGGATTTCCTTTCTGTTCTCTGAGATTACATCCCTTAGACTCATTTACATCACTTATTGCTCTCAATTTCATGGTTAGGGGCTAAGCTCAGTCACACAATTTTTGCCTTCACTGTAGTTATAAGATTCACTAAATCAATGACATATCCTTTTCATACTTAAGTGAAGTGCTCCAAACGTTAAACTGTTTAGTGTATTTTTGAGTTCATGTTTGCTTTTTGTTTTAGTATCAATAGATAATTTTCATGTATTTGGTTTTGTGAATTCTCATTTTGAAAACTTTTGTATGGTAAAAATTCAGTTAACAGACCTCCTCTGATTCCATGCTGTCCACCCTAATTGTGGGATAAAAGGAAATCACACCTTACTTTCATATTCTGAGGATTTAGCTATAAATATTCCCATAATCCTGAGATGTAAAAAGATCTGTATCTACTAGGAGATGGTTCAAACATGCCCTTTTTTGCAATAGGACACTCTCTCTGATGTGGTCCTACACAGGAAGCTAGTTAACCTAATGGCCTAGATTTTTTTTTCCACTTTCTATATCTTCTAGCTTAATTTATTTTCAATTAAATAAATGCGAGATGAAGAGGGTATATACTAACTTTGTAGGTACAGGGAGAGAAAATAAAATGTAATAAGCTCTATTTAAAATGTTTCTTCCTCAGATATTTCATATTCTGGGGGCGGTGGGGAGAAAGACACCCAAGTTATCAGCTTACTATTCACTGATTGCTGCTGCTAGCTAGATCTAGCTAAATACAGTTGATTTCCTATGCTCTTATGCTCTTTCCACCTCTATCCTTCAATATTGAGTTATTAAATATTGGAGTGAATCTGAGACAGAGGGGGGGGGAGAGAGAGAGAGAGAGAGAGAGAGAGAGAGAGAGAGAGAGAGAGAGAGATGAAAGCACTTTGAGTACTTACCATGTAGTTGTCATTGTACTAAGTACTAGGAATATGAGAAAGAAATGGAAACAAAAAGACAGACACAGAGAGAGTCAAAGAGTACCTGACCTTAAGGATCTTATATTCAAAAGGTAGGAGAAACACATAAAGGGGAGTGATTTACAAGTGGAATATTGTCATTGTAGTCATGTGGATAATGAGTTGATCCATGGAGTGATCCACTAACCATCCCTTTCCAAAAGCAATTGGGGTTAGGGGTGGGAGGGAACAGGGAGGTTGATCACAGACAAGACAGGCTAGATGACAATATGTCCTGAATGAATTCAGAATGTCTCAGTGGAATATGAAACATGGTCTTGGATTTGACTAGATCTAATAAGTTAAGTAAGCTTGCTTTCCTACAGTCACTAATCCAGAAAACATAATTCTCCCTTCCCCTCACCGTAGTAGTCTAAGAATTGACGACATTAACTTCCCCATGGACTAAGACATAAATCCTAGAAATCTGTTGCACAAAGTGTTGGCCCAGATAGAGAGGTCCAGTACACAGAGTATTGGTACACATAGTTAGAAATGGGACAGCATTGTCAAGGAAATACAGCCATATTACCCAGGTGCACAGCTACACAGGTGGATGGCAGGTAAAGAGATGATGAGTTGACATGGATGAGGGAGATTACTTACAACTGTTTCACCCCTCTATAACCAATTTTACCTTAGGACTACACTAACCCTAGCTTTGAATATCAGGCAAAATCAGGAACTAAACATTTGCTGTACCATTTGTGGAAACCTACCTCCAACTTTACATCTAGTTCAAAGAGGTCAGCAATCAAATATGTCAACATTATCTTTATTTGTGGCTCAGATTTGATCTACAGTGCTATAGCTCCATTCAGTGTCCCTGTGCTTTGAGTTACAGACTGACAACACCTAAACTCCTGGACCTGTCTACCTCTCCTTGTTTCCTCATATGAGTGTAGATCAGGCCCATTCTTCCACTTTCCCTATCCTATTTCCTTGTCCTTTTATTATGTCCTCTAGAATCCCTAATTCATTGGTGAAAAGCTATCCCTAATATTAGATCTGTACCCACCCCCCAAAATTATTTTGTATGTATTTTATTTTTTCATTTAGTTTTATTTTTAGTTCTGAATTTTCTCCCTCTTACCTACCAACCATCTATTGAGAAAGCAAAAAGACAAAACAAAACCTGTTACAAATATTTGTATATAATTCAAGAGTATGTATTAAGATGTAGAGGTGATGCAAATGTAGATATAACTGAGACAGAAAATGACATATTGAAAAAAAGTTGAATCTAGATGTGAAAAGAAGTACAAGGATGAACTGTTTCGGTTTAGGGAAATTGTGAAGCTCTTTTAGCAACTCTTAGCATCCCATGAAAGCAAAGGTCTATCTTTTCAACACAAAAAAACCTATCCATGTTGATGTATGGCAACAAGACCCTTCCTCTCAAGAAATAAAGATGAGCAACACACAGTTCTTAAGGGAAGAAAATCAGACTACTTTTAACCATATGAAAATAAAAGTTCCAAATCACTACCAATTAGATAAACACAAATTAAAACAATTTTGAGGTTTCATTATCAGTCATTAGGTTGGCATTGATGGTGAAAAAAAGAAACTAGCAAATGTTGGAGAGGCTATGGAAAAACAGGCACAAAGAGGCATTACCATGAGTGGATCTGTGAATAGATACAGCTGTTCTAGAGAGTACTTTATAATGATACACACAAAATTACTAAACAATACATGCCCTGTGACCCAGCTTTTGTTATTCGGTCATTTCAGTTGTGTCTGGCTCTTTGTGACCCAATTTGGGGTTTTCTTGACAAAGGTACTAGAGTAGAGTAGTTTTCCATTTCCTTCTCCAGATGATTTTACAGGTGAGGAAACTGAGGAAAACAGAGGCAAGTGACTTGCCCAAGGTCATGTACCTAGTAAGTATCTGAGGTCAGATTAGAATTCAGATTTTCCTAAATCCAGACCCCCATGCTCTATTCCCTGCACTACCTAGCCATGCTGTGACCTAGCCAATCACTCTAAGCTTATATCCAGACAAGATCACAAAAAGAGAAAAATGTCTTATATTTACAAACATACCTATAGCAGCTCTTTTATGGTGTCACAGGACTGGAAACTAAGATGTCTAATAGTTGAGGGATGACTATCAACAAATTATAGTTCTTGAAATATTATTGTGTTAAAAAAATGAGGAGGTAGGTAATTTCTCTTTTTTAGTTAATTTATTTTTAGTTTCGACATTCACTTCCACAAGATTTTGAGTTCCACATTTACTACTTCCTCTCCCCTTCCTGCACTCCAAGACACCATGCATTCTGATTATCCCTTTCCCCAATCTGTCTTCCCTTCTATCATACCCCTCCCTTCTCTTATTCCCATCCTCTTAATTTTCTTGTAAGGCAAGATAGATTTCTATACCCTATTGCCTGTATGTCTTATTTCCCAGTTGCATGTAAAAAACAATTTTTAACATTCATTTTTAAAACTTTGAGTTCCAACTGCTTTCCCTTCCTCTCTCTCCACCCATCCCATTGAGAAGGCAAACAATTCAATATAGGTTATACCTGTGTAGTCATACAAAACACTTCCATAACAGTCATGTTGTGAAAGACTAACTATATTTTACTCCATCCTATCCTGAACCTCATTTATTCTATTCTCTCTTTTAACCCTGTGCCTTCTCAAATGTGTTTACCACTAATTATCCCCTCCTCCCATTTGCCCTCCCTTCTATCATACCCCATCCCCTATTTATCCTCTTCCCTCCTGCTTTCCTATAGTGTAAGATAGATTTTCATATCAAATTGAGTGTGTATGTTATTCCCTCCTTAAGTCAACTCTGATGAGAGTAAGGTTCACTCTTTCCTTCTCACCTCCTCCCTCTTCTCCATTGAAAAAACTTTTTCTTGCCTCTTTTGTGTGAGATAATTTGTCCCATTCTATTTCTCCCTTTCTCCTCCCAATATATTCCTCTCACCCCTTAATTTTGTTTTTAGGTATCATCTCTACCTACTCAACTTACCCTGTGCCCTCTGTCTATATTTATATAATCCCTCCACCTACTTAATACTGAGAAAAGTTTCCACTCTCTCAATACTGAGAAAAGTCTCAAGAGTTACAAATATAATCTTTCCATGTAGGAATGTAAGCAATTCAACTTTAGTAAGTTGAATCTCTTTATTTGGTAAATTTATTTAGTAATTTAGTAAGTTGAAATCTCTTATGATTTCTCTTTCCTGTTTACTTTTTCATACTTATCTTGATTCTTGTGTTTAAAAGTCAAATTTTCTATTCAGCTCTGGTATTTTCATCACGAATTCTCGAAAGTCCGCTATTTCATTGAATGACCATTTTTTCCCTGAAGTATTATATTCAGTTTTGCTAGGTAGGCAATTGGTTTTAATCCTAGCTCCTTTGACCTCTGGAATATCATATCCCAAGTCCTCTGATCCCTTAATGTAGAAGCTGCTAGATCTTGTGTTATCCTGATTGTTTTTCACAATACTCAAATTGCTTCTTTCTGGTAGATTGAAATATTTTCTCCTTGACCTGGGAGCTCTAGAATTTGGCTACAATTTTCCTAGGAGTTTTTCTTTGGGATCTCTTTCAGGAGGCAATCAGCGGATTCCTTCAATATCTATTTTACCCTCTGGTTCTAGAATAACAGGGAAATTTTCCTTGATAATTTCTTGAAAGATCACATCTATGCTCTTTTTTGATCATGGCTTTCAGGTAGTCCAATAATTTCTAAATTGTCTCTCCTGGATCTATTTTTCAGGTCAGTTGTCTTTTTTCTATTTGTGTATTTTGATCTTCCTTGTTACCAAAGTAAGATTCTATAGTCTGATTATATTTCAGGTTTTTGTTCATTTCCCCAGCCATTTACTTGACTTTTGAGTTCTTTGTCAAAGTAGTTCTCTACTTCCATTGGAGGTGGGGGAGGTATACTGGCAGCCACTCGATGCCCCCATAATCTGTAGGCCTAGAGCTCCAGAAATAGCTGCTGCTACCCCTGCTGCTGCTGCTGTGGCTACCCCATGCTCCTCCCTCTGCTGCCTGTGGCTGAGGTCAGACCATGTTGATCTCTCACACAGATCCCACAAGTTTTTTCCACTGACCTTCCAATTTGTCCTCCACCTTTTGAGGTTGTGAAGTCTAGAAACTGCCACAGGTGCCAGAAGTTCAGTTCCTCCAAGGCCTGCTCAGGTCCTGTCTGTGCCATGGTGACCCATGCTAGATTGCACTCTGCTCCCGGCTTAGATTGATAGACACTTCCCATTGACCTTCCAGACTGTCTTGGGCTGGAGAGTTGCTTCACTCTGTCATTTCCTGGGTTCTGCAGCTCCAGAATTTATTTTGAGTCATTCTTTACAGGTATTTGGCTGGGTTTTGGAGGAGAGGTCTAGCAAGTTTCTGCTTTTACTTTGTCATCTTGGTTCCAGGGGAAGTAAATAATTTCAAAAATAAATGGAAAAACATATAAGCTGATGCAGAATAAAGTAAGCAGAACCAGGAACAATCTATACTCTAATATTAATATGGGGAAATCATATGATTTTGAAAACTTTTATTAACTGATAAAGAATGAAACAAACAGACATAGGAGAATAATTTATAGAAAAACAATAAGACCATATAAGGACAAAATCCTTAAAAGTTATTAAGAACTATGATCAATGCAATGGTCATTCATGATTCTATAGGATTGATGATGAAACACACTGCCTACCTCCTGACAGAGAGGTGATGGGTGGTACAGAATGAGACATGCCATGGTTTCCCATAGAGACAATATGGGAATTTGTTTTGCTAACTATGCATATTTGTTATAATGGAATTTTTTCTCCCCCTACCCCATGGGGTAAGGGATGGGAAAAAGATAAAATAGATTTCTATTTTAAAAGCAAGCTTTAATTTTTATAAAAAGCACAAACATCTGGAGGGCAAGGACTATCTTGCTTTGTATTGCATATTTATTCCTCCAGCATTTAGCACTATGACTGGAACATAATAAGCACAATGTATTTTCTTCTTTTTTAATTAATAAAATTAAAAATAAGAAAACATGAGAGGGCAATGGAAAAATACATGGTAGTCGTTAGCAGGCTACAGCAGTTATACCTCCCCCTCCCAAAAACAAAAAAACACCTCCAAAGAAAAATAGGAGTAAAGGAAGTCATCAAAGTATTGTATGATGGGAAGAGAAGGTGGTCTGGTCACATGATAAAAACAAGAGGGCTGCCTTGTTGACAGATAGAATGCTATACTGGTATCCTCAGCATGTTGGTAGAAATTAAAGAAGGTCTCCAGTGCTTTGGAAGAATTTCCTGTGACAAATTTCTGGGAAAACCTCTGGACAAGAATTTTATGGGATGGAAAGGAATGAATTGGTTGTAATATGAATCCTTGGAGGAAATTCCTAATTGATGAAATGACAAATTCATTTGAGTATTCAAATGTATTTTTAACTTTTATGTGTATACATCATTCTCTCCTACCCCACTCTAATTGTTCTATTTTGTCTCTATAGTGTGCTTGTCAAGGAGTCTAACACTGTGCAAGGGCTTAATAAATGTTTCTGGAATTTAATTGAATTAAATTTCACTGAAGTCACATGTGGAACCCTGAGATTCCTCAATAAGGTAGGAATATTTTCTTAGGTGAATATCTTTCGTAGTAGTCAGGGGCATGTATGACTATTTTATTTTGAATAGAGTCTAAAACCAAAGTTGAAGAAAGAATGTAGTAAAATGAAAAGAATCACAGTCCAGGAAGGAGGAAAGCTGAATTTGAGACTGAGTTAAGGAACAAAGTAGTTATGTTACCTTGGGCAAGTCATTATCCTTCTCTAGTTCTCAGTTTCCTTATCTGTAAAAGGAAGACTTTGGACTCAATGATCTCTAGGGCCCTTGCCAACTCTTGTGCTCTCTGACTTCATGACACATAGGTTTGAATGATTGCTTTCTCCATATCAAACTAAATTGATTGGTTTCCAATTTTAGCACAATGCTCCTTTTCTAAACTCTATTGGCTAATAAAAATAAGGACATTGCCTTCCTCTCATGGCTCACCAAGTAGTATTCCCTTTTGCCCCCAAGTAAAGATATTTTTCTAAAGCTAGGCAATTTACATTCCTTCTTTCTCTCTTTGTAAATTGTATGCTCAACTCCTGGCCTGGCCTCCTCCATAGAGAGCTTAAGTAAATGACTGTTCACACGATAAAGATTGATTATTTGAAGGGCTGACTTGTACATGACATCTCAGTTTTCCCAGCATAGGAATAAATTGTATGTATTGTAATGGTCTTTATCTGAGAGGCTCAGAGTATTTGACAAGTATCAAACAATGAAGAAGGCTGTGGGTCTTGAGGGTACAATTCTGCCCCCATTGCTGAAGTTGCAAAATAGCTCTCTGGGCCAACATTTCCTCAAAATTCATTGTACTTTTTAGTATTTTATCTTAGTCAAGTCTACCCACCCTGTACCCACAATGAATTAGATAGACTGAGGACCTGAGTTTGAATTGTAGCATGTGACTAGAGAGTTTTCTTGTGTTGTCAGGACCTCAGTTTCCCCTTTAAAATGAGGGGGTGAGAGCAATAGATAATCTCTCAAATCTCTACTCTCAATATTCTGTGATTTAGTGATAGCTTGAGGACATTTTTTTCATACAGTTTAAATAACCTACAAATTTAGACTATCTGAGCTATTCTCATGATGCACCTAGATCTATGAATTTTTTAAATAAGATCATAGTATTGCCAATTGAATAATTTTATCTGCCTTAATAATCAAAGTCTCACTTTATGCCTGCTCAGTCAATATTAGTCAAGAACAGAGGCTGGATGCTCTCATCAGCTGAGTCATTGTGGTCCCAATTGGTAGTGACTAGAAGTATTGTAGTAGGAGACCGAAAGGTCCAAGTGTGACCCTAAATTTGGGTCACTGCAGAAGCTTTTAAAGTTTTGTTTTTTTCTTTTTTTTTTTTTAATGTCAACTATCATAATGTCTTACCTAGGTTTCCTACCTCCTACTTCAATGATTTTTTCCTCCAAACACTCTGTTTTACCCCCGACCTTTGGAGTAGGGGTTCGTGGACCCCCAATCTGGGGTCCATGGATTTCCAAAAATAGATATAGAAACATGTGTATGTATGTATGTATTGATAAATTTATTTTAATATAATTGGTTGCTTCTGTAATCCTACATATTTTATTTTATTCATTTTTAAAACATTATTCTGAGGAATCCATAGGTTTTAACAGACTGCCAAAGGTGTCCATGAAACAAACAACAAAAAAAAATAGATTCAGAATCCCTGCCTTGGAGGAATTTCTACTTTGGAGTATATGTTACTTAATCTGAAAACTCCTCTTTTCTATTCTATCCTGCCCAATTCCACCCACAAGCAGTACCACATTCCAGTCTATCCTATACTTCCCAGTGTAAAAGAACACAAAGAAATGTAGAATTCCTAGTAGAATATAAGCTTTTTGTGGTCAGGAGATGTTACTAGTTTTTATCTTTTTATCCTAAGTGCTTAGCACAGTGAATGTCCTTGTACATAGTAAAAGGCTTTATTGAATTCCCTTGTGGAACTGAAATCTCTTTCTCAATAACTATATGTCTAATCACATTTCTCCCCCCTAGAATCCTCAGGCATGTATTTCAGGCTATCAGGAAAGGATTCTTTCTAGGGATCTGCTCTCAGAACTGACCATTTAGCCAGTGCCAACTGAACATAGATCAAATAGAAAAATGGTTTATATGAATGTTTGTTTTTAAATTTTAAGAGTCTTTTAACAAAAAAGGAATTATTAAATGAACTTGAATTAGAGGCTTTTTTCACGCTGCATTGGCTGCTGGGAGCTTCTAAGCATAACTGACCTCCCAGCCTATGACTCTGACTGTGTGCTGAATATTTCAAAAGACCAGAGCCGAGGGCACACCTTTGCGGTCACTGTCTATGTTCTTCATGTGCTAGGCAACAATTTTCCTCTCATAGATCATTCACAGATTTCTACAGTGATACTAAATAGTCAAAATCATCATTTAACCCTATCTAGGACAGGCATTAGCTAACAGCAACAAATATGTATGTGTGTGTGTATTTCATATATATATATATATATATGTGTGTGTGTGTGTGTGTGTGTGTGTGTGTGTGTGTGTGTGTATACATATATATGCATGTGCATGTGTATACATAAATATATAACTATATTTTGTATACAAATATATATAGATGGATGAGTACATATGTGTGTATACATACATATATACATATTATCTTGCAAACTGCCATCTAGGGGATTGTATAGCTGATAGCTTTACATTTTCCCCAAAAGACCAGGGTTGGGGACCATCAAGAAAGAAATAGGGAGGCAATGTGAGAGGAGACTTCACAAACTTACCCATGCATGACTTTATTTCCTTCTAGGATTTTACTTCAGGAATTTATCATCCTCTTTCTTCCCTTTTGGGTGACAGACTGTTATTTCATGTACTGCTGGGAAGATAATTCAGAATTCTGTTTATTCTAATGCAGTTCAAAATGTCTGTGACTAGCATCTGAAAATACTTTAGAGTGTTAAGATCTGGCAACCAAATAGAGTTTTGAACCATGTTTTCTCAGTCTGTCTGTCAGTCTCTCTCTCTCCTTATGTAAATCAAGATGGAGAATTGAGGCAATTATCCAAATCTTTAGAGACATCACAGAGTTGGGAGAGGGAGAAAGGGGAGACAGGCCTAGACAAGAAGATCCCTTTCTGTATTCATGGTTGGTTTCTAGCTTTGTGGGCTAAGCATGAAGAGGTGCTTCGTGTGATTCCATTCTAGTCAACTCCCTGAGAAACACAGATTCATTTCCCTGCTTACTATCAACAATGCCCTTTGCTCCAATACAGGGGCATTACTACTTCCCCCCTCACCATTTTCCACATATTTGCTTTCATTCAATTGTGTACTTCATCAGTTTCTCATCTATCTCTCAATCCCACTGTCTACCTCAGGTCAACAGTATGAAATGAGAGGGCCGATACCTAAGATGCCAAAGCCAGCAACATACTATGGTTGGATCCTTTCCCCTGAGGTCAAATATGATTCCTCATCAGCCTTCTTCTTGTCCTGTTCTCTCCACACTCTGTGCCTTTGCTTCCACCATCCTTCAGGTTTGGAATGAATCTCTCTCTCTCTCTTTCTCTCTCTCTCTCTCTCTCTCTCTCTCTCTCTCTCTCTCTCTCTCTCTCTCTCTTTCTCTTTCCTCTTTCTCTTTCCATCTTTCCCACCATCATCTGTTAAAATTATTTTCCTTCAAGGCCCATCATCCATGACACAGTTTCTGCCACTCCAATCCCCCACCTTGTAGTGATGTTTTCTTCCTCAGATATCCCATTGTACTTTGTCTTCCCTCTCTTTTGCAATGATCACATTCTGCCTCTCTCCCACTAACTCCATACATTCTATCTGATGCCAAATTTATCATTTCTACCTTTAAAAATCCTTAGTATTATGTTCCCTTCCCTCCACTTACAATTGCCATCATGGTACAGGCTGTCATCACCACATGCCTGAACTATTGCAAAAGCTTCTGGTTGTTCTCCCTTCCTCGAGTCTCACCCCACTTCAGTACATGTTTCACTCAATTTCATTCTCAGAGATTTTCCTTACCCATATACCTGATCATGTCACTCTCCTCAATAAATTCCACTGGCTCCCTATTACTTGCAGGATAAAATATCAAATGCTTTTTTTGACATTTAAAGGTATTTACAACCTGGCTCCTTCCAAATGCTGCAGTCTTCCTACATTTACTCCTCTCCATGTATTTTATGATCCAGCAACATTTAACCTTCTGACAGGACACTCCATCTCCCACCTTCATGCATTTTCACCGATTGCCCTCAATACCTGGAGTACTCTTCCTCTTAGCTTCTACCTCCTGGCTTACCAGTTTTTCCTTCAACTCTTAACTCTAATCTCAATTTTTGCCTCTAGGCTTTCTCATAGTGCCTTCCCTCTGAAATTATTTTCTATCTATTATAGATAGATAGATAGAGATAGAGCGGGAGAGAGCTAGAGAGACAGATAGATAAATAGAGATAGATAGACAGACAGACAGATAGATAGATAAATGGATCTTCTACTAAAACCCTTCATGCCCTGTGACTTAGCTTTTGTTGTTTAGTCATTTCAGTCATGTCAGACTCTTGGTAATCCAATACATTGCCCAGGAAATATTCACAGCACCAAGGGAAACTATGTATACACCAGTATAGTTCTGAGTCACAAAGTATAACAGACTCTCCGTATAGAAGGCAGAACAAAACCATTTATTCAGACACCAGAAAACCAAATCCCAAAACCGGAAGGCAAAATCTGTCATAGTAGCCAAGAAGTCAATACACATTAGCACCATTGGGGACAAAGACATTTGTGGGACCTTCCCACAAACAAACACTCACTAACCTAGCTATGCCTGCTTGCCTATGTCTTTCCCAGCTCTGACTAGCCTGAGCAACTTCCTCTCAGCTCTGCTCCACCCTTCCTGCTCCAACCATTCAGCAAGCTCCTCCCACCACAAGTGACTTAGACTTCCATGTGATTTAAGCAAATCATATAGACCTATTAATGAATGGGAAAGATCTTCCTATTTAAATTATCATTACACCCCACTTAGTATATTCTTGGCAAAGTTACTAGAATGGTTTTCCATTTCCTTCTCCAGTTCATTTTATAGATGAGGAACTACGGTAAAAAGTAATGTGACTTGACAGGTCACATAGCTGGTAAATGTCTGAGACAAGATTTAAACTCAAGTCGTCCTGACTCTTGACCCCTCACTCTATCAGATTAGCACCTCTGGCAGGAGGGCTGCTGAGACGTTTTCAGGACTGCTCATCCACCTTTGTGTTCACCTGATTTACCCAATTCTCTCCTGTGGCTCCAAGAAGCTACAGACTGCACAGCAGTCACACCTTAGTAAACCATCTTGGCAGATGGAATAAGCCAGGTTGAGGGTTACAAGAAGCCTCAAACTTGTTTGTGAGTTGTGGGGGGAAGGGTCTATCCCAAGCATGTGAAGTCTTTTCCCAGTGAAATGGGTGGTTGAGAACTATTTGTCCCAATGGCCATGAAGAGGGATGAAGTAGGCACTGTGAAGTGCTTAGAGTTTGGTCAGACATTGAAAATGCCAAGGTCATCCACTGTTTCCCAGGCCATTGTCAGTTGTCAAGCTTTAGTACTGCCACTGGACTTTGATGACTCTTGAAGAGAGAGTGAAACTGATGTCTTTGTGAAGCTCTGCTTCACTTAAATCCAATTTACATACCAGTCAAGACATTGCTCATAATGTCACTGGTTCTCTTCAAAAATAAAGGACAAAGAACAACATGTCTTCTATGTAGAAAGTTGTTTGCACAGTGTCTGCTCTATAAGACTGTGAATTCCTTGAGGGCAAAGACTCTGTTTTTGCCATCCCTTACTTCCCCAGCCCACAATAAAATACCTGGCATATAGTAAGTATTTAATGAATGCTCATCAGCTCATTGACACATCCATTTGTGCATGTGAATGTTTCATGTTTAGTTGTAATCTCCTTGAGAAAATGAATTGGAAATTATCAAATTATTTTAGCAGTTTAATAATTAATATGTCCCTTATATGAAAACAATTGATCAAGTAGATTTGGGGAACAGAAGAAACTTAAGGATAATGGAAAGAGTACTGGACTGGGAAGTTAAGCCTTTGCCATGACACTTACCACCTGTGTGACTGTGGACTAGACCCTTTGCATCTCTGTGCCTCAGTTTCCTTGTCTGAAAAATGAAAGCATTAGAATTTGATAGTTATAATGATAGGAATCCAAAATGGAGTCACTTGGGCTAAGTGAAAATATAATGTAGTATAGTATAGTATAATATGTGATATAATATATGTAATACAATATAATACATGATATAATATAACAATATAATATAATATGTGACAACATTATATAATATAAAATAACATAACATTACATAACATTGCCTATAAAGCACATAAGCAAAGCCAGACATGGTTGTGCTCACAGCTTCTGAATGGATAAACTCTTAACCTGCTACAGCAGGCTTGAGTCATTGAACAGTTGTCCTCCTGTGGCCTTTGATGGTTATCTTAAATCCTCTCCTAGTTTCTAATATCAATAAAGAAATGCCCTTTATCTAAGCCTCACCCAAGCTTAACACGGATAAATGACCTCTAGAACTTTCCACCACACCTGGGTCTGATTAGGAAGGCCCCCTCCCACATTTAGCATGCATGGCCTGTTCTCAAGCAATTTCATTAGCTAAATCTTAACTTTGAGGGTATTCTTTCCCCAACACATCTCATTCCCCATCCAGTAGAGTATTTTCCCACTTAATAGTATTTTAGTTTTTCCTATCACATCTTAAGATATTTTCAACATTTACTTTTATAAGATTGAGTTTGAATTTTTTTCTTTCTCCCTCCCATCCCTCCTCCCAAAGATGGCATATAGGTTGTACATGTACAATTATATGAAATGTATTTCCACATTAGTCATGTTATAAAAAAAAATCATAACAAAAGGGGAAAACCAGGAAAAAGAAAATAAAAAGAGAAAAAATAGTATGCTTTTATCTTCATTTAGACTTCGTAGTTCTTTCTCTGAATGTGGATAGCATTTTCCATTATGAGTTTTTGGAATTGTCTTAGATCATTTTATTGCTGAGAAGAGCTAAATCTATCAAAGCTGGTCATCATACCATGTTGTTCCTCCTGTGTACAATGTTCTCCTGGTTCTGCTCACTTCACTTAGCATCAGTTCACGTACGTCTTTCTAAGTTTTTTTCTGAAATCTACCTCTTCATCATTTCTTTCTTATATCACAATAGTATTCCATTACATTCATATATCATAACTTGTTCAACCATTCCCCAGTTGATAGACATCCCCTCAATTTCCATTTCTTTACCACCGTAAAAAGGGCTACTATAACTATTTTTGTACATATGAGTCCTTTTCCCATTTTTATGATCTCTTTAGGATACAGACATAGTAGTGATATTTCTGGATCAAAGGGTATGCACAGTTTTATATCCCTTTGGGTGTGGTTGCTCTCCAGAATGGTAGGATCACTTCACAATGCAACCAGCAATGCATTAGTGTTCCAAATTTTCCCACATCTTATCAACACTTATTATTTTTCTTTTTCTATCAAATTAACCAATTGAATAGTTGTGAGTTAATACCTCAAGAGTTGTTTTAATTTGCATTTATATAGTGAATTCCTTGCATGGAGAAAACTTCTGTTTCTATTGCCATATAGTATAGGTATGTGATTTCTATTTTTTATGCTTTCTGTGCTACAAAATAATAAAGCTCTTGTTTGTATTAGCTTCCTGAGTATCTATTTCCTGGTCCCTAACCTAAATGTTTGCTTTAACTCAAGCCATGAAGCCAAATAAAGCAAAATCCCATTTGCAGTACTTACTAGTGTTAAAATTTTGTTCAGGTTCCTAGATTTCCTTGAGCCTTTGTTTCCTTATCTGTAAATGGAGATAACAATAACTGTATGATCTTCCACACTGTATCATAGACTCATAATTCTAGAGCTGGAAAAAGCTGAAGAGACCATCTAGCCCAGCACCCTCATTTTACATATGAGGAAACTGAGGTCCACAGAGCTTGAGTCACTTGCCCAAATTCTTCCAGGTTGTACACAAGGTAACATGGTAACTTGGGGCCTCTGGACTAACCCAATAGCCAGTGCTTTTTCAACTGTGCCATGCTTCGTTGCTATTGGGAACTTCCTGTCCCTTCTGTGAGCATCAATTTCTTCACCTGTTAAAGAGAAGGCCTGATCAAATTGATCTCTAAAGTTCCTTTCAGATCTAATAACCTACGATTCAATGAACAGAGAAACTATAGCATGTTACAAAGTACATTTTCAGGTTCCCTTCCTCCACAGCCTAACATTTTCTCTTCTGTTGTAATATGGAGGTAAGTTGAGGAAACATACCCCTCCTTTTTTATGACAGGGGATTGCAGTGGGGTTGCTGCCTAGCAGTGTAATGAGAATTGGTTCAAAAAATCTCAGTATATTATTCACATTTCTGAAGGAAAGAAGAGCTGAAGTATATGATTAATGGGCCACTCCAGCAAAGAGGGAAATTCTGCCACAGCCCAGAACTTTAATATTCATGTCAAAAATTCCATTCAAGCTGAAGTTCATATTTTAATTTCTTCCATGTTAAATACACACACACATACACACACACACACACACACACACACACACACACAACCCAAATTAAAGCTTGACATTTAGCAAAACAAAGGGATATTAGATGTAAAGAAGTTTCAAAATGCCCTCCTTGGTTTTGTTTCAATTTTGATTAATGTTTAAGACAGAGCCCCAGCCCCAAGAGAGCTAAAATGAAATGGCCCTCAGCAAATCGTCATCCTGGGGTATCTCCCTTTATACTTCCTTCCCTTTGGTGACTTTCTCCCTTCCCTTACATTAGTATATAAATATAGCTGTCATTTCTTCAGGAAAGTCTTCCCCTGATGCCTCCTCAAGGTGCAGAGAAGAGTCTTAACTATTGAGTGGAAGCTCTGGCAGGGCTTACCAAGCTAGAAGGGCTTCAATGCAGGCTTAGCAGGTCCCATGCCTGTCATCCTAAGACAATTCTAGTTCAATAGAGATGGCTTTAGCAATGCAATTTAAATGAACAAATAGCCATTAGACTGTTACTATGTGAAAGACCAGAGAAGCACCTTAGTATAACGGATAAAGAGCTGTCCTTCTGAAGCTAGAAGTCCTAGCTTCAATTCTTGTCTGTGATACCTAGTGGCCATGTGACCAGGGGCAAGTTACTTAACCTCTCAGTGCACTGGGAAACTTCATACTACAATGAATTGGACTAGTAGAGGAAGGTCTAGCAGAGAAGCAGGATGAAGAGGAGGAGATACAAGTTACCAGAAAATACAAAAAAAAAAGAAAAAGAAAGCTGTCCCTACTCTCAAAGAGTTTACATTCTATTGAAAAAATACAAGTAAATAAGAAAGTACATATACAAAAACAATTCCAAGAGCAAGAATACTAAAGTGTATATTTGGTGGTGTGAGTGTGATGACCAGGGAAAGTCTAATGTAGAAACTGGGATCTGAACTGTGCTTTGAATGAAGAAGTTAGAGAAGTGAAGAGAATGAATTCTAGACATGAATTGAACTTTCTCAGTTACAACACATCAAAGGAGTGGGTGACCTAATGATGGCAGTCCTGGTTGGATATCTTTTATTATAATAGGACAGAAACATGATTACAGTCATTATATAAAGCTAAGTCTCCACAACCTGATGTTGCTTTTAAAGTATCCACTTTTTTGCCAGTCATTTCCATAACCCCATGTAATGTCTAATGCCATGCAATCACAAGCAATATCCAAAACCTTTCTAAGGACCTGAAGATCTCAAGTGAAAATTCTGAGCTGAGAATTGGGGTTCAATTTCAGCTATGGGAAATTAAAAATCTACCTGATACTTGTTCTAGTTATAGAGAGCTCAGAGCAGCTATTAATTCTAGAAAGAGAGACAAAGGGGCTCTAACAATGTAATCTCCTGGAATCTATTGACATAAATGGATGCTCTCTCTTGCTGTTCAAATAAGGTTTACTGGAAAGAGCTCTAGGACTCTTTAAATTCTGAGGTCCTGGGAGCCAGAGGCAATAGAGACTGTACTGGTAGGGCCTTGGATTCATCAAAGACTAGCATCAACCAATTGATTGATTGATCAGCATGCATTTACTTACATTAAACTAAGTGCTGGGAATACATAGAAAAGGAAAAAAAACACCTTCAAGGAGCTTACATTTTAATGCGAAAGGTAACTTACATAAATCAGAATGTGTCAAATAAATACAGAGCAAATAGAAGATAACCTTGGAGGAAATCAATCCAAGAACTGGGAGAAGAGAGAGAAACAAGGAAAAGCCTCCTGTTAGGTCAACACAACTCTTCTTTCCTAGTGTTTGGAGAGATAGACGTCTATCATCACAGAAGTTGGTTGGTGGGGTCCCCAAGTTAAGTGGTACTTAACCTAACCTAACAGCCAGTACCCTTTTTCCTCCTGATCCCTGCAATATAGTCCGCTGCAACCTTTTCTGTCATTCTCATTCACTTATCCCCACTCTTCTCAGTCTCTCTCATGCTTTTCCCCCTTATTCCACTAGTCCTCTGGAATCCCCGATTCTCTTGTGCTCTTCTTTTTATCTAAATCTTTTCTCACTCTTTGTATTTGTGATGGTAAATGGGGAGATCTTTCTCATTCATTAATAGGCCCATGTGACCTGCTGGGTCACATGAGTCTGAGTCACATGGAGTCTATGATGGAAGGAGTTTGCTAAATGGGTAGAGGAGGAAGAGGCAGAGCTAGAGCAGAACTGAGAGGAAGTTAGTTTTGAGAGCAGTCAGAGCTAGGAAGGATGCAAGCTGCTGGCTAGTGGGAGTGATTTTGTGATTGTGATTTGTTTAATGGAGCTGGTTTGTGGGAATCCTAGTGGGGGAAAGGCTTGGGGCTGGTATTCTCTGCACTGTTATTGTGTATAGATTTTTGTTACTATGATGGATTTGGCTTTCTGGTATCTGAATAAATGTTTTGGTTCTGCCTTCCATGTGGACTGTCTGTGATATTTTACAATTCAGAATTGTGCTGGGATATTCATGGCCATGGTAAGTGCTATGAACATCATATTGATGCTACAGTATTTTCTTGTATCCTCATGAACTTGTCTCTCTCCGATAACAAGGTGGCCTAGTGGATTAGAGCACAAGACTTCAAGTCAGGAAGACATGAGTTTGAATCTTTTCTCAACACTAGATGCATGACCCTAGGCAAGTTGCTTTACTTCATTTTCCTCATCTGCAAATGGCAATAATAACACCTACCTTGTGCAAAGTGCTTTAGAAACTTTAAAGCATAATACGAATGTTAGCTATTACTAAACCTGGCTGCCCACTACAATATAGGTTTCTTTTTCTTTCCAGTATGCCAACAGACCTGATCAGTGTGAAGAATAGATGTGTCCTTTGCTCCTTGCTGCCATGTTGAAAGGGCCCCTCAGACACCATTACTCAGTCTTCTCTCTGCCTTTGAGGTACTGCCCATCCATCTGTACCACCCTGTTCAGATATTTGCTAGAGGCATCAACCATCCTTCC
The DNA here is from genome assembly GCA_028658325.1 of Potorous gilbertii. Lineage (NCBI taxonomy): Eukaryota > Metazoa > Chordata > Mammalia > Diprotodontia > Potoroidae > Potorous > Potorous gilbertii. The sequence continues at coordinate 285,065,028 of CM053769.1, read as the reverse complement.
TGGAGTTTAGTGTCTTGCTCACAGTCTTCCTCTGTATCTCCCCATTTTCTTTTATATTTGGGTAACTTTAGTATATGTTTGTATATCCTTGCAAAGGCCCTGGCTTGCCAATCCATCTACCTCTTCCACTCTGATGACCTACATTTTTCATTCTACCAGGCCATCAACAGAAATAGTCAAACCCCAGACCTTTAATTGTGCCATCTCCATTATCCAGGATTGTGAAATTCCTGTTTTTACTCATAATCTTCTGTGTTTCTATCTTATTCTCTGCCTCCCTCTTCCTAAGTCTAAACTTCATTCTCAGCATGGCCTCCAGACTTCTAGTTTTCTATATTCTACTAGTCCATTATCCATGTTCTGGCTTCATTCCTCCATTCATAGTCTTGACCATGTGATTAACCAGTCAAGTTCTATGTGGTCCTATGCTTTTAGATTATGTTCCCCTTCTTATATCACTGATCATGTCTTGTTTCACCTCAATACTGATATAACTCCCCCCTCAATAATTATTCCTTCTCAAATACTATTGTTGAAAAGAATATAATTGTGTCAATGATGAATTTATATTATCTCATTTCAGTTAGGCCTTAATAGCTCTAAGACACATTTTTCATTCTTCCCAGATTGATTTTTTCCTAACTTCTTGTTTTCTAAAGCTTCCTATACCACCCTTACTACCTTCCTTTCAATAGAGGACCTTGGCTCCTGCCTAATGGAGAAAAAGAGTTCATTTCCCTTAAGCCATTGTTTTCCCTTTGTTCTACATACCAAAATTCTTCTGCATCATACCCCAACCTCTCTTTCTTTGATGAAAACGTGGCCCCCTCCTTGCCATGGTCAACTTTTCTACTTTATTTTTCACATGACACCCTCTCTTGTCTCCTTCTGGAACAATTCTCTGCTTCTCTGCCTCAATTTCTGATTCTCTTGTCTTTGTTTCTCCTCTCTGTGTATTGTTCTCCTTCCTGTCACTCTCTCTGTCTCTGTCCCTTTGTATCTCTGTTTGTCTCTATGCCTCTGTCTTTCTCCATATATATATATAATATATATGTTATATATATATTATATATATATATATATATATAAAACATTTATCTCTCCTTCTGTAATGCCTACTACAAATTTTCCCAGATCTCCCTATGTTCTCACAAAACCTTCATGTCACCTTCTTATATCCTAAATCAATTATACAATGTCTCTTTTTTCCTTTCATACCCAAAATCCCATGCCTGAAACATCATCTACACCAGGGGTGTCAAACACATGGCCAGCATAATATGAATGTTAGCTATCTGAATGGGGCCCAAACTAGACAAAAATGGACTTGAGAAATACTTAACAAAATGAATTAAAATGTAATAAAACATAGATAATATTATATTTTTAAATTAATTTGATATGTGGTGCTCAGGGATCCTTATGTAGTAGCACCTGTTTCCATTTGAGTGACACCACCAATCTAACACTCATTACCTCTATCTCCTCATCTCCCACTTTCTTTTCAACTCCTTGCCAATTTCTCTTTCAAAACCAATACTCAAGAAAAACTGCTTTCTCCAAAACTTCCCCCAAAATATTTCATCTCCTAAATCCAGTGGTCTTATTTCAGTTTCTTATTGTCTCTTTTAAAGGATTGTCTATCATCTGTCTGCTATGTATGGGTTCTCTCTCTCTCTCTCTCTCTCTCATTCAGTCAAAAGACTGCACCCAAGGAACTAGAAGGCCACATGTGGCCTCAAGGCTGCAGGATCCCCATCCCCGCTAGAACCATTTATGCACTTATGGAACTAAACTGATCTGAACTGAATTAAATTGGTTTTGGAATTTCTGCATAATCTTACCAGTGAGGTGATTTGGGGTAAGTTATCTGTTATGCCCCTTTGGTTCCTCACTGCAAGTCACGTCATCATCATTTTCCTGATGTCACATTCCTCTTCAAAAATGAAGGAAACATACAAACTGTGAGTAGTTTGGCTGTCTGAATGGTGACCCAGACACTTAGGTAACTCAACCTACCTTCCTTCCTTCCTTCCTTCCCACCCATTTCACTGTCAAGCTAATAGACTGGACCACAATAGGTCCCTGCCCAAGTTCCACTTAATGACTGTATTTTGGGCCTTCCTGCCTCTTAGTGAATGTCAATGGTAACTGTTTCTCTTTTGACTAGTAACCCTGAGGGTCTTTCCCTCCCAGTTTGATTTTTTCTTTTCCTCTTCTAATTAAAGGAGCCATCCCTTGACTGAATTCTTAAAGAGGCCTATTCACTGAATGGGCCTTACCTCCCATTGCAAGGTTTCCCATTGCACCCTGAGCCATTCTGCAATCTCCCTGATGAGTATCAGGTCACTGATTCCAGATGGCTCTGGAGGAGAAAGTATAGGCCTCCATCACTCAAATCAAAGTCAACAGCAAGTCATGTCGTCATCATTTTCCTGTTGCCTTTGTTGTATTGTGTTGCCTTTGAAAATGAAGGATAAACCCAACAACAACCTCGCCTGGAAAATGGGGGTGGACTTGTTTTGTCAATTTCTTTCAAAGAAATGTGCTTTAGAATCTGAAATTCAGAATTCTTTATATAAAAGATAGATGTGTATATGTGTATGTGTATATAATATGTATGTATATGTAATCTGTATATGTGGCATGGATGTATATGTGTTACATATGTGTGCATATTGTATTATTATAGTGTGTATTGCTAGATGTATGTGTATCTTCTTTCTTGAGAACTCTTTCTACATGTATGTGTATCTTTCTTCTTTCTTGAGAATTCTTTCTAGATATATGTATGTATCTGTCTCTTTCTTGGGAGCTCTTAGAATTTACCTCCTAAAGTTTTGACACTTAATGATAAATTCAAGTTTGCTTTAATTGCTTTGTACATAGTAGGAGTACAATAAACATTTATTGGATTGATTTAACAGCATCATTATGAAAAACAGTTCCAAAGCTAGCTTTGAATCCTGGCTCTTCCACAAGTCATGTAACTTCTCTGGGTCTCAGTTTCCTCATCTACAAAATGACAGTGATTCTTATTAGCCAAGGTTGAGGGATAGAGGACCTGAACACTGTGGTTAGCATCTTTGTCTCAGGCCTTATAAGAACACTTCCTGAGCATGTGAAGGGATGCTTTGTGTTGTTACCCTTTGAGAGGATGACCTGAGCTTAGAAAGTTACCTCATCCCCCACCCCTCAAACCAGCTGTGCTGATCAGTCTTTGATATTCTAACAGACGCTCCCACGTCAAAAAAAAAAAATAAGAATGTCACACTCAAATATATAACTCAGCACATAACTTATATATAGGCCATAAAGAGGAGGAGGAGGGAGGCTAGTTCTGTAGTTGAATTTCATGCATAAAATTTCCATACATAATAATGCCATCCAGATGCTTACAGGTCACTGCCTAAAATCTCATTCATCTTTTTGAATAACAAGCAGAATTTTCTCCTCAGGTTACTTGTAAGGAAATTATACAATTGCCAGATGAGTGTTTCATTCATTCTGTTCCTTTTTCTATTTTGTTCTTTCCTCTTTAAAAAAAAGGGATTTTTTTTAATTGGACCATTTGTTTTAAAACAGAGCAACATAAGAACTATTAGCAGAAATAAACTGAACTTACTCCAAACTTACTTGCTTCAACAGAAAACGTTAATGATTTTATATAACACATTGTCCTCCGCCTCTCTAATTCACTAATCATATAATATTGTAGTTTATGTTTATCTGTGTTTTGTCTTCTCCCTTACTAGACTGTGAGATTCATGAGGGCAGGACTATGTCTTCTACAAGGTTTGGTTTTGTTTCTTATCCTCAGTACTTAGTATAGTGCTTTTCACACAGCAGACACTTAATAAATGCTCATTGAATGAATGAATGTGGTTTTGTCCTTTGTTCTCGAAGAGGACTGTGACATCATGGAGATGATGATATGATTTTCAGTTGACTTTGATTTGAGTGAGTGAGGGCTGTGCAAGGTCTTGTAAAGCCTTGCTTTCTCCTCTAAAGTCATCTGGGTCCAGTGGTCAGATCAGGACCGCTGGAGATGACCCAGGATGCAATGGGAGACCCCAGCCCTTTTAGGCTAAGGTCTTTTCAGATTCTCACTTTGAGTGAGGTAAGATCCATTCAGTGAATAGGCCTCTTTAAGTGAGTCAAGGCATGACCCCTTTAATAAAAAAAAATTTATATGCATCCTGGGCCATCTCCAGTCATACTGATGCATATCTGGCCATTGGATTGTAATGGGAGTTTAAAATCTTCCCCAACCATTGATAGGCCTCAGGTGGGACTAATGAGGGAGGCTTATTTTGCATGGTACCCACACCTTTTGCTGATTTCTGGTGAGGCACTGGGTAATGAGGGGTCATGCCTTCCATCTCTGAAAAGAGTATATATACTGTAATGTGTGCTGGGGTCCTTGCTATTACATAGACCCAGATGGTTCTAGAGGAGAAAGAGGTTGGTGATCTTGTACAGCCCTCCCTCACTCAAATCAAAGTCAACTTCAAGTAATATCATCCTCTTCCTGGTGTCATAGTCCTCTTCAAATGAATGAATGAACATTGGTCAGTGGGATATATCTAGGACCATGGCAAAATCAACAGAGCAAAATGAGGGAGAAGTATAGCTAGAATGCCACCACAAAAGAAATTGGTAGAGAAGTTGGGTGAGATGAACCACCAACTTCTCGTTCACTTGCTGTTTCCTTTCATAGTATATTTCTCCCTGAAACCCTTTCAACCCCCTCAGCTTTGGATCATTGCTATAAACTGGTTTTTGCCTCCTAAAAAGGCCCTTGAATTTGGTTGCTGTGTGAACTCTGACATGCCTTAGTACAGGCAACGCTCTTGCATTCAGATTTAAATCTTATCGTGTTTTCCCAAAAAATTGTTGTTGTTGGAGTTGTAAACTAATTGAAGATGGTGGAAAACAATTTGGTACAATGGCCAAAGGGCTATAAAACTGTTCATACCCATTTGACCCAGCATTACCAATACTAGGTCTGTATATTCCAAAGAGATCAAAGAAAAAGAAAAATGACATTTTACATATATATATATATATATATATATATATATATATATATATATGTGAGTGTGTGTGTGTATGTATATATGTGTGTGTATATATGTATGTATATAAGTGTGTGCCTATATATGTATATATACATAAACATATATATTATATATAATTATCTATAGCATCTCCCTTGTGGTGGCAGAGAACTGGAAAACAGGGGGATGCTCATCAAATGGGGAATGATTGAACAAGTAGTAGTGTATGATTGTGATAGACTATTGTGTGCTGTGTAAAATGATGAGGGGGGTAGTTTGAGAAAATCAGGGCAATATTTTTATAAACTGATGCAAAGTGAAGTGAGAAGTGGGTGATCATTGTGTACAGTAAAAATAATGTCGCAATGATGATCAACTGTGAAAAACCTGGCTATTCATCAATGCAATGATCCAAGACAGTACTAAAGGACTCAGGATGAAAAAATGCTATCCACCTCCAAAGACAGAACTGAACTCTAAGTACAAATTCAAGTGTAATTTTCTCAATTTCTTCATATTTCTTGCTTTTCAAAAAATATAGCTAATATGGAAATGTTTTGCATGATTTCACATGTATAATTGATATTATATTGCTTGCCTTTTCCATGGGTGGTAGAGGGTTTGGAGGGAGAGAAAGGATTTGGAACTCAAAATTTAAAAAGAAATGAATGTTAAAATAAGTAAGTGATATTAAAAAAAAAAAGAGAGTACAAGATTTAGAATCAGAGTTTGGAACATGAATACTGGCTCTGCCAATACTATTTACATGACCTTGGGCAAAACATTTAATCTCTCTGATTCCCAGTTCCCACATCAGTAGAATGAGGGCCATGACTTAGATGAATTCTCAGATCCCTTCCAGCTCTAAATCTATAATTCTATGACTGCCTTGGAGCAGATGTGTTCTCTCTATAGCTTTCATTTCTTCAGGAGAAGCTGTAAAGAAAAGTCTTTGATTATGAGTCAACAGAGGCATTTGGGTGCAACAGTTAATGGAGGCAGAACAGAGAGTGCCAGAGCATCCCCTCAGAAGAAAGTAAGATCCTTGAGGGCAGGGATTGCTTTTGTTTGTTTGCTTGCTTTGTCGTGTTTTCACTGCTTAGCCCTGTGCCTTATACAAAACATGTAACTATAATAATATAATAAAATAAAGATAATATATAAATTTGTATTTATAATAATATATGATGATTGTATATGATATAATTATAATATGAGTTAATTAATATTAGTAATTAATAATTATTTATTAGTAATTATTAATATTTATAAATAAATAATAAAATGAGATAAAAATAGATATAATAAATGTTCATTGGACTGGCATTTATCATCAGTTGTTCTTTATTATCTGAACTTGGTGTGAAAAAGATCAAGTGCACTCCTGGGGGAATGATGGTGTCAGACATAACAGAAGTAACAGATGTGGGGTGTTTACCTTGGGGCTCCTTCTCCTGGGTAATGCTGGGTTGGGGGTGGGGGGTGGGGTCGATACTCACGGGTGTTTATCTTTGCAGCATTTGTGATCTTGCTCCTGAACCTCCACATAGCTTACACCACGAAAGCTACAAGGAAAGATGCTAGCTAACCAGGAGAACAAATTTATATTTGGCATTGCTTATCTTCTTTGTATCAAGTGAGCCTGCTTTCAGTTTCTGTCCTCAAAGGATACTTTGGGGGAAGGGGGGTGGGGAGAAGAGTGTAGGGAATTCACACAGCAAACTTGAAAAGCTATGTCATTTTTCTTATCTGTGTAAGAATAGGTGGAAGAAAAATCTAATAGGCCATAATTAAGCATAAATATGAACTGAACACTACCCCCTCAAAAAAAAATACAAACTACCAACAACTGAAAGAATAATGTATTGGCTGAGAGTCAATCAACACTCAAGTGTTTAAGTGACTATGTATTGTACGAGAGGACAATTGTGGTTCCTTCTAACTAAAATCTTGTGATTCTGTGACTTTCTATAAAAGGAACTGAATTCAGACTATTTGTGGAGAAGAAGTACTATTAATCTTGATTATGTGTTCGTCATTGCCAAAGAAGACCATGCCATCAGAGAAACAATGACTTTGAGTGAGAGAAGGCTGGGCAGGTCACCAGCCTCACTTCTCCTCCAAACCATCTGAATCCAGTGACCAGATATTCATCAGGATGACTGGAGATGAACCAGGATGAGGCAATTGGGGTTAAGTGACTTGCCCAAGGTCACACAGCTAGTGAGTGTCAAGCGTTTGAGGTGAGATTTGAACTTAGGTCCTTCTGGACTCCTGCACTGGTGCTCAATCCACCATACTATCTAGCTGCCCCCATTAACCCTGATGAAGGAGATGAAGAAAGAGAAATAGTTTGTTCTAAGTATGAACTGAATTTTAGGACTTATCTGTAAACCTAGCAAAATACCTCTATACCCTCTCTTTCTCCTTACTGCTTCTATATCTGTGTATACATTCATGTGTGTGTGAGAAACATATATATGAGAAATATAATTTAATATGTGTATGCATGTATATTTTTTTGAACAAAAGATGCAGAGAAGGAAATAACTGCTACATCTATTCTAATATTCAGGGTGAGCACCCCAAAGAAAACATAATGACCTCTGAGAACACACTGGTAGGTATTTCTAGCAAGGAACTTTCTAGAGTCATCTAAGAGTTAATCCAGTTGACTTGAAATAACAAAGAGAAACAGTCTTTTGTCATGCAGGCATCTGATCTCCCATCATAATATATGCTGAAGGAGAATGCACTTAACCTTTCTCACAGATAGATGTGAAATACAGATATTGCTGGAAGACTGGAATGGGCAGCCTCAAGAGGTGATGAGGTCGAAATTACTGGAGGTCTTTAAGGACTGGAAGGCCACATGCCAGAAATGATGAACAAGGGATTCCTGATCAGGAAGAGATTCAACTAGAAGATGCCCTCTGAAAATCTTTTAATGCTATGGTTCTTGATACAGTTAAGTTTCCTGCCCTTTATGGTTTCACTAAGAAGTTCATAAAAGTTATTTTGTAAGTCAAAGGAGAAAACATTTCCATAGACTAATATACACGTATACATAGTTCCTTTAGAAAAAAAAATAAACATGTCTAGATTTGTACAATCCTAATAAGAAATGTCATTTTTGAAATGAGTATCAGAATAAACATGGCCCCTCAGTCCCTGCTTTATTCTGATTAACTCTGCAGGGCCAAATGTATTCTAATAACCCACCATGGACCATGTTGTGACTATTCATTATTTGGTATAGACCAGGTTTGGTTCTAGTGTGTCAGGTTCCTAATTACCAACTCCTTAGGTGGGAAACCTTGTTAGTGTTATAAATTCATTTATCAAACAACGAGATATTATTTATTTCAACTCGGGTTTGTTTCTTGCTGCAATGATTACCCGGGATGAATTCCTTCCTGTTCATTTTTGTGGGCAAATTCAATAAAAAAGTTAATTACTGAAAAGAAAGAAAATGAGGCAGCCTGGCAACTTTCCATGCCTGCTTTTGAGACACAATCCCAGGCAAGTGAAACTGAGCAAGAGTAATGCCATGGTATTAAGAGTGTCTTAAGAAATGAAAGTGGTTCTGGGTACAGGCTTAGCATTGCGTGCCAATCCTTGTCCTAGGCTGACAAAGAGAAAAACTAATGGTGAGAACATGGAACTGGCTGCTTTTCACACTCTCCTCATTAAGACACTGTAATATTTTTTTGTTTCTGCTGCTGTTCCTTCTTTCTTTGCACTCCTGAAGCTGCGGGGGCACTGAAATCTAGCTGTTAGTTTTCACTATAATTGGACTTGGTTGCAGTGTGTGTGACATCCTTGTCCTTGGTGCTTGTGGGTTTATTTGGAGTTGACTGCTGCTCTAGTGAGTGAGGTTATTGGGAACTATGTAAATATATTTTCTCTCCAGGGAGGCCATGTACTTCTGAAGGGCTTAATAACAGATATAAAAGGCTAGGAGATGTAGGAAGGAAAATGTCTCATCCTTTGCCTCTTACTTTGTTACCTTTCCACTGGATAATTTGACAGCTTTGAGTATGTCTTTCTTTTCCTTATTACTAAAGATGTAAGGTTTTTTTGTATTTTTTTAAAAGACACATTGCAAGCAATTACTTCTCAAAGAGGATTTAATTGTTGGTCAAATTTTTTCCCATGTGGGGAAAAAATTATAATAAGTTCCTGACATTTGGAAATGGTTGACTTTTCTTGGGAGCTACTACATAGGTAGTAGCTGGCACAAACAGGATTTGAATCCAAGCCATCTAGTGGCTGTCTACTGCAGCATGCAGTAGTTATCTCTGGAAATGAAAATTCATCTAATGCTGAATGTTTTTTTTTACCTTCTCCAGAAAGCTAGGTTACACAGTGGATGGAGTCTTGGGTCTGAAAAACCTGAGTTCAAATCCAGGCTCAAATACTTACCAGTTTTGTTACCCTGCACAAATTGCTATGCTGTGTTTGCCTCAGTTTCCTCAATTGTAAAATTAGGGTACTAACAACACCTACCTCCCAGGGTTGTTGTGAGGATGAGATATTTGTAAAGTCCTTTGCACAGTGCCTGGCACATAGTAGTACTATGTACTTACACATACTTACTACATATTTTCATATGGTACTGTGTAAATGTTTATTCTCTTCTTATGTTCTTAGGACCTTATCAATCCTACAAGATCAAATCAGTCTTACTACTCACCCTATTCAGTACTCTTCGTACTTCTGATGGGATGGCAAAAATAAACACTCCTCCCAAAACTCCCATTTAAAAAGGACACTCCAACCAACAATCTCTTCATTTCTCATTGGGCTAGACTAAGGTAGATTTCTACATGTCCCTGATAAGGTTACATTTGGTCTCTCCTCATCCTGACTGCTTCTTCCTTTGATCTGTTGTCTACACCCACTAATTGTAAGCTTCTTGAGGGTAAGGACCGTAGTTTTGTTTTTTCTCATGCTTGTTTCCAGTGCTTAGCACTGTGCCCACCATATAATAGGTGCTTACCAAATGTTTATGGCTTGACCTACACAGAAATGCCCTTTACAACATGGAGAGGATGAAGTTTTAAGAAGGAAGCAGACAGGATTGCACAAGTAAAATTTTACATGAGATTGAATTTTAATAATTATACAACTGATTCACTGTGTTTGTTGTTGTGTGACTAAAAAAAAAAGTATTTGATTGATTTCATAGAACAAAACCCCCAATTAAAGCCTCTCCTTCAACAAGGTATCTCCCATGTTAATAGTAAAAATGTGCAAGAGTTCATAAAATTTATAGTAGAGATAACTTGGAACACTTTCTATTTACAAAGATCAAGCAATGCATAAGATGCTCATCACTGTCAAGAAGATTGTCCAGGAGAGGAGGCCAAAAGAGAAATATTTAATTATTTGCTAGGCCTTATCATACATTACTTGTTAAATAAATTTAAATAAATTCAACAGTGCAAGCAACATGGCAATAAGAACCTAGTATATTCTAGGGATTATGCTAAACACTGGAGATACAAAGAAAAGCAAAATAGTCCTTTTTCTATATCTCATAATCTAATAGAAAAGAAGGAAAATTAGATAGACAAATATTGCTTATTGCTCAGACAATAAGCATATAGACAATCAATGGAGCTGGATATGGATATGGAACACATATCCTCAACAGGCATTGCAAATGGACAATAAGCTAAGATTAGAATTAAATAGAAAGTATTACAGACTAGATTGTCTGAGAAATTGCAAAGTACTTTTGAAGTCCCCAAACGCCTCCCTGAGACAAAAAACCCCATCATGTTTAACATCAGTATTCTTCTGATGATTTGAGTCATATCAAAAACTCTGAAGACTTAACGTTTTATCCAAAAGGCAATGAAGTATTCAGTGAGCATGAATGTTACTGCTCCTCATGGCCAGCAAGAAGTATAGGCCAAGCACAATGAAGGATGTCATATGTGAGATGTATGCCTGGAAAAGTTAAGCCAGACACATAGCAAGAATTAGCAAAAATATGACATGTCAAAATAATAAATAAATAAGACAGAGGAAGCTTCTTCCCTTCAGCAATATGGGAAGACCCAATTTGAATATTACGGGAATATATAAATAGGACTCATACAGAATAAGAAGGCATAGACAACAAACTATTCCTCATTCTTAAGACACATAATCAGTTACTGATTCCTATCAATTCTTCGTAGATAAGGCCATTCATATATATCGCCTCCTTTTTTGATAGTCATCTTCCTAACTGTTCTCTCTCTCTCTCTCTCTCTTCCTTCTTCTTCTTCTTCCCTCAGTGTTGAAACTAGGAATTTTTGGACTGGGTCTAGTACTGAAAAAAATATTTGGGACAACAACTAAAGGGATGAAATATGGCGTCAATTTGAGGGAAGAGGGTGGAATGGTACCTTGCGGTGGTGAGACCAGATAGCTGAATAGTGTCATGAGCCCATTACTGCAGAGATTGCTGCGTGGAGGAGTGGGGAGGCAGGACTGCGAGAGGAAAGAGCTCACATGCCATCTGGTAGCTTCTTATTTTAACTATTATTTCTGCTTGGCTTTTAAAGCTTTGTATAACCTGGGTCATGTTCTACTTTTCCAGTTTTCTTACTGCTCACTCTCCTCCATGCTTCAGAGATTTTGATATTCCATGACTCCAATCACCAGAAGAATACTGATGTTGAACATGATGGGTTTTTGTCTCAGGGAGGAACTTGAAGTCTTCAAAAGTCTGCATTCAAGTACTATTGGCCTCCTTGCCAACCATACAAGTCACTCCATTTCCCAACTCTGTACATTTTAGCTGGTGTGGAGTTCTCTCTCTCCTTATCTCCACCTTATTTTTCCCTAGTCTCCTTCAAGTCTTGGCCAAAAATCTCACCTTTTGCAGGAAGCCTTTACCAATTTTCCTTTAATGCTTCTTCCTTCTTTCTGCTCATTGCCTCCAATTTATTTGGCATCTGTCTTGTCAGTATATAATTGTTTATTTGCATCTTATTTCTTTCATGAGACTGTGATATTCATGAGAGCAAGGACTGTTTTTGCCTTTCTTTGTATCTCTAGTGCTTATAAGACCCAATCACTGGTATAGAGTAAGTACTTAACAAGTACCTGACTTGTTGGATATGTAAATACCTACAAAGAAGAAATCATAAGATCCATGAATGTCTGGGAAAATAATGAGTGAAAAGACAGGATTTCTACTCAGAACAAACATGATAATAGTAAACAAAAGAAAGAAAATAAAGGTGGTCTTTGATTTTGCTTCTCTTTTCTCTGACTAGGACAATTTTTTTTTTAAACAGAAAAGAGAACAAAAATGGTTAATGGGAGCTCACTATTCAATATAATAGGAACATAGCAAGAAAGCACCTACCTATTCCTGATGAGTTAAATGAGGTCAAGATGAAATATGTCTTAGGACATCAAAAGAACTGATAGATGTGAATACTGATCTTCTATCAGTGGTCTTTAAAAGGTCATGGAGAAAGTGAAAGGAATTGCCCAACTAGAAAAAATGCAAATGCTGTCCCAGTGTTCAAAAATGGAAAGTTGAGGCTCCAAACTCTAGGTCAATGAGCTTGATTGATTTCTGACAAAACATAAGAAAATATTATTAAAGTGAGGGTTAGTTAATTTGGAGAACAGGAAAAAAAAAGATCACAAAAATTCAGCCTGACTAAATCCAAGTCATACTCACTAACATGGATGTCCTCCAAGGTACTTTTTTGGACTTTCTTCTTTTGTCCTTTCTTACTATCTCCACCTGTAATAATCTATTATGTGCTCAATTTTATCTGATTTTAAAATCTGGAGTTAGATTTTAACTTGAATTTTCCTGACTCCAGTCCACTGAGCCACATAACTTCCTTTAAGCATAAGAATGGAATGGAAAAGGATGGAGGTCTAGAGACCTGAATTTAAATCTCAGTTGTGCCACTTATCATCTGTGGGACACTGGGCAGGCAACATACCTTTCCAACCTTTATTTTCATTGTCTATAAAAACAGTTTCTACCTCACAAGGTTTTTGTTAGGGAAGTGCTTTGTAAGGCTCTGAAGTAATCTAATAATATCATATTTCACTACATAATCATTGCCACTACATAATCTTTACACCCTGTTTTTTCAGTCCAAAAACTGGTTTATAATTTTCATTGTATAAAAATCACATAGTATAATTCTATCACTTAAAAGGTAAACATAGTAGCAATGTATTCACCAGTGGCATAAGGATACGTATCTCTCTCTCACACATTTTGATCTAAGAGCTTAGAATTCTCAGCCCAGAGTGTTGTCAGTATATTTCCAAATGCCAACTTGCATGGTTTGTTTAGAGCACTGCAGCACTAACAGTACTGTTACTCAACCCAATGAAGAGCCATAGACGCCAGGAGAGCAGGCAGGCAGGCAAAGCTGCCATAAGTAAGTCAAGTAGTATGGTAAGACTTGCTTCTTCTCAATTTTAACACATATTCATGACTGCTGTGTGCATTCTAATCTTGTGCCAAAGACAGTTTAATAATAAATGAGTTTTAAGTTATACCAGCACAATTTTTAAAGCTTCACGTAATGGTAGCACCCCACTTTCTTGTAAAAAAAATTTGGCATAAAATCTGCATGGATTATGTGGAGAAATGCGGTGCTTAAAATAATTACTTTTCAACTTTAAAGCATTATGCACAAATATGCTGCTCATCAGTACTGTTACTATGGTCATTGGCATTTTCCTCATTACTTTCCAAATGTATTCTTGTACCAAATCAGCCCAGGCTGTTTCCTCACTGCACTTCCCTACATACCCCACATTTAACTTCTCGGACGTCTATCACTCAGTATATTGGGGGTTTTTCTCCTTTCATCAAAAGGGAAGAATAATTGAATCAGAAAATGTCTGGGTTAGAAGGAATCTCAAGAGTTCATTTAGTCCATTACTCACCATGTCGATAAAGAAACTGAGGCTCCAAAAGATAAAGTGACTATTAGCAACTTATTCCCTGTATACATTCTTCAAATGAGTTATAACAAACATTTATTAAGCTTGTATTATATATGTTCAAGGCATCATATGGGGCAATCAAGTGGCACAGTGGATAGAGGACCTGGAGTCAGGGAGACCTGAGTTCTGTACTCAAACACTAGTTATGTGACCTTTGGCAAGTCACTTAACTTTGCCTCAGTTTCCTCATCTGTAAAATGAGCCAGAGAAGGAAATAGCAAACTACTCCAGTATCTTTGCCAAAAAAAAAAAAAGCCTAAATTGGGTCACTAAGTCACAATTAAAACAACTCAACATGACAACAAAGCATTATACCAGGAATCAAAGACAAAAACTAGACTTAGCCTACACAACATTTTTGTCCAGAAAATAAAAAGAGTTGTAAATTCCTTGAGGACAGAATCTACATCTTCTCAGTCTTTTGTATCTTTCATCTTACAGAGAAAACCACTACACACAAAGAAGGGGTTGAATATTCTTGAATTGAAATGCAGAAAGTGTTACCCTTTAGGAAGATGTATTATGGAGGGAAAGGAGAATCTCATCTGCTAATGTGACATGGTTTTGCTTGATTTTCAATTTTACCTATAAAAGGCAGACACTAACATCACAGAAATCACAAGTTGAAATGGGTGGAGGGTGGCAGGAGAATCACACATATACTTGAGAGGCTTCTTACAATGTGCTAATTGCAATCCATTTTAATGATCTCCCTATATGAGATCTTTAACTTGTTTTTATAGGTTTACTCTGGAACTGTGAGATTTCAATTAGAACAAATTTGACTAGCTGTACAAACCACTCCTGAGTCACATTGTTACTGGGTCCTGTGGATTTGACATATAGACTCAAAGCAATGAGTAGGATACATGGTGCCAGCCTTCACAATGGATAGTTATAATGGTCACCATGATACAAATGGGGAAAGGAATTTTTTCTTGGAGAAGAGGGATAAAATGGACATAAAGAAGGCAGCTGAGCAATGCCTTGAGATACAGGGAGGTCTCCAGGGTGTGGAAAGATTCTTGGAAGCCATAACCAAAGTTATGGGACATTCATTGTTTAAAAGGCACATTTATCTAAACTCTCCCTGAGCAATGTAGGCCATGTGGTCACTCCTCTTTTCTCGCTCTATCATATACTACAATATCCCAAGGATGAGTTCGTCAATATGGTCACTCATGGTGCCATTGGCCCAGATAACAGTCTTTGTTTTTATTAGACAGGTCTGAAAAAGTTGCTATGATCTAAGTAAAAATCATCATCCTATAGTCAAATATCTATTGATAAACTTCTCTGTACTTATCAAGACTGGTCCATCAACTGATAAACAAGCATTTTTAAATGCCTTCTATATCCATCAGTCAAGAAGCACTTCATATGTTTTAGGCACTGTACAGGTCATAGGGAATACAAAGAAAGACAAAAACACAATTCCTTTCCTGAAGGAGCTCACATTCTGATGATGGAAACAAGATACAAACAAAGGATAAATTGGAGATAAACTCAGAGGGAAGTCCCTGGAAGGGTAGAAATGAGGGAATAAGGAGAAAGACCATGGAAAACTTCTTGCTAAAGGTAGAATTTTAGATGATCTTGGAACAAGTCATGGAAGCTAGGGGGACAGAATGGAGAGCAACCACTTAAAAGGTGTGGAGTCAAAGGACAGAGTATCTTGTGTGAAGAAGAGTAAGGAACCTGGTGTCCATGTGTTATAAAGTATGTAGAGGAGATTTAAGCATAAGAAGACTGGAAAAGTAGAATGATAGCAGAATGCCAAGAACTTTAAAAGCCAAACTATTGATTTCATAGTTGATCTTTGGATTGATTAAGCAGGACAATGACATGGCTAGACTAATGGACTAGAAAGATCACCTTAGCAGCTAAATAGAGGGTGGATTAAAGTGGGGAGAAAATTGAAGAACAACCAAGTGGAAGGATATCACAGTAATTTAGGCATGATGCAACAAGAGCCTAAACCAGAATGATCGCTGTATCAGAGGAGATAATGTGATGTATGTAAGAGATGATATGAATATAGATTGGACAAGACTTGGCAATAGACTGAATTTAAGGGGTGAAGAGTCAGGAATAACAACAAGTTTGTGAACATAAGTGATTGGGAGGATGGTGATGCTCTCCACAACATGAAGAGGGAGTGATTTGGGGGGGGGAGGGAGGAAGATATTAAGTTATGGTTTGCCCATGCTACATTTAATATATCTATAAGATATACAATTCAAGATGGACAATAGACAGTTGCTTCTTTAAGACTGGAGGTCAGGAAAGAGATTAAGACTGGTAAAATAGATCTGATGATCATTTGTAGAAAAATGAAAATTGAAGACATAGGAAATAATAAGATCACCAATTGAGATAGTATAAAGGGATAAGAGAAGAAAGTCCAGGATGGTGCCTTAGGGAACACCCATGTCAGTGAGTATGACTTGGATGAAGATCCAACAAAGGAGACTGAGAAAGAGGAGACATAGGAGAGGGAAATGTCATGAAATATCCAGAAGAAGATGATGATTAACCTTGCCAAAGTCTACAATGAGGTCAATAAGGATGAGAAATGAGGAAAAAAAGACATTAGATTTGGCAATTAAAGAATCAATGTGGGAGGAGGAGTCAAGATGGAGGAACAGAAAGATTCACATATGCTAGCTCCAAACCCACAGCCCATGGATTTCCTGTAAAAAGAACTCCCAACAAATTCTGGAAGAGTGGAAGCCAAGCAGCAATGGAGTGAAGGAGATTTCCGTTCCAGAGAGCCCTGAAAAACAAATCCCAAAGGTCCATCATGCACCAAACGGGAGCAGAGCCCAGCCCTGCCCTGGCCGCAGCACCAAGAGGAGCAGATCTGAGCAGGCTTCAGGGACGGATTCTCTGGTGGTCTCGAAGGTCCCTCCATCCAAAAGCACACAGGTCAGTGAGAGAGACTTCTGGACTGGCTGAGAGGGGAGCGGGGAGTCTCCATAACTCAGGCCCCCTTGGGAGGCAGCAGCAGAGGCAGCAGGGGGCCAGAGGCTCCCAGAGCAGGCAGAAGCTAGGGTCCATTACGGAAGGTCTCTGCATAAACCCCCTGAGGGAACTGAGCCTGGGAGGCGGCCCTGCCCCCACCTGAGCATCAGAACTTAAGCTCACATTGAGTAGCAGTCCCGCCCCCTGCTGAAAGCCCTGAGCCTGGGGAGCAGCATTTGAATCTCAGACCCCAAGCACTAGCTGGGCAGATCTAGGCAGGGGTGGAGAGGAATCTCAGAAGTCAAGTAACTGACTGGGAGAATGCCCAGAAAAGGGAAAAAAAAATAAGACCATAGAAGGTTACTTTCTTGGGGACCAG
>CM053769.1:284975427-285047134 GCA_028658325.1 Potorous gilbertii | reverse complement strand
TGGGGAGGGAGGGATGGGGAGAAGTTGGAACTCAAAGTTTTAGGAACAACTGTGGAGTAGTATTCTTGCTACTAGGAAATAAGAAATACAGGTAATGGGGATTAGAAAGTTATCTGGCCCTACAGGACAAAAGAGAAGATGGACAAGAGAAGGGAGGGATGATATAAGAGAAGGCAGATTGGTGATAGCGGAAATTAGAATGCTGGGTGTATTGGGGTGGGAGGAGGGGACAAATGGGGAGAACATTTGGAACCCAAAATTTTGTCAAAATGAATGTAAAAAGTTAAATAAATAAATTTATATTAAAAAAAAGACTCAATGGTAACTTTGGAGATAGTGATTTCACTTATATAATGATGTTAGAAGACAGACTACAAAGTATTTTGGAGAAAGTGAAAGGAGAAGGCATGAAAACACTTTTGATTGTAGTCACTTTTCCCAAGGAATTTAACCACAAAAGAGAGGAAAGATTTGAGCAATAACTAGTGAAATGATCAAATCATGTGAATGTTCTTTAAGAGAGTGGAAGTATGAGTCTACATATAGGTTTCAGGGAAGCAGTAGGTGAACAGGGAAAGATTATGTAGTGATACAGTAGGGATGATGGGTGGGAGACAGCAATCTGCTCAGAAAGATAGATGGAATGGGATCCAGGGAACATGCAGAAGGGCTACTTTTCCTTATCAGACAGTACAATGTGCTTAAGGCAAGAAAGACAAGGATAACAGTGAGCTATATTCTGTTGAGAGAGCATACACATATATTCTGTTAGCATATATGAAATACACTCAAAGCAGATAGAAAGTGGTCTTGAGGGAGAAAGCATTAATAACTGGAGGGACCTGAAAAAGTCTCATGATGAAAGTAATCTTAAGGTGAGTCTGGAAGGAATCCAAGAGAGGGAAGTAAAGAGGGAGCACGTTCCAGGCACGGAAACAGCCAACACACTAACCTCAAAGATCAAATCACTAAAGGTAGGAATTCCAAGCACCAGGAAATAATTAGTGAGGGGAAAATTTAAGGGCAGGAGCCTTCCCCAGTATCCCCCATCCTTTCCTGGTTCTACCAATAAGCAAGAATTGCTGTCTTGCCACTCAAAGAGAAAAAGGGTAAATTCTCCTGGTCTACATGCAATCACTAATTTGCATCTTTACAAACTAACTGTATTTCTAACCAGATGGCTGGTTGAGTAGTTTTAACAGAAATGCTATCACATCATATCAGTGAAAGATTAGTTCTTCCTGAACACAATTGCTTCCAGAAAGGCAAGTCAACAAATGGCAGGAGAGCAACAACGAGCAGTTTTAAAATGCGTCCCTTGACCTAGTTCTACACACTAAATTAAACTTCAATGACTTGCTGGGAAAATATGTTCTTTTATGTGTTACTATAAATCGTTCATTTCAAAGTGATATGTTTCTTTTTTATTATGAAGGAAGCTGAAAAAATTTAAATAATCAACACAAACTATATTTTACATTAAAAGATGTTGCCTTATGCTTCGCAGTTCACCCAGGTCAAAGGAACGTGCTGGAGCTCTTGGGCACTGGGACTGACGAGTTGGAGTTGCTTTAGATTCATCATTAGGGCTGGTAGGAGGAAGGTAATGACTCTTTCTGGATGTCATGAAAAGAGCATGGATTTATACTCAAGACCTGGATGCAAACTCCCGCTGTGACTCACTGCCTGCATGACACTGAGAAAGTCACGCAAACCACCTGAGGATCAGTTTCTATATCTGCAAAATGAGGGCTTTGAACTAGATTATCTCCAAAAGTTCATTTGAACCCATGATCCTATGATCATATTCCCCAGGTCTTTTGGGTAGGACAGAAGTATGATGAGCATGTAATAGAAATAGCACCAGGGAGGGGACTTCATAGCTACTTCTGTGTTCCAATAACTAGTTAATAAACAGCGACATGTAGGTATTGTTATTAGTGTCCTCCATGTAGGAACATGTTGATATTCAACACGTACATCCTGCCTTAACTGCTGCTCTTTTTGCCAGAAGCTCCTGTCCATAGTGGCCATTCTGTCTCTGTTGTTGACATATGGGAAATAATAGCAAAACAGGTTGGAAGGTAGGGTGAGGCCTTGAAAACAAAGTACGCATGCTAAGTCAGAGTTTTATGGAAGTTACTATCATCTTCAAGCAGCCAATAGGGATAATGTTCTTGAGTGGATTAAGACTAGGGAGAGAGACAGGAAAGAGACAGTGATGACTGACAATATAGAGTGAAGGGATCTAGAGGATGAGAGACTTTAGAGGTAGTACGAGGAAATGTAGAAAGCACTAGATTTGGAGAGGGAAGATTTAGATTTAAATCTTAGTCACGAGCCTCACTATTTGTGTGACCTTAAGGAAATTACTTAACCTCTATTTGTCTCAATTCCCTCAAACATAAAATGAGAGGATAAGACGACATAAAATGGGAATCATAATAGCTAACCTGTGTATGATCCTTTAACACAATATACATATCTTGTTTCATCCTCACAGGTCTTAGAAGGTAGGGGTTATTATGACGCCATTTTATAGTTGAGAAAACTGAGGCAAACAGGTTCATAAAGCAATTCTGGTACTTTTCTGACTGCTACTTTTTTTTTTTGAGGCAGTCAGAGTTAAGTGACTTGCCCAGGGTCATCTGCCATTTCATTAAATGTCTTTGCTTTGAACTAATTCTGACCTCTGACTGACTGGAAAAAAGTAAACATGTCCATGGAAGTTCCTGGGTTATATCCTATATCATCTATATCCATAGAGTACCTTGAACCAGCAGTATCCATCCTAAGGGTTAAAGCTATGAGACAGGTATATAAGTCAGGTAGTGCACATTCACGAAATCCCTCTCAGGTGAAATGAATGAGAGTTAATTCCTACTACTACTACTAATCCAGGAACAACTGACCACAATTAATTCTCAATCTGTGCTCCTTCCTGTATCACAACCAAACTGGTTCTAACTCAATAATAAAAGTTCACCCTTCTACAGTAGTTTCACATCACAACAATAATCACGCATCTATTATCAGAGGCAGGGTTTTCTTCCTCTCATTGATCAACACTAGTCCCAAAGCTACTCTTGGCATGCTTAAATAGACCAGAGGAATCCATGAACATCCTTTTCCATTGTTCTCATACAACATGTTCCTCATACAACACTTACAGACTCCACAAATTCCTGGAAAAGAAAGAAAGCAAAAAAATACTTAGTCACTTAAGTCACTTCACCTCTTTATGCCACAACCTTTATGCCTCATCAGTAAAATGGAGACATGGGTAGAATAGATCAAAAATGTCAAATACCTGGCCAACAGCCCATCACATTCCTGAGTGTAGCTGAAATCAATTTAAAATATCATTGGGGGATATTTAATAAAATAAGGCTTAGATATTACATTTTAAAACTAATTTGATATGTGGCACACAGGGGTCATTATGTGTAGATTAGTGGCCCCACTTTCTATTAGAATTTCACACCACTGCACTACATGACTTCTCTAATTCTACGATCCTGTGAATTCACCATCTTTTCACTCCTCACTGAAGGTCTCCCTCTGAGGTTAGAATAGCTGTGATTTTTGTTCAGTTGTTTTGTTTTTTCAGTCATATCCTACTCTTTGTGACTTTATTTGGAATTTTCTTAGCAAAGATATTGGAGTGGTTTGTCATTTCCTTCTCCAGCTCATTGTACAGGTGAAGAAACTGAGGCAAACAGAGTTAAGTGACTTTCTCCTTCCTTCTCTTCCTCTCTCCCCATCATGGGTCTATTTATGCGCATATACGTATGCACATACACGTATGCACATACATATACACACATAGCTGCATATACATATATATATGTATTTATACCCACATATACCTGTGAACCCTCAAACCAGAGTTTGTTCTAAGAAAGAGATAAACTACTAGGTTGGGTTCATGTTTTATTTCTCTCAAACTGGCTCGTTATGAATTGTACAGCCCCTAAGGGGGCTAGTCCAAAACTAGCTCTGTTTGGGATTTGGGGGTACAGTGTTATATGCCCTATGAAGACTAAGTGTTCCCAAGGGGTACCAATCGCTTCTGATTGATCAATAAACTGGGAAGTAGGCTATATTAAAATGAGGTCTTGAGTAAGTGACTTAGGTGATTTAATCTTGATACAATACCTTTTCAACAGAGGCTAATATCACCTGTCATCATTCTGCCTCCTGATAAAGAAAATACCTGTTCTATCAGACCAGCCACTCATTACACCAGACTACTCCCTAGTATGGGGTTATCTACGCAGAAGAATCTATTTCCACCCAAACCTGAGCAGATTAAATCAATTCATGCCTGGGTTGGAGTTTGACCAGGATAGGAAGATTTGATGCAATCTCATCATCATTAATATCCTTCCAAAGGAGAAAATGAATTTGTAAGGGGGAAAGGGCTAGGGGGAAACTCCCAGTCTCCAAGATACTGATGACTAAGATTTAGAATCATTTTTCATACCTCACATATGTGTAATTTCATAGAGGAGCAAATGCCAGCTCACAGAAAGGAAGGGACTTTACCAAGAACAAACAGCTAGTAGGAATCAGTGCCAGGATATAAATCTCACAAGATCTCTTGACTTCAAGTCCAGGGCTCTCAGTTTCATATCAGCAGAGGGACAGCCTGAGAGAGACCAGAGATCCTATTTCATCCAGGTATCTAGCAGCAGAAAATGTCAGTATTAAGTTCAATTAATTCAACTTCTTTGAAGTAGGGAAGGCTCAACAGGAGTTCAAACAGCACCTGAAATGTTTTTTTCTAATGTCTTCATACGCAGTAATAGTACAAGACACTGTAGATGACAAGCACAAAATGGTAGATGAAAGAAATTAGGAATGTCTTTACTAAGTGGAGTGATTCTCTAGTGGCTCCAGTATTAAAGTTTGATGAGTATGGGTTAAGCTTCTGCTCTGTATTTAGGGAATTGTTGGAGAACATTTTCCTGGGTCATTCCAGCTAAGCAATTGAATTGGGAAAATGTTTTAGAGTCTCAAAACAGGAGCTTCAAGAAGATGCAAAAGTTCTGTTCTCTGAAGACTCAGAGTCTCCTCTCATACCCAAAGTAGGAAATACGAAACAGAGGCTTGATCTAGAACAAAACCTTTGTATAGGTGACTCAGAATAATAGTTAGGACTATTAATAATGGCAATGGTGATAATAAGACTTTAGAGCTTTAGAGTGGGTGATCTAAGGGGTCCAAGGTTCTCAAAGAAATGCATGGATAGATTTCAGGACATCCATGAACATGGATGGGGGCAGAAACACATCTTTATTGTCACTAATCTTTGGTTTCCTTTGTAATCCTACGTATTCTATTTAAAAGAAAAACAACATTATTCTGAGTTCATGAGATTCACAAGATTGTCTCGGGAGTCCATGATATAAAAAAGGTTAGGGACCCCTGCTTTAAGGTGATCACTGCAGCATCAGGGGCCAAGTCTCGCCAAGGAGCTCTGCTTTTCTCTCCATGTTTTGACAGGCTGTTTATCCAGATGAGCTGGGCCTCAGCTTGGGAAGCTTGAGGGCCTCTTCTGCTTTCCGGGGACTAATAACTACCTTAGCTAGGGGCATGGCCTTAGGATTGCACAGCCTAATTGCATCTGGAACTGGTCATTTCAGGCATTTATGGCCGCTTAAAGAAAAGAATTAATGTGCCATCCAATAATATTCAGGGAAGAAAAATGGCAGTCTTTTCATTTCTTTTCAAGTAAATTGCATAGTGAATGACAGTAGTGTTTTACCTCTGAATTCTATCCTGTCCAAAATGAGTTGTTATGAGTAAGGGAAGGGTTACATACAAGAGGAGGCAGCAAAGAGAAGTTGTGATTAGTGGGAAAAGGACAGTAACCTCTGAAGTAGAAAGTGTGGATCCATAATGTAGAAGTAGCACAAATCTGTGTTCTACGTTGGACACAGAGGTCACAACTGGATCATAAGGATGAAAGTATAAGAGGCCTATAAAGCCAGGAGCAGCTTTGTAGATTCCTCTGAATTAAAAAGCTGAATTGTAGATTTAGAGCTACTTAAGTAACCTTAGAGATCGTCTGGTCATCCCACACACACACTTTAAATATGAGGAAACTGAGTCCCAGAAAGTAAAAATAACTTGCTCAAGATCACACAGCTAGTGAGTTAAACCTAAATCCTCTATTTCCAAATCCAATGTTCTTTCCACTGTACTCCAATGAATGGGCTTTACCTCACCCTATACATGAGTAGACCTTGGCCTAAAGGGGCCAAGATCTCCCATTGCATCCTGAGTCATCTCCAGTCATCCTGATGAATATCTGGTCACAGATTCAGATGGTTCTGGAGGAGAAGTAAGGCTGGTGACCTTGTACAACCCTCCCTCCCTCAAAACAAAGTCAAGTGTAAGTCATGTCATCATTTCTCTGATGGCATAGTCTTCTTTGGTAATGAAGGACAAACACAAAAGACAAATCCCTTGCTTTTTTACCAACCTTAACTCATACTGCTCATTTTTGCTCTACCTCCCCCTCACTCTCCCCCTCCTTCTCTTCCTCTTCATCCTCCTCTTCATCTTCTTCCTTCTTCTCACAGATATTGTTTAAAATGAAAAAATTTCCAAGCTTGTAATCTGTAAACAATTATATGGCTTAGGGGTTGTTGCAAGGCATTCATCCATAATGAACAAAGATGCTTCCCTAATTCCTCTCCTTAATCAACTAACTCCACTGGTTTCCTATTGCCTCTAGAATCAAATATAAACTCCTCTGTGTGGGAAGCAAGAAAATTCTGTTGTCCACATTTCTAGGTGATAAGGGTTGTGATCTAGCATGGACAGGTTAGAGGACAGACACTAAAGTTCAGGCCTAAGTAGCTGTGTGAGGAAGGGCCTGTCAGGGAGAAGAACATGGAGTCACATGGCCAGGAAAACAGTATAAGAAACCCCATCTTTCTACACATCTTGTAGTCTTCCTGTAACCTTACAGGGGAGGCTACCTGTCCATTCAGGAGGAATGGACGTAAAGATTAATGAAGGTTTTCCTGATTTCACAAATTGTTCTTTGTTTCTCGCTGTTGGGACTTGTTAGATGGGCTCACTTCTAACATCTGATTGACTTTGAAACCTCTACACAATCCTGCTCCAACATTTCCAGCCTTGTTGGACGTTAATCTCCTTCCCATATCCTACAATCTGGTTGAACTAGATTTCTTTCGACAACACCCATCTCCAGTCTTGGTGCCTTTGTTTGACCATTCCCATGCTTGGAAGTCACTCTTTTCTTATCTGTACTTCAAAAATTCCCTTTCTTCCTCTAAGATGCAACTCAGAAACTATCTTCCATTTGAAACCTTTCCTGATGTTTCCCACTGCTAGTCCCCTGCCTCTGGACTGTTCTATACTTAAGAGAAAGTGACAGAGAGAGACAGACACAGAGACAGAGATAGAAAGAGATGGAGTCTATATTTATGCTGTATATATTTTCATAAGTACGTGTTTTTCCCCTACCTATGGTCCCATTTGAAGGTGAACTTATTGTGATTAGAGATGGTTACATTATTTGTTGGAGAGGCTGTGGAAGAATAAGCACCCTAATGGCCTGTTGGTGAAATTGTGAATTGATCCAAGTCACTCTGAAAACCAATTTAAAATTATACCTGCAAAATCACTAAACTGTGCATACTCCATGTCCAAGTGAGCGCATTACTGAACATATAACCCAAAAAGAACCATCAATGAGGGAATAGACCCATATGTACAAAAAAATATTCAGAGCAAGACTTTTTGTTACAGTAAAGAATGAGAAACAAAGTAGGTGCCTATCAACTAAGGAACTGTTGGATAGTCTGATTAACACAATGACTGATTGTATCTCTGAAAGACTAATGGTGAAACATGATTCCCACATTTTGGCAGAGAGGTGAGGAACTAAAGATGCCAAAGAGGCAAATATTTTGTGACTTGGTCAATATGTGGGTTTGTTTTACTTAACTATGGTTGTTTGTTACAAGGCTGTTAGGTAATTATTTATTAGAGAAGGAAGGGGGCATTGTTATAGTGTTAAAAAAAAGAATAAAAAGAAAAGTGCCAATGAAACATTAAAATAACACACATTAGAGAACAGAAGGAAGTTCAGCAGAGTACATGGGAAAAAATAAAGCAGTACAGTATTGGGACTATCACATTAAATTAAATGCCAAGCAGAGGAGTTTCTCTTTGATTGAAGAGGCAAGAAAGAACCATTGGAGTTTCTTGGAACATGGGAGACATGGTGAGTAGGATCCTTTAATAATATCCATTTGACAGCTGTGTGGGTAGTGGATTAGAAAGGAAAGAGACTATAGACATGTTGACAAATCAAGGGGCTATTTTAGTAGTCTTGGTGAGAAGTTGTAGAGACCTAAAATGAGGGTAGTGGCCATATGAGTGGTGAGAAAAGGACAGAAAAGAGAAATATTTCAGAAATAGAATTAATAAGGCTTGGCAATTAATTGGATATGAAAGGTAAAGGAGATGACGAATATGGGTAACTAACAAGATGACGCTATCCTCAAAAGAAATAAAGAAATTAGAAATATAGGATGGTCTGAGCTCTATTTGAGACATATTGAAGTTGAGATTCATATGGAACATCCAGGTGGCAGTTGGTGATGTGGTCCTGGAATGAGGGAGAGAAAGTAGGACAGGTGTTGTTATATCTGGAGTTGTCTTCATGAAGGTAATGGCTGAACCTATAGGGTTTATGAGATTACCAAGGTAAATGTATATGTATATGTAAAGAGCAAAAAAAAAAAGAGTTCTTAGGACAGAGCTCTAGATTACACCCATGCATGGAAGTGGAAATGGGATGGGGGAAGGGGAGACATGTATAATGGTTCAGCAAAGGAGGCTGACAGTGAGCAGCCATAAATTTAGATGGAGAACCAGTACAGAATGGTACATTCATGGAGTAGAAAATGTCTAGAAGTGGGTGGTCAAAAGTGTAGGCTGAAAGAAAGTTCATTACTTTGGGGTGGGAAAACAATTAAACCATGATTTTTACTACCACTATTCTTCTGGATCCAGAAATTATAGTTTTACTATATAATCGTGGTTGAATAATACATTCAGAAATAAAATAATAGTGCCATCAGCTCCTAAAACAAGCTGCTATGGAACCCCAGGATTTAGAACTGAAAAGGACCTTAGAGCTTGTCCAGCTCCAGATGATACTGAAAGGAACTGTAAAAGCCAGGACTCAGATTCAAATCCAATGCTCTTTCAGTGATGTCACATTGTTTCTCAGATAGAGGCTTGTGCTACCCAAAAAACTGGAAAGGCTTTTAGCCCTCAGCTGTAGCCAAGTAGAACACCATTCAGCAAAGAGTGAGAGAAAGTCTTAATATGCATCCAAGAGCATTTTCTTCCTTCTCCATTCTCCCTCTTCTGTTCTTTCATTTTCAGATACTGAAAATGGTATCCCTTTTTGCATCAATCTTTCATCTCAGTTCTGCAATCGGAGTCCTAATAAGAAAGACCTAGGTAAGGTTGGCTTTAATCTATGATATGGGAGTGACAGTGTGCAGAAGAGATCTCTTGAAAGGAGCCGGCTGAAAAGTAGGTCTCTTGAAAGTTCAAAGAAACACCCAACATCAAACAACAGGCTTTTTTCTTTTTTTCTTTTTTAACTTTTTTAGTGCATTCTCCACTTCTAGTAAATATTGTTTAATTTGACTTTTTTTGCCTTTCCTCACTTCCATTTTAAGGGCACCAAATCTGAGCCCAAGCTACTTGTTCTTTTCTCCTGTGTTAGAAAGAGGAACTCAATCCTTCCAAATTTATTCAGTGGAAGAAGGTGGAATGTAGGTAGCATGTACATAGTTCCTCCTCCTGTGTTTTTTATTTTTCTAGCCTGATGAAATCCACTGTAGAGTTCCTCCTCCCCACCCTTATTCAGTGAGGAGTACTTAACAGAAGGAGAACAACCTGACACTAAAAGCAAACCCTACCCTTGCGGCTGAGACGATCACCTTAACAGGGTACCTCTTCATTTTAAGGAACTCACCTGTGATTCTAACAAGGACTCACTGTAGGTGAAAGCCCCCATTTGGGAACATGGGGCAATGGAATAAGCCCAATGCATGACATTCCAGAGTGCCCTGGAGAATAATGGCAGAAAGTGTGTGGGGGGAGGAGAGACACAGCAGAGACAACCCTCAGACCTTCTCAAACTCTTTTTCCCTTGTTTGGCGTAATATCTTACTGACAATGCCATTTCTTTTGATGGACATGAAATCAAATTTAATCAATATTCAGTCCTTTCTTTTAATATATTCTGAAATTGTCAGTTGCAGTGGTAAGGAAGGCTTCCTAAAAACAGGAAACAGTTGAAAGCTGGCCCCTAAAGGATAAGTAGGAACTAAAGTGCCAGTTAGTGAAATGAAGCCCCTTCTAGGATTCAAAAGGTTGGGTTCAGAGGCTGGTACTAGAAGTGTGTCCTTAGAGAAGTCATTTCATAGCTCTGCTGTTCAGTTTCTACATCAGCCAACTGAAGAGCATAGTTCATATACAACCTACCTCCCAGGGTGGTTATGAAGAAAGAGCTTTCCAAGGCCTTAATATGGCATAAAAATGTGAGTAGTTATTATTACAGACGGCATCTGGGTAAGGATTACTGCTGACCAGGAAAATGCTTCAGGAAGGTATAGGAAGTGATTTTCATTCTCAACGGAGAGAGAAGGATCATTGAATATAAGGGAAATGATAGAGTACACTTCCTTCCCCCAATTAATCTAGGTCCTTTCAATAAGTTCTACACCCTAATGACCTTGAGAAATCACTACATTTTGTCCCCAAAAGACGTCAAAAGTTTAGTGTGTATCCTATATTTCTTTCAGTGACTGTTACTGTTAAACCAAAGATCTATTACATGAAAAGAAAAATAAAACTATAAGTTTGAACTTGGTAAAAAGATGAATTTCTATTTCATAAACACATAAGTCATTACATATAAACAAGACATACCTCAGAAAATTATTCTTTCATGGTAAAAAATAACGTGTTGATTCTAATTTAATTATCCCAAATTTTTATTTAAACTATTGGCAAGATTCTTAATTAGAATTTGAGGCCCCCTTTTATTCTGGATGGGCAATTGAAAAACAAAGCCTACATATGAGTTTGAAGCAAGCTTTTCATTTGTATTTAAGGGCAACATCTCTAATTGTAATGTGGGAAATTATGACATATAATGCATCCAAAATACACACACCACTTGCCAACTAAAGTAACTGAGTGATTTATTACATCAAGTATGAATGTCTAATTACCACACATGAGAGATGTGTGATGCACATCTTCCCCAGGGAGAGAAAAATGTTTCAGGGACTCCTTGAATTTCTGATTACAACCTACCAGCAACACAGAAGGATATGACTGTTGCGTCAGCCCTGATGGAGATTTTCAATATATTTTACTTCATAATTTGCCCATCCCCAATTGACGGATATCTCCTTGGTTTCTAGTTCTTTACCCCTAAAACAAGACCTGCTATAACTGTTTCTGTACACATGTGTATTTTTCCTCTTTATTTACTGTCTCCCAGCCACAGGCCTGGTAGTGACATTACTGGGCCAAAAGGTAAACACGTTTTAATGACTTTTAATGTATAGTTCCTAATTGCTCTCTAGAATGGCAGTACCGATTCAGAGTTCCACCAAACGTGTGCTAATTGAAAAAAAAAGAAAAGAAAATATTAAAATAAAAATGAGCAGCTATGTGTTCAGTGGAAAGTGCCCTAAGCCTGGATTCAGTAAAATGAGTTCTAATCTGACTTCAGACAATTACTATGTGATCCTGAGCAAGTCACTTAAATCTCTATTTATATCAGTTTCCTCATCTACAAAATAGAGATCATAATGGCACCCACCTCACAATTGTAGTAAGAATCAAATGAGATAACATTTATAAAGCATTTTGCAAACTTTAAATCATTTTATATATATATATATATATATATATATATATATGTATGTATATGTATATATATGCTATCTATCTATTATGTTTTAAAGTATATTTCAGTTCAGCACCTATTCTTTCATTGCCTGATACATCCCAGAACTGTGCCAAATGCTGGGAATACAGAGAAATAAAACCAAACAGTCCCTGGCCTGAAGGAATTTACATTCTACTCAAGGGATACAACCAGTATACCTGTAAATAAGTACTAAGCACATATAAAGCAATTTCCAGAGGTCTAGAATATTACCAATAGGAGAGGGGATCCAGGAATACCCTCATGTAGTACCTGAGCTGTGGCTTAAAAGAATCTGAAGATTGCACAAGTGGAAGTGACTTTGCTAAGAAAACACCCTCAGCAGAAAACTATGATGGGCAGTTAGTTAAAGGCTTTGTAATAACAATTCTGACTGCCAGTGTGCCATTTGTAACTGCTTCTAAGGGAGGAGGATGGGGAGGGGAGAGAGATCAAGGAGAGGAGCAAGTTTACCAGAAGCTAAAATTGGGGAACACTTGGACAAAAGGGATAAACAGGAGTGTTGGTTTGAATTAGGAAGAGAGCTACAGCAATACTGAGAGGATAATAGGGTCTTTTTTTTTAAGTTAGAAAAAGCCATCTATGGTACATGAATCACAGACTATGTGAATGACATGGTAGATGAAAGAGAAACTCAGAAAACAAAGCCTTCAAGTACAGAGTGAGGGGATATAATCAAAGAAAACTTACAATTTACAACATAGTTTATCTGACTTATTTGTCAGTAATAGAATTGTATGGCTGGAAGCACATCCATAGAGCTAAACTAATCTAACCATTTTGTTTTATAGGGAATAAGACAGGCCCTGAGAGGAAGAGTGACTTATAGAAGGTTACATAGCAAGCTACTGACATGACCCAGGCCTCCAGATTCCCAGTCTAGTGACCCCAATTTACAACCAGATCCTCAGAGTCTTTGGAGAATCCTTTGATGACTACAGATAGCTCAAGGTCTAAGAGGATAATGAACTAGTGATAAAAGACCTTTCTTGCCTTTAGGCAAAGCCATGTGTCACTTTCAATGTCTTGAATGTGACATCCTTACTGTGTTCCAAAGCCATGTTATTTTTTTTCTAATTGTCCAGGTAGTTCTTCTTCTTTTTGTTTTTTTTTTAACATTGTATAAAAACAAAACTCCTCACTGTTTTTGTGACCAAGGGTGATAGTTGGCTTAGGTCACTTGTTAATTCTTGCTGTCCTCACCACATCACCTTAGTGTTTTTTGTTTTCTGGGACAAGACAAATCATGACATATGCCCCACGAAAACAAGTTTTCAAGGAATATAAGTTTCCTGGGGAAAGAAAATGTTATTTTAAAAAATTTTGTTTTATCTTTATATCCCTAACACCTAGCCCTATGCCTGGTACATAGCAAGAACTTAATAAATGCTTTTTGATTCATTGATTGAATATATAGCCTTTCTTTTGAGTCATGAAAGTCAAATGGAGTTTTAAGTAACCTGGACCATAGCTGAATGTAATTAAACTAACAGAAGATGCAATGAAGTAACTCTAAATGAATTAATTAAGGAAGGAAAGAAAAAAAGGCCTTACTTATCTTTCAAGATTCAGAAGCAACAAATATAAGAAAATGTCTGTGGTTGACAGGTTACATTTGAATGTTCATAAGAGATTGGTTATGATCTAAATCCATAGAATGTGAGAAAAATTCTGTAGAAATGATCTCCAGTGTGTAACCTTTCATCCAAGCCAGCTGTCATGTAAATGTATGCTCTTGGTCACAAGCAGATACTGGGTGAAATTGCGTGCACGGTTTAAGGTCATGAAGCTCACTACAGGAAAAGCAACTCAGAGGTCACAAAGACAGTGGGTCAATTTGTACAATAAAGACATTTATGCATTTTACTGAGCTATATGTATTTCCTGCAGAAGTAGAAAATTCAATCATCAGTGTATGATAAAGGAAATGTCACATTGCTGTCAAAGTGAGCTTCCTAAACCACACTCCAATGGCTTCTTATCATCTCCAGGACCAAATATAAAATCCTCTGACATTCAAAGTCCCTCATAACCTACCTCTATCTCCAACCTTTCCATTGATCTGACCTTAGGACCCCAAGTACTATTTGATCTAGTGACACAGACCCCATATTTTTCCTCAAACAAAAAACTGTCTCTCCCAAATCCAGTGTTTTCACTGACTCTCCCCATGCCAAAAATGTTCTCCCTTCTCATGTCTGCCTCCTGGTTTCCCTAGTGTACTTCAAATTCCCCCAAAATCCCACCTTCTATAGGAATCCTTTCCTTACCCCTTTCCTCTCTTGATTACTTCAAGTTTATTCTATATATGGCTTGTTTGTACATAGTTATTTACATATTGTCTACTCTCATCATACTGTGTGACCTCATCAAAGGTAAGGATTGTATTCTGCCTTTCTTTGTACTCCCAATACTTAGCATACTATCTGGCACATAGTAGGTACTTAATAAATGTTTGTTGCCTGATTGACACAGAATTTACATCTGGATCAATATTGCAATATCGCATAACAGTTTGAAAACTAAAGAACTGAACTTTTAGTTGATACAACCCAATTCTCAAATGCACCTGTGAACTGGATATTTCCTCCAGCAATGTAAATCTCAACCTATCCATGCCTGCCTAGCCTTCATTACTCTTGACTAGCCTTCCCATAATTTTGCCATAAATTGGGCAATCAGGGAGCCCTCCTATAAGCTCAAGCAAAGTAGGATCTTTTGCTGTTTTGGTTTGAGTATAAAGTGCCTCTGATTGAATAATGTGATTAAAGAAGACCTTCCTCAACCATTAATGGGCCAGAGAAGGTTTGCAGGAAGGCCCACACCTTTTGTTAATGAGGCTCCATTTCTCAAAGGTTGTGATGCCCTCCGGCTCTTAAAAAAATGTATGAATTCTCTGAGGGTGAGGTTTTACTTTGGGGCTTACTGACTGGAAGTGTTTTGTTTGGCCAGAGGAGATTCTAGGAAGACACTAAGGAGCATCCCGCTTTGAAAATCCAGGTGTTGGTGCTTGTCAATCTGTAATGTATGTCAGACAGCTGGGAAGTCTCTATGTTGATCTTTGATTTCTCTGTATTTTCTGTGAAGTTCAGGGTGCTGACTGAATTAAGTGAATGATACATGTGCTTGATTAAAGTGATTGTTAACCCCTGAAAAGTTGTCTTTCCTTTCAGAAAAGCAGATCAAAGAACCTGTGATAGCAGGCACCTCTATGTATGTCAGGATACTTACTGTTACACCTCCTCATGTTCCCTCAATATCACTAAGCTACTAGTGGAGTATACCGCTTGTCCTTCAATTATATGTCTCTCTTGCCATATGACCAGTCCATTTTCTTTTTCACTTTCTTTGATAACATCCTTTATACCTCTTCTCATTCATAATTTCTTTTTTTGTAATAAGTTGCAGCTGGCTCACTCCCACTTCATTGCCCTCTAAGTGATCATCAATTTCAATTTTCCAAAGACTGGGGTGTTCCCTGACTTACAGCCTTACAACAACACTGGAAGAATATTGAATTAAAAAGATGAGCCTTTATTTCTGAGAGAATTTGGGGGTCATTAAAAGACCTTTACAATGTCTCAAAGGTAAACCAGCTCACCCTCCTTCTCCTGTTCAATGCTGTGTCTATTAAAAGCATATGTCTAAGACAGGTAGATGAATGATAACTAAGTAGTTAGCTAGCTATGCAGTTGGGCAGAAAAGCTAAAAAGCTCATCCACCAACATATGCACTCACTCATACACAGATGTATAATGCTTGATGACCTATATAGACTGTCCATCTAACTGCACTTCTCTCTCTCTCTCTCTCTCTCTCTCTCTCTCTCTTCCTCCTTGTTTTCTCTCCCCCCATATAATTGTGTGTGTGACTATGTGTGTGCTACTAGATGAACTAATAGATCATCCAACCAACTGGACAATAGTCATACTACATACTACATCGATTTGTTATTTTTTTCTTTTTTTCCCTATGTATTTAACTGGGTCAACCTCCTTTAAGTAATTATGCATCTTATTTAGATAGCTCTGAAATCATCTGGGGCTTGATGCAACCTGCATAATATTATTTACAAATGGCATTATATAAAGGACTTTGACATTTACAAGAATCTTTGACTAGCTCTATTCTGTCTTTTTTCCATAGCAGTGATGAATACCTTTGGTATGTATGTATCTCCTTTTTTTTAATGCCTTACCTATCAAACAAGGCTAGATCTGTGGTTATATCTTTTAAAGAATCTTGTGTAGTTTTGATATATTCATGGGAGAAACCTTACTGGAAAGGGACTTTTTTATGGCAATAAACAATGAACACAGTTGGAGCTTGTAGTCTCTATATATTTGTACTATCAACTGGATGATAGTAAAGATGCAGCCTACTCTGGAATATTGCTTGTGAAAGGCTGCCTGTTTTCCTTTCTAATACCTTAACCAAGGATACTTTAAATGAATGTGTAGATTATTCTCATAAGTTTTATATTGATAAGAATGTAGTTATATGAGATTACAGTTATTGGTGTTCTCTTGGCTGTCTGCTTTTTGTAAATATAAGATCTATGACTTTTTTTCCTTTCTTTGGTATCTTTCCCTCCTTCATATACCTAGAGAATTGATCCCCTCAGCACCTGGTGTTCTCTTGGCTGTCTGCTTTTTGTAAATATAAGATCTATGACTTTTTTTCCTTTCTTTGGTATCTTTCCCTCCTTCATATACCTAGAGAATTGATCCCCTCAGCACCTTTAAAATTCTGTCACCTCTATCATGGACTGGATAGCATTACAGAGTAAAATTAGGTGACTCTCCCTGATCCTCATCACACACACACACACACACACACACACACACACACACACACACACACACACGCACTGAGTTGTCCACATATTGTTGTATTGCTTAAGACAATGCCTATGATGCCTATATACTGCCTCCTGACAAACAATGTTTCTTTCCTGCTGATCAACCTCCTCTAATCAGTGGTCTATTCCTTGAGACACATACACACATACAGAAACACACACATATGCGCGCACGCACACACACACACACACACACATTTATATGATCTGTTTTCTCCATTGTGAGACCTTCCTCCACCAAAAGAAATCACAAACCATCCACACCTTAGTATATTGTTTCATGAAATGCTGCAGTAGGAAGAAAATCCTAATGATATGACCTTTTGGTGATGTGGCTCTCTAAATTTAGCATATGCACTAGAAAAAGCATTGAATTTGATATTAGAAGGTCCAGTTTCCTCTGTCATCTATGCCACTAATTGCCTTACAACCTTGAATTTATCATTTTATCTCTTTGTCTCAGTATCCTCATCTACAAAATAAAAGTTTGAACTAAACAGCCTTTGTGTAGAAAATACATTTTTCAGGAGAAGCACTGATGGTTTACGCAGTACTTAGGATCTATGATACTAAGATGCTAACTCAGCTGATCCTCAGCTAATAGACGCATAGTCAATTATGAAGGTCAGAATCAAAATTTTCCCAATAGGACTGTCCCTCCCAAAGCTTGTCCTCCTCTTACATAAACCACAAGAACCCATGGTCATTCCACACTATAGCAAGGCATCAAAGAAATAATTGAGTACCATAACTAGAAAGGGGAAAGGGAAAAATCTATTTTTAAAACCTCCTTTTCCACTGGGGACTTTTTAGCATGGGAAATAATGGGGATCATTATATCATTTAGAGTTTAAGGCTCTTAGACTCTTAGAGAATATGTAGTCAAACATTACTAATGTTAGAGGTGAAGATACTAGGGCCCAAAGGGATAAAGTGACGTGACCAAGATTATAAAGTTAATAAAGCAAAAATCCTGGATTCAAACCCAGGTGCTCTGGGATCAGAGCTGTTCCTTTTCATAGCACACTGTTTTAGGCACAGTGGACACTATCATTCATTACAGATATCACTCCCAACAAAAAAAAAAAATCAAGCCTAACATTTTATAGTAATATATCATGGAAAACCCCTTTCTCAGGAGAAGCAACAATGATTTACTTATCACTTTAAGGTTTACTAAGTCTTTTGTAGACATCATATCATTTAATCCTCATATAGAAAGACAATGGGGTTTCTCCCTGGTCAAAACATAGAACCAAAGCTGAAGAAGTGGGATAGAATGTTGCAGGCGGATATACCTAACAAAGACAAGGAAATACACAAAGTGTATCAAGGGCAATGACCTTGCCACCCAAGAACAGTGATCTTGCCTGTCAAGATTATTTTTTGTTCTGAATCCAATTCATTTGGGTTTATTGAGTGAGTGGTATACACTATTATAATTTCTCTTAATATACTATTTCATTGAATATATTTACTTTGAACTAATATTGTCCTGTGGGTGACAAGGAAAAAAGAAATACCAGTTAAGGATCATGGGCTATTGCTTTGAGTTGATGTTGGCCTGCACAGCACTTTGAACCCAGGGTGACACTTTCTAAAGAATTCACATACAAAATGAAAATAACCCAGGTGCTATCCTCACAACAATTCTATAAAATAAATAAGAAGCAATACTGATCATTTTATTTCTATGCTCCATTAGGGTTTACAAAGTGCTTTTCACCCAGTACCCCTATGATTTAAGTAGTTCTTCTACAAGTGATAACAGTTATATGAAAAACAAGATTCTTGAGTTTATACAGTATTTTCCATAAGATTTTACTACTGAATAAGCATGCCTTCAGGATAAGATTAAATTTATAAAAAACAGGTTTACATATACTTTTTCCACATGTAGCCGTGAAAGTGATACTCACTTTAGTCTTTTAGTATTTAAAAAAAAAAGAGTTTTATTGGTCTTTGCTTGCACCTTTGAATAATCCTAAAGGTACACTACATGTCAGTTTAGACAAGGAGCTGGGATTTCTAATATTTCTTATTTATTTCCTATAATAACTTTCTATAATATTCCTAACCAATGACCCTCCAACTTTTCCCAGTAGAAATAAGGATGGAAGGGATATTGCATCATTATGTTTTTACCATATCACTCAAGTATTCTTTGTGTTACTGCTCAATGTTGCATGATTCCTTTGCCTCTATGTGGTAAATCTATTGAACTTTAGAAAGTGTGCTCCTATTTCTTTTTTAATGATGCAATAGCTTTATTTATCTAAGATGTAATTCTTTAATATCAAGTGTTTCCCATAAATAGAAATCTCTTAATTGTCTTTCAAGGGCCAATGATGATCTGCCCCAACTGCCTCTTATAGGCCTAATTTACCTTTCTGTACATCCAAGGAGTAGGGTATTTGGATTGATTTGAGGTACTTCTAAAGCTCCCCGAAACAGGTTCCATGGTAGATACACTATAGATGGCCATGTAAATTTGCCAGATTATTAGATATTATGCTGGCAGTAGCTCACAATTCAACCCATTTAATAAAAGTTGTCAAAATAGGTGGCATTAAGTATATTGTATGAGCTGTAAAAGCTACAGCTGAGCCCAATTAATGAATGAAACCATGAAGACAAAACCTATTTTCTGGGTGC
Source organism: Potorous gilbertii (assembly GCA_028658325.1). Taxonomy (NCBI): domain Eukaryota; kingdom Metazoa; phylum Chordata; class Mammalia; order Diprotodontia; family Potoroidae; genus Potorous; species Potorous gilbertii. The sequence continues at coordinate 285,027,587 of CM053769.1, read as the reverse complement.
TCAATCCCTGCCCACACAGGAATATTAAAGCCCTTTAAAGTGAATACTCATTACAGAAATAAATACATGGACAATGGAAACAGAAGTGTCTTTCCAAGGCATCAAAAAGGTGGTGTTTGAGTCAAGAAAATGAAGACTGAATCAAAAGGAACATATCCAGATCATTTAGAAGACAAACATTGCTGTCAAAAATTCAATCAATTAATACAGTTCATTAAAAAGTAATAAATGCCAAAGCAAAATATGGCTACAAAAAAGGAATAGATGATTTCTTTTCTTTTTCTGTTAATAGTTAGGTCCTTTTTTTCTTCATTTTATCATGGATTTACTTCCCAGGCTAAATGTAAAACAGAGGTAGTCTTTGGAGGGGAGACTGCCAGAAGCAGATTGGGTGATTTGGGTAGGGGTGACAGAAGCAGGGGGAGGACACTAAACAGACTATCATCCGAAAGTGAAGACTGGCTAAAACTTGATTTTCTTTTTTTTCCCCCATCAACAAAGTGCTGTTTCACCCTATTTGCATTTTGATGGTTACCCTAGTTCCAAACTTAAAACTGTAGGCTTTTCCCAGCTGCTTTTTAAATGCTACATTATAATTTCGAGGAAGCATCATACGTAATTACATTTAATAGACATGGAATTGATTGAAACACTTAACGGAAACAAAAAACCCAGACCTAATTTCGTAAACATGTTATTGTACAGTAACCCCCAATGAGTTTGTTCTTAAATCTCCTAATTAATTTTTAATTAAAAAGCTCAAAGATGCTATTATACTTGTTGTTGTAAATGGCAACCTTATGCAAGTGTAAACGACTTAGCAGTGCAGACAAATATCTCCCATTAAAATACATGTTAATGAGAACTACTGCTTTCCATATTTCTCAGATTTAAACAGAGCCAGAAACCACCATTCAGGGTAAACATCAGATGGAGAGGGGTTTGGTGAGGGATATGGTATGTATGTATGTATATGTGTGTGTGTGTACATGTGTTTAAACTCCTAGAAATAAGATCCTACAGAACATGAGAGGTTTGTATGTGACAAGCTGTCCAAACCTTTATTTAAACATATCCTTCTTCTACCCTTTCCAAGATGTAGCTAAATATAGCCTTCTACATTCAGCATCAAATTATATTTAATACTATCACAAGCCAAAGAAGCTTTTTCCTTCCCTAAATGATGAATTTTGCTCTCTAGCTTGAGCTTTGTCCCTATGCTAAATTAAAATGCCCCCTCCTCACTTCCCTTCAGAGGGTCAGAAATCTTCCTGCACAATTCATTTTAACATCTCTATCTATCTCATACAGCAAGAGATGGTTGTAATGCAGTAATTGAAACTCAGTGTTGCTGTGGGGATGTTGGTGATGTCACAAATGGAGAATTATTAATAGCACTAAAAAAAAAAAGTAGCAAGTCTTTTTCAAATCACTATCTTAATAACAAGGGGAGATGTTTCAGAGACTATCAGAGTAGTTTGTCTTTCTTGTGATTTTACCAAGAAGGAAAAATCATCTAGAGAGATATTTTCCTTCATCATTGCACCAAGAGAGGGGCCTTTACAAACTGTCATCTGGAAATTGTAAAATCATGCTTATAATAGTACTTTTTAATTGCCACAAGAAGTTTTGGTAGATGAGACAAGATGTGTAAGCCTATGTAGTTCATTTTCTTAAAATGGGATTTTTTTCTCCTTTTCTAAAGATAACTTACTCTCTGATTCAAAACTCTGGACCAAATTTTATCACATTAACTGAGTTTGAGACATTAAACCCCTATATCAGAATATTAGAGTTGGAAGGCATTTGAAAAGTCATCTAGCCTAGCCTTCACCTGATCAGGATTCTGCTATCTTGTTATCTAGTGTCTACATGAAGACCTCAAGTAATTATCAACCTATAATGTTCCAAAGCAACATATATTATTTAGGGTTGGATCTATCTGTCATCAAGTATTCTTTCAGTAAAAGACTAAAATCTGTCTTTCAGTGACTATTCTTGGTAGCCCCTGGGGCCAACCAGAATCCATCCAACCCTGCTTCCACAGGGTAGCTATCCATGTAATCAAAGAAAGTCATCATGTCCCCCCCAAATCTTCTCCAGCTCCTTCAAATGATCATCTAATGTCATTGTTTCAAGTTCTCTCATTATTCTGGTTGCCTCCATTGATAAAAAGTAAAGAAACAATGTTAGCCCCCAGTTACAGATTCATAGCTCTTCAGGTGGAAGAGACCTCAGAGGTCACGTGTTTTTGAGTTATTTTTCAATCATATCTGAGTCTTCATGACCCCATTTGCAATTTTCTTGGCAAAGATACAGGAGCGATTTGTCATTTCCTTCTCCAGCTCATTTTACAGATGAGAAAACTGAGGCAAAAGGGTTAAATGACTTGCCCAGTAGTAAGTGTCTAAGGCCAGGTTTGAACTCAGGGAAGGTGTCTTCCTAACTTCAGGCCTGGAACTCCATCCTCTGTACCACCTAGCTGCCCAGATATCATATAGTCCAACCCAAACCTGAAAAGGAGTCCCTATTCCTAACCAATGACCTTCCAACATTTTTCCAATAGGAATGGGGGTAGAAGGGATTTTGGAGATAAATCAACCCAACTCAAGACCTCAAGAACTGGAGAGCCCCCTATTTCCTACTTTTTAAAAACTCCAGTGTTTATAGGTTCATAAGATTTAGAGCTGTAAGTGACCTCAGAGATAATTTGGCCATTTTAGGTGAACACCATATAGGAAAATCTTAAAATATTGCTAAGAAAAATTAAAAGATAAATATTCATTTGGGAAGAAATTATTTTGTGATTATTTTGTTCAATGCTATACACTAAAGAACATAAAAAGATAAAGAATTCATATCCATATTACAAATGGTAAATTGTGTCCAACCTCTTTTAGAGAAGACAAGCGTCTTGAGATCAAGAGCCACTTCATTTTCATCTTCACATCTGCAGTGCCTGAGCACAGTGTCTGATACATTGCACATACTTAATAAATTTTTGTTTAATCAATTGCTTTCTTTCTTTGCAAAAGGATTCACTAGAGGATTCCTTAAGGTTCTCTAGTTCAAAATTTTCTTTAAACTTGGCAATAATTGGGCAGGAAGGGGAGAGGAGAGAAGAACCAGAGACTTAGAAGGAAGACCCTGAGTGAAGTTAGACTCCTAAGGAGTTCTGAAATATCCAATATTCTGTCTAATATCATTACAAATAGAAACATAAAGTGAAGTGTGGAATTTATGAATTACTCCATTAGTGAACCGTATTATGGGAAGAGAATGGTATGATTCCTCAGAGAGAACAAGTTAGAAAGGAATTTAGTCTTCATACTGGGATGAGGATTTATCTTCCAGTTTTATCCTAAATGCTGAATCAAAACCATATGACTAAAATTTTAGAGGTGTTTGGATTGGTTTGGACTGGTGCTTGCTACCTGTTTGAATATGGGGAAAGTTATTTAACGTTTCTTGGCATCGGTTTAAGAATTTGCAAGGTTACATGAAAACAGGCTTAAACCAGTTCTGTTGTGTCCCAGAGAGTAAAAGAGAAAGAACATTCAATACAAAGACATCAATACAAATGTCACCTCTGACCCCTACTACTTGTATGACCTTGAGTAGGTCATTTATCCTTTCTGAACCTCAGTTTTCCCTTCTGTAAAATGGAATATTTTATTAGCTTTTTTCCTAAGGTATCTTCCAGCTTTTCATCTCATAACAAAATGTAATGAGACAGAATGAAGTAAGCAGAACCAGAATGACCTGTTCTATAAAATTAAAATTAATATGTTGAAAATGGACATGGCAAAAAGACTTAAGAACTCAAAGCAATGGATTGATCAACCATAATTCCAGGAGACCACTGCCCACCTCATGACAGAAATATGATAGACTAATATTCAAAATTAGACATACATTTTTGTATGTAGTCAACAGTGTTTGACTATACTTATATGAAACAAGGGGTCTATGTAGGTGTCTACATAAACACCTTGTGTGTGTATGTGAGTGTATGTGTGTATGTGTGTGTGTATGTGTGTGTGTGTGCTTGTGTGTAGTTTCTGCCTTCCTTTCTCTTTTCATTTGGTGGGAAGGGTTGGGAGGAGCCAGGCCTGCATTTCCAAACCATACTTATATAGTGAGGGTACTCCCTCACTATTTCCCAATTTCTAGCTCCTCTGTATGTGTTGTCTTCTCCAACCAGTTGGAATACAAGCTCCTTGAGGGCAGAGACTGTCTTGCTTGCATGAATTTGTTTCCCTAGCACTTAGTGCAGCGTTCGGCACACAGGAAGTGTTTAGTATGCGTTTTTCTCATTCATTTATTCAACCACCCAGTCATTTACTCCTAAACATAATTCATCAATTAAGTTCCTAATTTTTAAACTTCACTGTCATACTTCAATGACTTATTCCATTCAATGATAAAAATATCTTGCCAACTTCCCATTTCCTAATTTTACTAGTTTATGGCTACCTCAAATCCACTTTATTGTACCCATGAAACAATCTAAATTAATTTAGGTCAAGGATTAGATTTCCTTCCTTCCAAAGATAGTAATTCAATTTCACTCAGTGGCTCTTTTTTTGTTACTACTCTGCAAGACAGTCTCTGCCCTCAAGGAGCTTGTATTCCAATTTGTTGGAGAAGACAACACATACAGGGGAACTAGAAATTGGGAAATAGTGAGGGAGTACCCTCACTATATAAGTATGGTTTGGAAATGCAGGCCTGGCTCCTCCCAACCATTCTGTCTCTGTGTCTTTGCACATATCGTCCTGTAAGCCTGGAATGCACATGCTCCTCATTTCTGCCTCTTAGAAATTTCTAGTTTCTTTTGTTTTTTTTTATTTCATTGTATTTTATTTTCAACTCTGAAGTCTCTCCCTCTCACCTCTCCTTCATCCCTTTTGATAAAACAAGAAAAACAAAATCTGAAACAAACACATATAATTAAGCAAATCAAATTCCTTCATTAGTCACCTCTATAAACAGACAGACAAAACAATGAACAACCACAATTCCAATGAGTTCATAATGAAACAGGATAATGAACTCCTTTTCTCTCTCTCTCTCTCTCTCTCTCTCTCTCTCTCTCTCTCTCTCTCTTTCTCTCATCTCTATACATATACAAACACATACATACACACACGTCAAGTTGGACTCTGAGTCCAACATCTCTCTATCAGGAGTTGAGTAGCTGTGAGTCCTTTGGATAGTCATTGTCTTAAACAGAGTTTCCAAGTCTTTCAAAGTTGTTTATCTTTACATATTATTGTTATAATTTAAAATGTTCTCCTGGTTTTGCTCACTTCACTTTGCATGAGTTCATACAAATCTTCTTACATTTGTGTGATATGTATTTGATAAAATAGTTTCAGAGAAATCATCTCCATTTTCAGCACAAGAGTATTCTATCACATTCATATACCATAACTTGTTCATCCATTATTCAATTGAGGCATATCCCCTCAGTTTCCAGTTCCATGCCACCAAAGAAAGACTTGCTATACATACTTTTATACATATGAATTTTTTTTCCTTTTTTGTTTTGATTCCTTTGGGGTATAGTTTTGCTAGCAGCATCACTGGGAAAAAGAATATGCATGACAATTATTTTGGAGGCATAGTTCCAAACTGCATTCCAGATTATCTGGACCAACTCACAGCTCTAACAGTAGTTCATTAATGTACCCAATCTCCGATAGTTTCTTCAGCATTTGGCATTTTTCTTTTTTTTATCAGCTTTGGTAATCATGCATTTCCTTTCACTCAGTGATTCTGTTACTAGGTCTATACCCCAAAGAGAAAAGGGGAAAAAAAAGTTCCATATATACAAAGTCAGAAACAACTGAATAACTGAACATGTCTTTCCAAATAGAATATAAACTCCATGTGGTCAGGGACTGTATCATTTTTGTCTTTGTATCACCAGAATCTACACAATGTCTAGAACATTGTAGAATGTGAATAACTTCTGACTGCTTGCTTTCTAACTATGTACTACAACCTTATAGAAAATCATGAATGAATCTGTGAGGAAGAGTAAGGGATTGAATTTTAAGAGCTGGAAAGTAACCTTACACAACAGACATTTCTGTATAATGTCTCAAACTACCTCCCATTTTTATGGTGCTTTATAGTTACAAAACACCTTCACTCTCCTACAATAAATCCCCATAGTAGATACTACCAGTATCCCCATTTAACAGAAAAGGGCAATGATATTCAAAGGTTTGATAATTTCCCTAAGGTCATACAGCTAACTAGTGCTAGCCCAAGGGCTTGAACTGAGTTCCCCTAATCCCCAAATCATTGTTCCTTCCAATACCCTACAGTGCCTCCAGTTTGTGAAAAATTAAATCATATTTTAAATTAAGGGGGTGGGGTGGGTGTTTGCTGTCTTCAGGTATTTGAAAGACTATCATGGAGCAGAGGAATTAACTAATCCACATTCTGCTTGCCTGCAAAAAGTAGAGAGAGATAGGAGCAATGGATGGTAGGTTCATAGAAGTAAATCTTATCTAGAAATAAAGAAAAAAAATTACTTAATTAAAGGAAGTTGTTATTTAAAGAAATCCTGTAATAGGTCTTTTTGTAAGGCAAAAAGACATTTTTTTGTGAATTAAGATGCCCTACTAATTGATATCTTTTGGAGGGTTGATTTTTTTTCCTGTGTTTTTTTTTTAAAAAACAATTCCTACCATCCAAGGAGGATGATGGTCAATTGTTCTCCAACATCATTAAACACTAGACCAGAGCAAACAGAGAGAGAGAGAGAGAGAGAGAGAGAGAGAGAGAGAGAGAGAGAGAGACTTAATCACTTCCTTTAAAAAGGATCATTAAACACCAAAATAGATTAATCAGAAAATGCTATAAAGAAAATCACCTTCTCTGGACACTTAAAATAGAATCACCTGTCTGAATGAGCCACAGGGCTTGGTCCTTGGCCCTGTTCTGTCCAACATTTTTATCAATGACTTGGCAAAAGGCATATCAGGTTTTCCGATGACATAAGGCCATGAGGGTTATATTGGATGACAGATTCAGGAGCCAAAGAGATCCAGAGGCTGGAACAATAGCCTCAGAAGGCAAAGGAACATCCTGTATTAAGTGATCCACCAAGGTTTTTTCTAGTTCTAATATTTCTGGGTTTAGGAGTCTTTTTTTCTCTCAGGTTGAATTTCCCTAGTTTTTTAATTATTCATAAGGTTAACTTGAGTACTAAATGGCAAAATCTCAACAACTTGTATTACACTAATCCATTTTATGGGACAGTCCAGAAAGAAGCTGAGTTGGCATTTACTTTTGAACTATCTATAGCCAGAAGGCTGACTGAGTGAATATATGTAGTAAACAATTGTGAATTGGGTGGAAGGGAGAGATATTTAAACTATTTGTTTTATAAATATTTAAACTATTAGTTTAAGAGTTGAAACGTAACTTAAAGGTCAGCTTGTCCAACCACTCACTTTACAAATGAGGAAACTGAGGTCTGCAGGTGTTAAGTGACTTAATGTCTTATAGTTAGTAAACAGCTGAGTTAGAATTTGGACCCAGGTCCTTTGACTCCAAGTGCAGTGCTATAATATGTCCCCTTTAAATATTCAGAAGTGCCTATGCACTTACAGTTTTTATGGAAGAGCTTCATGCTATGTGACCTCATGTCTGAGGAAGTTAGGCAGCTTCTAAGGTCCTATCCTATTCCAAAATTGTAGAATTCTCAGATGCTAACTGACTCATTCATGGTCACTTACTTAGTTGTTTACCAGATCTACCATTAGAATCCAGGTCTTCTACTCCTTGGCCTCAGCTAGTTTCTGAGTCATCACATTTAACCTCTACATACTGACAATATGCTCTGACTTGACATTCAATGTGTTACTTAATATCTCTGACATATGCTTCCAGAAATGGAAACACCCTGAATAAAATATATATATGAGTATAGAGAGGATTTAGGGAGGATGTGATTGCTGTCATCAAGTATTTGAAGGGCCATCACAGAGAAGAATTTGACCTATTCTACTTGGTTCCAAATGGCAGAGATAGGAACTACAGGAAGAGGGTAGAAATAGATAGGTTTCAGGAAATATAAAAAAAAATCTCCTAATAACTGACCAAAAGCAGAAGGGGTTCCCTCAAGAGGCAGTGTGATCAGCTTCTTGGTAGGTCTTCAAGATCAATGTTGTCTAGGATACTGCATAGAGGATTAATTCTTCAGGTAAAGTTTGGACTCAGTGGCTTCTGTGTTTTTGTTGTTTTTTTTGTTATTATTTTGTGGAAGGGGGTGTTAGAATTGTTCTAGTTGACCCCCAGAGTACAGATCTAAAACCAATATTTGAACATCAAAGAGAGATAACTTTTACTCAATAAATGGGGGAAAGATGCCTAACAATTGGACTGAATGCCAATATAGTAGTAACTGAAAAAATGTTCATTGACTGATTGTCTAGTTTTCCAAAATGGTATGGACTTCAAGAGGAAGAGACATTATTTCCTTTTGGATATGTTATAGAGGAGATGCCTGTTCCAATTTTCGTTAGCTCTCCAGTTCACTTCTATATCTTCAATTCTATTCTTTTGTGTTACCAATGCCTCATTTTACCTCTTATTCTAAAGACTGACCTTTCATTTGTCTAGGCAAATATTTAGCTCTAGAGTTTTCCCAATTACTTATTGTTTGAGTCATATTCCAAAGCTCAAAGTATGTTTTCACATGTATATTTCAACTCTCACCTTGCTCTTTTCTTGCTCTGACATCCAGTATCTCTTATGAATGCCTTGCAGGTATTTGAGCTCAAATTATCTAGGTTACTGCAGTCTACAATTCCAGAGAATTTGAGCTGCAGCTTTGAAAGTGGAATATGTGTCAGCATTTCTTAAGGTATGAACATCAGTGCTATTTGCATTGAACGGGACTGAGCATTGGGTGAGTTTTAACTAAGATCAGGCAAAACCTCTCATGTCTGAACTTTCTCAAATTCCTTACATGCTCTGCTGGGTCACATCTTGCATCTGAGCTCCTGCTTGATGTGAGTTACTAAGTTCCCATCGTTCTAGCCTCCCACTAGCTGACACAAAGCAAACTAATACTGCTTGTCTCAACCAAGCACCTTTCATTGATCACTAGAAAATCTCTGCAGAAAATGCATTTTCCTGTGTACTTGCACCCATTACACTGACCCGAAGAAAGAAAAGTCTGTGGTGAATTCCTGTTTCAGAAACTGTTTAATGATCAAATTTATCTCAATGTCTAAAAAAAAGAATCATCTTACAAAATACTTTCAAAATCAATAGAAAGTAGAGGAAGAGATATTCTGGCAGGAGAGATGAGAAAAAGTACATAGGAAATGATAACGTCTGGGTTAGCACTTGAGGGAAGAGGAGGAATTGAAGAGGCAGAGACATGAAAGAAGCCCTCTCCAAGTATTAGGGATGGCTTAACAAGCATCAGCAATTTTTAGTAACCTCCAGTCCAATACAATTCATTGACCCTTTGTCCAAATGAAAATAACTGGGTTCAAATCTCACCCAAGATTCTCTATCCTTGGAAAAAAATCAATTTATCTCTCTGAGCCTCAGGTTATTCATCACTAAAGAAATAATTATAATAATTGGACCCCTACCCTATAGTGTTGTTGAAAAGGAACAAAAAACTGTAAATTTAAAGTATAATGCAAATGCAAGTATTATTTTCTTTCCAGAAAACAGTCATTGGATTGACAAGTCTGTGTAAAAAGGAACACAGATTTTGATAGCAATGAAAATAGATGAAGTGAAATTTTGGTTTGTGGCCATTGGAGTAATTCAAGACAAAGCACTGGCTTTTTTTTATTATGGATAACTGTGTTTGGTATTGACTTCAGCATCTTTGTATGACCTTGGATTGTCAGAACCTCTATGAGTTTAGCTTCCATATCTGCAAAATGGAGATAATACCTGTCTTAGAAGCATCGCAAGGTTTGGGATGGTTTTTTTTTTGTGGGTGGGGTGCTAGTAGAGATTAGATGAGATAATGTATAAAAAAATTCTAATTCTGAAATATGATAAAAATGTAAGCTTTTTTCCCACCTTGGTATTATTATTAAGAGGAAATCAAAATATGTGAGAAAGTGGGAGGTAACTCATTCCAGCATGATTAGGTGTTCCTTGCTTTATTATAAGTGTATATGAATTCAGTCTTCAAGTCCCAATTTTCCATTGACTTACACAATCATTTGAAGACTATTTTACCTTTTTTTTAATTGTTCATCAATATTTGCACATATAATTTACCCTTCTCTTCCATTTGGCAAGTAGTTCATTAATCCATAAATAACAACCAATAGCAGTAACTGTTCATCATTTGAAAAAACTCTAGATTAAACCCTTAGGCAACAACTTCTGTTACCTTTGAGTTCTGTTTTAAAAGTTAGATTTTTAAATAGTGGATTTTTTCTAAAACAGGGTCACATCTAGTCTTTGAAAATGGTCTTCTACTAGACCAAGTGCTTAGATGGGAAAAAGGAAACAAAGAATTTACATGGAGAAGATGTAGCATATTCAGGAAGAAATAGAATTGGATGCATAGTCAAAAGACCTGGGTTCAAGAGGCTGGATAAGCACTTGTCAGGTACTTTATAATGGGGATTGCTTCATGCAGCAGTTATACTGGATGGTCTTGAAGGTCCTGTCTGGCTCTCAAATTCTACTATTCTGTGATCTTAGGGAAGTCACTTAACTTCTCTGTGTTTCCTGAATTTATTTGTGCACTGGGATATCTGACTTCTTTCATCCTTTACACCTAAGATTCTATTCTCCTAAGTCAATAAAAGTTGAGAAAGGAATAATAGATAAATATGATCTATGTTTACTTATGAAAGATCATGAACTGCTTTGGATCTGGGAATGAATTCAAAGGATATATATGTATAATGTATGCATACATATATACACATATAAAGAGGGGGAAATTCCACCTTCAACAATACTAGATATGAAGGTCAGAGCTATTTTGATTTTTTTTCTTATTACTAGCAATTTGACAAAATTTTTGTAAGTTTGTTAATAATTTGCAATTCTTTTGAAAACTGATATTCTTATCCCTTTACTACTTATTTAATGAACAATATCACTTGGTTGTGTGTGTGTGTGTGTGTGTGTGTGTGTGTGTGTGTTAATTTCTTTCTCAAAGACGAAGTCTTAAACGGAATTCATTCTGGGATCTCAGGGATTAGACAGCAACAGGTTTCCACCCAAACACCGTTGAATGGTTATTTTTTGAACCCTCCTGGCTCAGAGTGAATGTAAATAGTAACTATTTCTCTTTTGGCCAGCAATTCTGAGTGTCTTGCCCTACCAGTTTCTTTATTTTTTTAATTAAATGGACCATCCTTTGATTCATTTCTTAAAGAGGCCTATTCACTTAATGGGCACTGCCTCACTCAAAGTGAGAACTTGAAAAGACCAAAACTTGAAAAAGGGCCAAGGTCTCCCACTTCATCCTGGGCCATCTCTAGCTGTCCTGATGGATATCTGGCCTCTGGACCCAGATGGCTTTGGAGGAGAAAGTGAGTCTAGTGATTTTTCACAGCCCTGTCTCACTCAAATCAAAGTCAATTGCAAGTCCTATCATCGTCTCCTTGATGTCATGGTTTTCTTCCAGGGCAAAGGACAAAGCAGAGCAACAATACTAGGTACCAGGACTTTATCAGAGATATATGAAACAAAGGTTTGTTTTTTTTTTTTAACCCAATCAATTGCATCCCTTCTTACTTATGTTAATTCTGCTCATGGAAAAGCTTATATGCTCAAAGTTATTTATTTTATTTTTATGATTAAAAAAATGTGGGTGCATATCAGCTATGGAATGATGAAACAAATTATGGCACATGGATCTATTGTCATATTACTCAGTCATAAGAATATGAAGGAAAAATAACAGCAATGTTAATTAGGGGTTTTCTAAGTCAGTATGTGACCCTCATGGATCTGTTTGTATTTGACTTTGAAACCCCTGGTGAAGAGTCACTGCTGTATGTCTCTATGTCCCCTTGTTCTGTAATTTAATTTGTGATCTCTAACAGAAATAGATTGTTAAAGGGTTTGTAGGGGTTTTTTTCTAAAATAGTTTGTGCAGCATAATACTTAAGAACTTCAAAAAAACACAAACATTTTTCTATTAACAAAATATAAAAATAAAAGAATACAGAGCAGCACAAGAAGACTTGCATGAACTGATACAAAATGGAATAAGCAGACTCAGAAAAAATGACAATAGTTAAAACAATATAAATGAAAAGAAAAAATGAAAAGAAAATTATCTAATGACATGTAAATATAACAACCAAGACTGATTTGAAAGAAGGCATATGAGAACTCATCCTTCTTGCCGAACTGGGGGCTTATGGGTATGGAGTAGAAGGTAGAATTTCAGATTTGGTTAATGTATTGATTGCTTTTGCTAAATTTCTTTTCTCCTGTATCATTTTTTTTCTTTGTTATAAGTAATATAACTTATATTACTTAAGGGTCACCATGTAGAAGAAGAAGGAAATGAAAGTCACATAAAGAAAATATATCAATCAAATTTTAAAAGAATAATAACAAAGATTTGGTAAAAACAGAACAATCTTTCTAGACATTAAAGTAATTCAAAAGTGCAGTAAACTACTTTGTAAGGTAATGGATTCTCTCCTTATTCAAGGTCTTTAAACAAAGATCAGATGGACTACCTGTCTGGCACATTACAGGAGGGATTCTTGTTAAGGTACAAAAGATACAAGACTGCAGAGGTCCCTATGATGACCACTAACACAAAATAGTAGGAGATCATTCTTTGCTATATCCTTTTTTACCGAAAGCACCAATCAGTCTAATTAGACTAATTCAGTCTAATTCTTCCACTATGGATTAGAGGCCTGAATAGTGTAGTTCCATACAGAAAAGTACTTGTGGGAGTAGCAGAATTTTGTTTCCTTGACATTTCTTATGGGATAGTTGATTAAGTGTCACAATGGATAGAGCTTGGAATCAGGAAGACTCATCTTCATGAGTTCAAATTTTACCTCAAACACTTATTAGTAGTCTGACCCTTGGCAAGTTACTTAACGCTCTGTACCTCAGTTTCCCATCAGCAAAATGAGTTGGAGAAGGAAACAGCAAACCACTCCAGTATCTTTGCCAAGAAAACCCCGAATGTGTTTATGAAGTCAGTCATGCCTGAAATGATTCAACTACAACAAACGGCCTTCCTTATGGCAAAAATGATCAGTAAGATAATTTCTGAAGACAAATTCATACAACTTTCTGTAATGCTGAAAAGGACAGAGAGGTTAATAGCTCTTTTTCTCCATACTATTTGTATACAAGTGCCATTTCAATAGTTTGAAAAAGAAATATCCAGTCTCTATCCTTTGGCAACAGCATGCAGTAGTACTTTGGGTTCCCTACAATATCAGGGCTGAGAAAGACATAGTGACCTCAAACTTGAACAAATCCTAATGGCCAAATGCAAAGTCAAGGATCCCCAACAAATCAATAGCAACCATATAGTAGATCTTTAGGTTTTACATGGTCATCTAATCAGTTGTCATCATCTGATTGCTCTCTTCAACTCTTAGTCACATTCAGCAATCTTCTTTTCTCCCCATCCCATCTCACCCTCTCAGCAACTAAAGGACTTGGAAGAAATTAAGAGTGGTTTATCATTAAAAAATATCTTTAAAAACCCTGAAAAAAAACGTGAAAATGGTCACATCCTCAGGACAAATTAGTGAGGTTTCCTTCCTTTGATAAAAGTAAACAATAAAAGTAATTAGGCAGCTATTAGTAGAGTCAATTGGGAGTCATAAAAACTTAAGTTCAAGGTCTGCTTCTGATACATACTGGCGATGTATGTGTGACCCTGGACAAATCACCTAATCTCCCAGTACCCCTAAGCAGCTTTCCAAGATTGTACAGCAGAGCAGTTACTGATCTGCCTTGTCAGAGAAAGTTTCCTCATGAGAATTTCCGTACACCAATAAAATCACAGGGTACAGATCAAAGAAACGTGTCCTCCAATTCTTTTAATGATTCCAAGGGATAATTGATTTGTGATGGTTGTTTTGAAGGTGTAATATGTTCACCTAATGAAAAGGATTGGAGAATCAAAGGAGGAAAGGAATATTTTTTTTCTGGTTTTCTTATAGCTGTCTCCAAATAAATAAGACAGAGGTAAGTAATGACAACTTTTGTCTTGGTCTGAAAAGATGTCATTATACAAGAGTAATTGATTGCTCAGAACTGTCATTCCTATTTATGCAGAACTCAACTGGCCAGTCTCATGAAACAAGATCTTGATTCATTTTACTTACATTTCTGAAATTCTAAGGGTTATCCATTTTTACCCATTTGACAAGGGCTATTATTGGCTTGAGTATTTTTAGCTGGGTAGAAATACTGATCTACTCTTTATGTCCAAAGGTTTGGGGAAAATGATATGCTTTACTTTATCCTAAAACATTTATTCAATTTATATCATAACCCCAGGGTCATCTCCACTTGATTATAAATAATTGTCAATTTTCCTCCTATGGAAAAACCAAGTTATCCTCTGTCTTCAGGATATGGGAATGACAATATGCTTCCACTTTATGAGAAAGAATGGATACTCTGAAGAATTTTCATTACCCTGTATATGATACTAGGGAATTATTAGGTAAGTGGAGAATTATTCTCAGAAAAGCACTTAAAAAGTACATTTATTTCATTTTAAATTTAAGACTTTATTATCAAGAGATAGAAGTTTCAGCTCATAGAGACCTCTAACTGTGAGTACCTCCTTAACTTATTTCTGTCCTTTGTTCTCAAAAAAGACCAAAATGACATCACCATGATAAAGTGGAATTTAAATGTTTATGACTGTGACTGATTAGACTAATAAGAGCTCAGAATTCTCTACCACAGATTGGGCACAGATAGCGTGTGAACATATAGGCAGCTAGGTGGCACAGTGGATAGAGCACTAGGTCTGGAGTCAGGAAGATCTGAGTTCAAATTCAGCCTAGGACACTCACTAGCTGTGTGACACTGGGAAAGTTACTTTACCCTGTTTGCCTCAGTTTCCTCAACTGTAAAATGAGCTGGAGAAGGAAATGGCAAATTTCTCCAGTGTCTTTGCCAAGAAAACCTCAAATGGCAACTCAAAAACACAAATAAACCTCTTTAATTACTTTATGTGTGGAGTTACATAAACATGGATAAGTAGGTGACCCAATGATAGAGTTCCAGGCCTGGAATCAGGAAGACCTGAGTTGAAATCCAGCCTTGGACACTTTTTACTAGCTGTGTAATCCTGGGCAAGTCACTTAAACGTGTTGGTCTTAGTTTCCTCATCTGTAAAATGAGCTGGAGAAGAAAATGGCAAACCACTCCAGTATCTTTGCCAAGAAAACCCCAAATGGAGTCACAAAGAGTTGGACACAAGTGAAACAACTGAATAACAACAGAAATACATATATGTATACACACACACTTTCTATTTCTTCCATACATTGCTTTGTATTGACTTTTCTTCCCCATTACACCATAAACTCATTGAGAGTAGGAGTTTTTTCTTCTTTGTACTTGTATACCCAGTGCCTAGCACAGCACTTAACACATAGTAGATACTTAATAAATACTTGCTGATTGGTTAATTTCTTGATATAATATTATGGAAGCTTTGAATCTAAGAAGCTAACAGAAAGCTTAGTGCCAAGGCAGACAAAGATATGGCAGGACCCAGAGAGCTAACTCAATGTATACAATGGTTTTGATCAGTCTATCCCAGCTTCCCTTACTCCTCCTACCCTGCCTCCAAAATGTTGAGAGAATGGTCACCTGCCCTCAGGGGTTCAGGGGAATTCATGAAAGTGGAGTGTGTTCTTTGAGATTCTGCATGAAAGCTGCCCAGGAAACTGTACTTTCTACTCCTCTCTTGACAGAGTGTCTTTTATCTCCCCCAGATGTTTTGGAGGTTGGATCTTATGCCTCTGGAGGACTTCAGGAATGAATGGCTAAGTCAGCTTCCATTCATGTCTTTTCCATTAACTTTAGCGGCTTCTTGATTTGTCCTTGGTTCTTCAACTGTTTAATGGATAGCTACTTCTAAAACCCATGCTTCAAAAGGAAATGGACTTTCCATTGCTACACAAAGCCTCTGTGTTTCCCAGTCTCAACTGTTTGCCTTATTTTTTGCCTTTTCAAGTATGGGAGAGGGAAGGAGGCAAAATATATTAAAACAGATGACTACTTGGTCTATATACCAAATCATCAACCTCATAAAGTTATGGATACAGAGCATGTTAGTGCTGGAAAAGACCTTAGAAATAACCTAATCCAAATCATTTATTTTCTAGTTAGGGAGCCTGAGTCCCTAAAAGTATAAATGATTATCAAAGATCAAGAAGTCATCTTAGCAAAAGAATGCCAATTAGAACT
Organism: Potorous gilbertii; assembly: GCA_028658325.1. Classification (NCBI taxonomy): domain Eukaryota; kingdom Metazoa; phylum Chordata; class Mammalia; order Diprotodontia; family Potoroidae; genus Potorous; species Potorous gilbertii. The sequence goes on along the minus strand of CM053769.1, from coordinate 285,011,141 downwards.
GAGCTTGGTAGAATGCAAAGTTGTCAAGTCATTTTTAAATAGTCAAACTATTTTCAGGTAAGGCTTCCTATCCCCAATGCCTAGCATACTGTCTTACAAATGATAATGCTTAAATATTTGTTTGTATTAGACTGGTTTCTGTTTCTGGGCTCGTATGCAAATAGCTTGGTAGTATATGTATGGTTCAATCAATCTAAAAATTGACAAGCATGTATTAAATGCCTCTTTTATGCCAAGCACTGAGGATTTAAAGACAAAAGTGAAACGTCTTTTGCTCTCTAAGAGCTTATGTTATAAAAAGACAAACCACATATGTATAGGAATAAGGTCTGCCCCTGTATAGAGAACTCCCAGGGGAGGAAATTCCTTCCACCACTGTTGACTGGCCTCTCCTCTGCAACTTATAGTCCTGAAGAGTTGCTTAGAACAGCAGTGTCAAATGAAACTACTTACACATACATAAAGATCCCTATTGGACATATATTTACTTAGAAAACCATATATTAACATCTATATTCTATTGTATTTTTTATTGATATTAAATGTTTCCCAATTACATTTTAATCTGGTTCAGGTCATTATGGAGTTTTGCAGGGAATCAGGTATTAGATACCTCTAAACAGGGACTTGCTCAGAGTAACATAGTGAGGTTACGTCAGATGCAAGATTTGAACTCAGGTCTTTCTGTTTCTCAGATTGATTCCCTATCCCATATGTAATGCTCCCTTTCCAACAGATACATAGATGTATAAGTATGCACTAGTCATATACAATACAGAATCAAAGTAACCTTAGATGTTTAAAAGAGGTGAAATGAGGCACACTTCTTAGCTTTTGAAATCCCAGGGTCATTCTCATGCCATGATGAGACACTAGAGGAGGACTTTGGTGGAGGTTCAAGCCCATAGCACACACATTATTAAATAGTACAACAGTACCTCTCCCAATGATAAGTGGGTAATCACTCATTCAAGAGAAGAGCTAGTCAAACTCCATTATGATAAGTACCCTTCCAGCAAAAATTCCTGGGCAAGAACTTATATAAGCCTCAGTCAAAGAGACTTAATTCTAACAATATTTGATGTGACACAATCTGATCACTGCCCAAGAATGTGAACAGATGCTTATAGTTCCTTAGAACCTTGGCTGCTGTGGGTAGATATTATCAGTGTCAGGGGCTGGGTCAGGAGTCAGACCAGAAGAATCCATCATGTGTCAAGTAACAGCAACAGAACTGAATAGGCAGTGCAATAAGCAAGGTGCAGATATCAGGAGTCAAGGTAGGTCATGTGTCAGAAATGGAGTAGACAAGCAAGGAACACGGGAACAGACTGTTCTGAAGTCTAAGGTTCAAAGGGTGAGGGCATCTAAAGGATGAAACAAAAGTGGAAAAGAACAAAGAGAAGTGCTTGTGAAAGTGGTTTTATGACTCTATTTGGGAGTTTGAATATGACTTGTGAAGGCCAAAGAAGAATCCCAGCAGAGGTGTTCTAAATCCTGGAGGACAGAGGTGGAGAGCAAATGAATGAATGAAATGAATATAAAAGCATTCATTAAGTGTTTATTATGGGCCAAGCACTGTGCCTTAGAGATACAAATAGAAAAAAAATTAAACAGTTCTTACTTTCAAGAAGCCCTAGCACTAATTGGGGAAGAAAGCACCTAAGTGCCTTAATGAGGCAGATGTCAAGGCCCATAGGATTACTTAAGTAATGAAGATGAAAGTGCCAGGGTACTATACGGCATAGAGGCAAGGCAGATGGTAAGTAAGGCCAGGAAGATGCTAAGAAACAGTTTCATGTCATGATCTAGTCATGGAATTGTTGACTTCATTTCATCCAAAAACTGTGAGCAATCCAGCCCCAATCAAGGGGAGGGACCAGGGAATAGGGAACCCTTGGTGGTGGTATCTATTTTTCCTAACTATCTCAGGTGGGTTCTGAGATTGTTCAGGCTTCAGGAGGAAAGGAAACAAAAGTAATAAGGTACCCTGGTAATGGGGTCTCTGTTACCCATCCCCCATAGATGAGTTCTAGGTTGGCCTGGAGCCAAGAGAGGGAGCAAGGAAGGAAGTCAAGGAAATGCAAGCAAGAAGAATAAGAAACAGTTCCTAATTATGTCATTCTGACAGACATAATTACATGCCACGTAGATGGAAGAGCAGAATGCCAGAACTTCCCTTGGTACCTAGATGCAAGATAAGGTGGCATCTGAAATGTCATCATAGATAACTTCAGGCCCTCCTAATTGACTTCCCTGACTCATATCTCTCCCCTCTCCAATTCATTTTACACACACAGATCCCAAAATAATATTTCTAAACACATGGATCTGATCATGTCACTCCCCTGCTCAATAAATTCCAGTGGTTCCCAATTTTATCGTATGGTTTAAGTAAAAACTGCTCTATTTGGCATATAAACCTTTTTAAGCATTCATTTCAACCCACTCTTCCAACTTTACTATGAGTAGTTTCCCTTAACATGTACTTATTGATGCAATCAAAATAATCATCTTGCTCTTCCTCACACATAAAATTCTATCTGTCTTCAATCCTTTACATGCCAGGCTTTCACCCATGCCTGGATTGCACTTCCACCTTCCTTTTGCTCTTAGAATTTCTGAATTCTTTCGCAGTTTAACTTCTCCTTGATAATGGCTTTACTTCACCTCCTGCTGCCAATGCCTCACCCCAAAATATTTGTGTATATATCTATTTAGCCACCATGTGGTGCTGTGGTGCTAGTCTGGTGGTGTGCCAGAACATCAGGGCTGTCACTCTTACCCCTACCATTGTGTGATTGGAGGTTCTCTTCTGTTCAGTTCCTCCCCTATAGAGTAGTGATTTTCCTTTCAAATAGGACTGCAAAGGGAAATGAAGGTAAGAAAAATGGTGACTTCCCAGCCTCCCAATGACTGCCAGCTAGTCACAGTCTTCTCCAGCCAAATTGCTGACTGCTTAGAAAGATTCCAGAATATTTCTTTTCTCTACTCTGGAAAGTTATAAAAATATGAATCAATAATTCTATATCTACAGCTCTTAGCCCCCAGCCAGAAAACTGCCCTAGCAAAATAGATTGCCGTTATAAAATCCATTTTTCTTACCCCTTATATATTCTTCTCTTATCTCTATCTACTTCATTTGTATAGTGGCCCACATGAGTTATCAATGCAATGTTTAACTATATTTGTCATATTAATTGACTTTTTTTTAAAAATCAAGTAAGAAGAAAGGTAAATGAACTCTTAAGGAAAGAAAATATATTTTAAGAAATACACAAAGAAAATTGAAGAAGAAAAAAATAATCTCCACTTGTGAGTCTACAGTCCCAAGGAGGTTTATGTTTTTCAGCAGATTCCATACCAATTGTTTTCATCTACAGGCTTCAAGCACTGCTCTAGTACTATGGGCCAGCATCAAGGACCTCATGTTGGCATTGTACTCCTCCCAGGGCCTTCTGTGCACCTCTGGCATGGATGCTGATCAAGGTGACTCTCAGGTAGCTCTCTTCACCTCTTGGTCTAGCTCGGAAGGGCAGCTTTGCTCCTCCAAAATCCCTTAGTATGAAAGAAGTTAACTTTTCAGTCAGACTCCTTGTCATAGGATTATATGTTTATGTATATATATATATATAATGTGTGTGTGTTTGTGCATATATATGTGTGTATACATATGCATACACACAAAACTATATGTATGCATGTATGTAATGGGTGGGGGAAAGGCAAGGCTAGTGTACTTACACAGTATACTTGAGTGATATAGTCCCCTTTGAGTAACATGCAGACATTCTGTGATTGGTTCCGGTATATTAAATACATGATGAAAAGTAACCTTTTTGTTGGTCTTAGACAACCACTAGGGTGCATTTAAGAGGCACTAACCAGACAAAGGACGGCTAGGTTGCACAATGATTAGTGTCAGGCCTGGATTCAGAAGGACTCATCATCCTGAGTTCAAATCAGCCTCAGATACTTACTAGCTGTGTGACCCTGGCAAGTCACTTAACCCTGTTTGCCTCAGTTTCCTCATTTGTAAAATGAGCTACAAAAGGAAATGGCCAACCACTCCAATATCTCTGCCAAGAAAACCCCAAGTGGGGTCAAAAAAGAGTGACATACAACTGAACAGTAAAAACAGCAACCCAGATGAAGTGAGTCACTTGGTCTGACTCTTCTCTAGATATAGTGAAGTGAGGAGGCAAGGATGCTCTAAACCTCTAAGTAGAAAGAGAGATCTCAGACTTTGCCTCTCTCCAACAGGCTCATGATGTAACCCATTAGCACAAGGAAGGGTTGCTGCTTCTATTTTAGTTGTATCTATTCCTGTTTTTAGGTGAAGAAATATTAAAGACAGCTACAATCTGGTCAACTTTAAAAATTCAGGAGAGCAATGCATTAGTGGTCCAGCAGCCAGAGTCAGTGTCAGGATTTCAGCCAGCTTGCCCAGAGGGACAGAGTAGTGACTGAGATGAGGATTTCATCCAGTGGTGATGCCATACTTGGAAATGAACTCAATGACATCAATGCTATTTAAAAGCTAATTTAACTTTAAGCCCATTCTTCTCAGGGACTAAACTCATTTAAAGGAGACTATAACCCTAGGTACATGCGTTTGGGGAAGGGAGTGGATAGCCGTACTTCCCTTCTTGCTCTTACGGTTGGTAAATATTCCTTCGTAAAAGTTAATTGATGTTAATTGACTAGATGCAATTGGTGGTTGATATTAGGTGATGTGGTGAATAGAATGCTGGGCTCTGAGTCAGGAAGACCTAATTTCAAATCCAGCCTAAGAAACTTCTTATCTATACAACCTTGGGCAAATCACTCAATCTCTATTTGCCTATAAATCAGTAATCCCCTGGCAGAGGAAATGGCAAACCACTCCAGTACCTTTGCCGAGAAAACCTCATGGACAAAGATCCACAGGGTCATGAAGACTAGGCTACAACTGAATAGATGAACAAATTAGGGAAGCACTCTGGAATACAGATTCAAGCCAAGAGCATTAGAAAAAAATCCATTCCACTACTCATGTCTCAGAGCACCTCCTAGGAACCTGAAAGGTGGATGTACCAGGTCTGTCTATGGCCAGGTGAATTAAAAGTCTGGCTACATGTACACATGCTTTCTTCCCCTATAAAATATAAGTTCTTTGAGGGCAAGGATTGTTTTATATACCCTTCTGTCTCCCTAGCACTTTACACAGTGTCTGTTATATAGGGGGACTCTATATGCTGAAAAAAAAGATCCGTGTTGGATGGATTCTGAGGCAAAATCTTATTATACTAAATGTTTTTGCCCAAGCATGCAATGACAGAATGTTTCATTCTATTTCTAAGACATGCAGAGACTCAGCCTGATGTGTGTTCTCTAAGCAGATGGCATCGCCAATCCTCAAAACAGCTGAACTAGAGCTACCTCTAGAGTGCAGAAAATTATCAAAGAACCAGACCTAATGATGAAGTCCCTGAGATACAAAAAGTTAAATTGTCCAAGGTGACATGGCATGAGTAGCGGTCAGAATTGGAATCCAGGTCCTTGAAAACCATATCCAATGTTTCTACCCTATCTTCACCCGCTTCATTAGTGGGAAACGAGAAAAATCCAGGAATCATTCCCCAATTCATGCAAAATGCCTTTATATGAGAAAATTCAGTTGGTCTCAAAGTCTGCCCCAGCTATTTCTTCCTTCATCCCTTATCTATCAGTTTCTTAACCTTTGCATCATATCAGTATACATCCTTTACTCTTTTATGCTGGAGTAGGCCCAGTTCATAATTCTCAGCTGGACTCTGAATTTTTACCTTGAAGAAAGGGAGAATAAAGAAAAAGAGGCAGGGACCTGAACCCTTCCCATCACAGCTAAGGTAGAACTCCTCTGCTGAAATCCAGAAGTCATCCCTTAGCAGAAATCCAGGGTGTCCCAAAAGTCTTAGTGCAGCTATAAATTTTATTAAATGGGCTTGTAGGTGGTGCAATGGGAAACACCTAAGTTCAAATTTGGCCACAGACACCTGCTAGCTGTATGACCCTGGAGAATTCATTTAACCTTGTTTGCCTCAGTTTCCTCATCTGGTAAAATAAGTTAGAGAAGGAAATGGCAAGCCATGCCAGAATTTTTGCCAAGAAAACCCTAAATACAGTCAAAAAGAGTTAGATACAACTGAAACAACAATTAAATAAATTAATAACTATTAAAATTTTAAATTGCACTAAGACATTTAGGACACCCTGTATTCTGCCTAATGTGCCACTCTTTCTATATCTACATCAGACCCTCAGTCTTTGCACCAAATGGGCCAGGTTTTAAAGCTCAAAGTAAAATTTCTAGACTTAAATTACCTGCCTTAGAAGGAGAAAGACCATAAACCAAGATGACAAACCTTGGGATTGACCACAAAGTTACAAGTTGTACCTTACCACTCTTAAAACTGGGGAAAGAATAAGGGCTCTTTCTTGTCATTTATCTCTACACCCTCTCTGCCTGGCTTGGTTAGGGAAAAGTTTTCCGGATTTACTTTGCTACAAAGTTTAAATTCTCCCATTGGAGAATCAATAAGGAAATAGCTTCCTGGGACTCATTTGTCAATCAGTCAGTCACTTCTGAGGCATGTACATCGAACTCCCTGTCACCCCCACCCCTGCAACCACCCCACCACCCAGGACTATGGGGAAGAGCTGTTGAGGAAAAGTCGAATCCTAAAGGTCCTTTTGCATACAGAATCTAATTTTTTTATTTAATGGATATTTCCAAGATTGAAGGGAGGCTGGAGTTGTTTTTGAATGACATGTTTTTCTTTGTCCTCTGCTGTGTACTAACACATTCAGTAACTAATCAATACTCTAGTTCTGAAGGTAGTTCTAACACCAGCCCCTCTTTCCTCCCAAAAGATTTTTTTTAAATGTTAGCCTTTTTGTTTCCTTGCTGATCTCCCTGCCTCCATTCTCTACCCTCTCCAATTCATCTTTCATCCCACTGACAGATCAGTATTCCTAAGATACTGCCATCATCCTGTCACACCCCTTCACAAAAGCCTTTAATGGCTACCCATCAAATAAAGTCAAAATTCATAAACCTGGGTTGGATCTTAGTGTTCATTTAGTGCATTGCCTTAATTTTAAAGATGAGGAAAATGAGACATAGAGGGTGAGCAATTTGCCCAAGTTCCCCTAAATTAGTAGGTGGAAGAGTCAGTACTTGAACCAGTTCATCTGATTCTAAAACCTTTTTTAATTACAGGATCATTCTGTTTCCATATGAAAGAAAGAGTTGGAATTGATGAAGGACTAATGAGAAGAGGAATGAGATCCCTCCTACATATAGCTCCCACAATTCCCATATTCACTACTCCACTTGTATTATTGCAAGCAGTCCCTTTGAAGAAGTATATCCTTCTCTACTGAGCAAACTTAGCCCTATATACAGTTGGAATATTGCAGAGTATACGATTAATTTTTAAAGGGGAACTACTGGACCTCTATTCTCTTCCCCTGATAACATACAATCATAGATGGAATACCAAGTTATTATGGTACCTGAAATGCCATTCCTTTATATCTCCCAGAAGATGCCTGATAAAATGCAAATATCTTCCCATGAAGGCATAATTAATCAATTAACAAACAATTATTAAAAGGTACTATGTACCTGACAGGGTAGCTTGGTGGCACAGTGGAGAGAGTGCTAGGTTTGAAGTTAAGAAGGCTTATCTCCATGAACTCATCTGGCTTCAGATACTTATTAACTAAATCACCCTGGGCAATTCACTCAACCCTATTTGCCTCAGTTTCCTCATCTGTAAAATAATTTGAAGAAACCACTCCAGTATCTTTGCCAAGAAAACTTTAAATGGGGTAAGAAACAGTCTAACACATGCAAAACAATTCAACATCAACGTGTCTAACACTCTCTGGGATGCTGAGGATCTAATATTCAACAAACAGAGCCTGGCTACAATTCAGTTCATATATTTACCTATTCCTTAGTAAAGGATGAGATCCTTTAAAAAAAATCTGGGAAGGGATAAGTTTAGATAGAAGATTAAAAGTGATGACATGTTCAAGAAATGGGGTATTGAGGGCATTGAATAAGGAAGGGAATCAGAGAGAAAAAGAAAGAGCACCATTGCCCTTCTCCAGGTAGAGGAAGAGGATGGGCAAGTTCAGGAGACTGTTCCCTAACCAGATATTTACTGAGTGTGATTGTGCTGTTGAGGGGGTAGGGAAAAGTGTGACCATACATGGTATGACTCCAATTAACACCAGTAGCATACCACTTCAATTCATGCCACCATAACCACTCTGGGCAAAGATATTCAAGATCAAGGTACTAAAGTACCACCACTGCCTTTATCTCACCATGGCAATCTCTTTCCATCATGTACCCCCATCATTCCTAGAATGACCTCTCTATTAAGTAATACTCTTCTCACTAGTGGTCCACTGAGTCTCCTGCAGTACCCTAGCATCACTCCTCTCTCTATAAGATCCATCTCATTCATCCATCATCATTTACCACATACCCATAATTTGTCACTCCCTGGAACCACTAAATAACTCTACACAACTCCAGTCAATCTTTCCCCTTTCTAGCTGGTCCCTCAATGGTAAATATTGTATAAGGAACTTTCCCTTTCATACTACAAATAGTAGCACTTGGACACCCCTCTACACAAATCTCTGGCACAGTGAGGATGCTTACTTAAATCAATAGAAGACAATAAGTTTTTCCCAGTACCCTGTAGGGTACTCAAGAGTAAGCTGGGAGGTGATACATATGCCTCCAGAAAAAAAGAAGACAAATTTCTTGGAAGCCACTTGAGTTTAAACAAAGCTAACTCTGCATTTTCTACATTTTGATAATTTTTCTCTTCAGTGTAACCAACATTGTCTTCTTTATCTTTCCTTTCCAAAATTATTACTTGCTCAGGGCCTAGGACAATGGTAGATGTGTGATACCATCCTACATTGTTTTTCATCTCTGTCACCAAGTCCAATGTTTTTGCCCATTTGACCACAGGAGAAAAAAATCAAAAATCAAAGGAGCCCTCAGAAATTTGTATGTATCATTCCAGAGGCAGCTCTCAACAAATAGGTCTGGTTCCCCAGAGAATGGCTGTGCAGGGTTTGAAGTACACTATGGGGCTATCTTTCTAAAATGATGGCTCATGGACCCCATCACTGTGTTATTCTTTCAAAAGTATGACAAAGGACATAATTAACTCAAAGCAAATATATTTATTTGAACAGTGTAGTAAGAAGATTTGTAATTTAACAACCCTACAATAATATTATAGCATAGCCGCCTACAAACATGAAAATCATTAACATAAGAGTTAGCATATACAGATGTCATAGATTTAAATCCCATTCATGGCGAACAGGTGAATGGACAACTCAAATCTCTGATACAGCAGGACCATTGAGGTCATCTTATCATAGTTTCTGTACCATTCCTTGCTGATCAAGGTCATATATAGGCATATTCTTTGCAGGACACTTAGCTTTATGAATTAGTCATATTTTCGGAGGCCTCCAGCTTCCAATTGAACCAAAATCCTTGACCAGGATGTTACTAGTCTCTTACAGACAGAGACAGAGTCCTTACTATAAGATCAGCAGGAAGTTTCTCTAGTTGTCTCAATGCTCTTGGACTCTCAAGTCTAAGGCCCCAAATCTCCCAAACACCAAGATACCCTCTCCAAGTACAAATGTCTCTGTCTGAACCTTTGTACCAGCAGAGGCTTTCTCGTTTCTAAACTCTCATTCTTTCTTGTTTCCCCACATAAATGAAGGGACAGAAAAAGACACCTAGGTAGCCACTCCCAGAGGATAGTCTATCATCTCTGCCAACCCTCACAGCTTTCCTGATCTTTCCATTGGTAAATACGGCCAGTCTACTAGCCACAACAGGTCTGCTGGATTTGCAGCCACATTTAGTGGTTACTGAGCAGAAAACAATGGCAACCAAAAATACCTCTAATTCCATAAAACCTTCCTTGTCCTCCAAACTGGTAATACTCTTTCTCCTTGGACCTCACATAACATTTAATTTTGAAATTCTGTAGTGAACTTATCACATAATATTGTGGGTTATAGTTATCTGTACTTTAGCCTTATTCCCTGGTTATATCATCTATGAGACCCAGGAATGAATCTTAAGTATTTTTTTTTTACTTTCCCTAGTATTTAGCATAATACAATGTTCATAGAAGGTTCTTAATAAATGGCTGTTGAATAAATAAATTAATGAAAGAATGAATTTTCAGCAGAGTAGTGCTCAATCTCCTTATTATCAATGCATTTGTTTAATGTATAGCCTCAAGGTCTCTACCTATATCTGAGACTGGAAATTCCTGGAAGTCTTGATTGACTATGTTGGATTTTTCCTGTACAGACAGCATTCAGCACAAAACCAGATTCAAAGACTTAAATAAGAGGAACAAGGTGACATATTTGGCAGTTTGATCTGGGTCAACCAAGGCACTCCAAAATCATTGTTAGTTCCTTGATTTTAAGTACCTGCTATATTCAAGACCCTTCACTAAAGCCCTCCAATGACTCATCATGGTGTTATGATCCTGCCAGGATTCTCTGCTTTAAAATTACTTTAAATTTAATAACTATTAACAAAAACAATTCAAATTAGCATATAAAACAAGGGGTAAAATCTTACCCAGATTCCAGGTCTTTAGAAAGTCAGAGGTAGAAGAATTAATGAACAATAATAAATAAATGTGATGTTTTTGTTGTACTCCCATTCAGACCTATCTGAAATTCTACCATCTATGACTTTCTCCTCCTCCTCCTCCTCCTTCTCCTCCTCCTCTTTCTCCTTTTATAGAGACTCTTAGGTTTCACAATGGAAACAAGAAGACCTAAGTTCAAATATAGTCTCAAACACTTGCTGTATTGAAAAATCACATTTTTTACCTCAATTTCCTTAACTGTAAAAATTGGGATAATAAACAGGACCATCATTACAGGGTTGTTATGAGAATGAAATGAAATAATGTTTGGAAAGCACAGTGCCTGGCACATGGTAGGTGACATATATATGTATATATACTATATATGGAAATACATATATATATATTCCCATTGGTAAATAGGGCCAGTCTACTAGTCACAACAGGTCTGCTGGATTTTCAGTTATATATATATATACATATATATATATATATATATGTATATATATATACACACATATACACACACATACATATATAAGTGTATATATATACATACATATATGCATACATGCACACATATACATATATATACATACATATATATAGCTGCTGTTGTATAGTCATTTCAGTTGTGTATGACTCTTCATGACCCCCATTCTGGGGTTTTCTTTACAAAGATACTTAAGTAATTTGTCATTTCCTTCTCCAACTTTTTTTTTTTTCAAGGAGAAATTGATGCAAACAGTTAAGTGACTTGCCCAGGGTCACACATCTAATAAGTATCTGAGACCAGATTTGAATTCATAAAGATAAGTCTTTCTGATTCTTAGCCCAGTGCTCTATTTTACCACCTAGCTAACCTGTTATCTATTTATCTATCTAGCTACATTTTTCTCCACTTTCCCTTCTCTCTTCCTTAGTATAGTTATAGTCATTATTCATGCAGTTTGGGGCTTTTTTTTTCCTCACTCTGCCTCTCACATATACACTTTTTTATATTTCTGTTGTATGTTTCACATTTTTATTTTTATAATACCATAACATTATATTGCATTAATGCCATAATTTATTCAACCATTTGCCAATTATTGGAATATAGATTGTTTCCATTTGTTTGCTATTATCCATAGAGTAGTTGGGAATATTTTCATACAAATAGGTCTTTTCCCCCCATTTATCATATTTTGAATAAAGTCGAAGCAATGGAATCTATAGTTCAAAATGTATGAGTAGTTTTGTGACTCTTCTACATATTGCCATGTTGCTCTCCAAGATACTAGCACCAATTTTCAGTCCTACCAATAATGTATTAGAATATTTCCCCATAATCCTGGTAATATTGAACTTTTTCTTATTTCTTACCTTTTCATATTTTTGACATCCTAGTGGGTATAAGGTTGTATCTTAAAACTATCTTGATTGACATTTCTCAGATTATTAGTGAGATTAAGTATCTTATAATGTCATCATTTCCAGTTTGTACTTCTTCATTTGTAAATTTTCTAGTCACATCTTAAGTGTTATTTCTTTGACCAGATTTGGGTGCTAAAAAGTTGATGAGGCTACAAGATGGTAAAGCAGATTCATAGCCTTTGGTCATGCAGACCCAGTAGGAGGGTAAGGTTAAGCAAACATTGGATAAGCTAGTTTAAAAAGAGAGGGTAATTTTAGCAATCTGACAAATTGTTTATTCTTTTGTAGACCATTATTTTTATTGAACTGCAAGCAGCTTGCTTAGCAGATCCTAGACAGCTTCACTTGTATATCTTTGTGGTTGACTTATATTCAATTAAAGATATTGGTTTAAAAACGTAATTTAACCCATTGAGTTGATGTCTTTAGATCACAAATTATGCCACTGTGTATATAGCCCAAGACAATGTATTTTGACTATTGATTGCATCTGTTGGGGAGGATATGTAATTAGTCTCATAGATATACGATTATTTCTCAGAGTCTGAAAGCCAAACTTATATCTGAGATTCCAGATTCTTGAATGTCTATGATGGCAGAGTACAGGCTGTAGCAGATCATAACAAACTGTAAAGTCATAGGACTTAATGGACTATAAATCTATTGTCCCAGGATAATCTAGCTAACTTCTGAATAGCTCATCAACAAACTAGCTGCAAAGTATATGTATATAGACATATATGTGTGTGAATATACATACATGTATATATACATAAATACATAGATATAGCTAGTTTATTGATATATAATCACAGAAATTCTCAAGACCATCCATCAAATCATAGATGTGACCAGTTCACATCCAGTCTTTCCCCTCTCCAATCCATCCTGTACACAACTGTCAAACTGATATTAATAAACCACTTGACCACATCACTCCTCCAATCAGGAAAATTTCCCATTTGTAACTTAAAGCCCCTCACAACCCATCTGTGGACTATCTTTCTAGGCTAATTTTGTATTACACATTGTTCTCTCTCAAGTACTCTCTCCCCTGGTCAAACTAGCTAACTTGATGTTTTCTTTTTACAATTTCTCATCTCCTACCTCTGTGCTTTTGCACAGTCTGACCATTCCCCCCACCCTCACCCCTGCTTCCCTATTGCTTTCCTTCCTTACTTCTGTCTTTTGGAACTCTAGCTTGTTTCAGGTTTTTCCAATAAGCCCTTCCTGATTGCCCTAGTTATCAATCTCCCCCTAAAAATGAAGTGTTCATTTTGTATATTCCTTGTATTAACTTGTCTGTGAACATTTCCCCCAATAGAATATACATTCCCTGAGGGCGGGGAATGTGTCTCTTTTATACTTTTATTCCTGATACCCATCCAACACAGGATCTAATGCATAGTAAAAGCTTCATTTACACTCACTGATGTCTTTTGATTAACTGATTGAATGCAATTACACTTTGCATTAGTGGAAGGAGGACCTGGAACACAGTAGTTTTTATAATAGACACCTATTAATTGACTGATTGATTGAAGTATGTGAAAAATCGTATGCTAATCACTAGTCATACAAAGATTTGGAAGGAAATGGGATGTACACAGATAACCTATGCTATAAAACGGAATGTCACAGAGGACAAAGAGAAATCTGGGGAAAGAAACATGAGGTTCATGAAAGAAGTGGCACTTAACTTGGGCCTTGAAGAAAGAAAAAAATTCCAATAGGTAAAGCTGAGCTATAAAGGCATTTTAGGCATAGGGTATACCCAGTGTGAATGCACAGAGATGGAAGAGACTGTAGGACAACTAGAAGATTGTCAAGAGTCTTAAATGCCAGGCTTAAGGATTTGCATTTTATCCTCTAGACAGTAGGGAACCAGTGAAAGTTTAATGTGTACAAGAATAACATGGTCAGACCCATGCATTAAGAAAATTATTTTTGCAGTTGCATGAAGGTTGGAGAGTAGAGAGACTGGAGGTGGAGAAAGGCCTATAAAGCCAATAAGAAAATCCTGACAAAAAAGAGATGAGGACCTGGCCTAGAGTAGTGGGGATAGTAGTTATGGAGTGGAACCAATCAATCAGTCATTCTCCTCCAAATAACACTCATCTGGGAGCCCTTTCTGGAGAGCCCACCCCATTAAAAGACTTCCTTCCTTCCTAGTCATGACAATCAGGCAGGACCATGACATAAAGAAGAGACCACAGTCCCTAAAACGTCATTCCTTGGCCTCTGCTACCTATGAAGTTTTATTTTAATTTGGTTCCATTTGAGATAAAGGTACAAGTCAATTCTCACTTGGCCTAAACTGCTTACCTTGGATGTTTTCATTCTGTGTAAAAGGGTAAAGCAATTATTTCTTTTCTGGGCGATTTTTCCTGGAAACGAGGTCGCTGTTCTCATTCTCTCCTCCTCCTCCTTCCTCTGCCTGAGCCCTGGGAACATTTTACCTTTATTCTCAGTTCCTGATGCTATTTATGCCTTTTCAAATAAGTGTTACAAAAACAGCTTCCTCCAGCTGTATTTACGATGGAACAAAACCGTTGCTTTGACTGCCATCGCAATCTGCTGAGGAAAATCTGAACCTGCGAATACACTTTGCAAACCATAAAATGTAATCGTTAATGTTCTTGCTTCAAACTGAAATGTTTAGTTTAAATAAGGGAATAATGTTGGCAGTATTTTCAAGTGGCTTGGATCGTTTCTTCATACTTCCATAGAGCGGAAGACACCAGTGATCCTAATGAGCTGGGTCTTCTGACTATACGTGAAATATTAAGAAGATATGAGGAATGTTAATGTTAAGGAAAATGTTTTCTTTAGGAAAGCCTATGACTGTAGCTGTTTGGATTGTTTGGAAGATGCTTAGGAAGGATTCTGTTCCATAGGCATAAATGTAAATCAGCACAGACAAGAACAAATGAATACATGGTAATCTCATCCTTATTATTTTTTAGTATCTTCAATTTATTCCAGGAAAAAGCAGAGATATTTAGCAATTACTTAGCAGCCTCTTTAAAAAGGGAAAGCATGAATACAGATAACATAGAGAAGTATTATTGAAAGCAAAGTACTGAATTATCTGTGGATCTGAATGAGCATATGAATAATTTACTCTCCCCACCTTTGCTGGCTGCCCCCAGTAACAAACAGGAGCAAAGGTCTTTCACTAGGCCCTTGGGACCCAAGGCTCTTCTTCTAATTGATACAGTTTGTGCTTGGATTAGATCACCTCCACTTTTCCCACCCTCCTGTAAACAGAATAATATGGTGACATGTATGAAAATCAAAATTAACTGTATGGGATAGTTCAGCACTTTGGGCAAGTATATTCAATCCAGGCATTACTGTAGATATCAATCAGTTATGAAGTCATGAAATGAAAGTGAGGTAGAAAAGGAACTATCTGCCAACAACCTCCCTTAAATTTTCAGATACTTTGGCACATCCCTAATTAAAATACTGAGGCTTGAGTTCCCATCGACAAAGCACTGCATCTAGACAAAATACTGTCAAGAGTGCTTAAGGGTATGAGTAATACTTTGTGAAGTAAATGGCTTAGGTAGTGCCAGTAAAGATATAAAGTTATACACAGTTTCACAGGTTAACTGGGAGTGCTACTGAGATAATTACCAAAGAGCAACAGAGCTACCATTGGGGTGGGGTGGATTTGCTTCCTTAAGTAGTGGAAAGATTTAATTTTCACAATACTACTGTTAAATTATCTATTCCACAGTGAGTTGGAGCTGGCTTCTGACTCCACATATGCTGACAATCAACCAGAAATCCTTCTCGCCACTCCCTACCATCCAGATCTCTCTCTTTGCAAGATAAATCTTCCATTCTGGACTCAATCTGAATAACAGTGAATATCCACATGATATCTCTGATAAAATGGATGGGTAAAGGTTTCTCTAGGGGACCACTTTGTTTTATTTTGCACCCAGATTCAAAATTTGAAGAAAATATTTTAACATTGACAAATTATCCTGTTTCCCCCTAGGGATGAGAGTGGTTGGAGATTGTGTTGGGGAAATGAAAGTGCTTTTGGTTCATTAGTTTTACACTTATATTCAAAGAATATAGATTTTGTTATATAAGACTATATACACATCTGTGTGTGTTGTGTGTATGTGAGTGAGTGTTTGTGTATGATGGGGGCAGTATGATTAAGTTGCTATTTCTATAGAAATTAATTATTAATCAATCAATCAAGGAAAGAATAAGAAGAAGATAGAACTACAGAGAGGGCACACAAGATGAGAGATACAGCAAGTCAAATGAAATAAGGAACAGAAGAGAATAATGAGGCCATCAGTGAGGGGCCTCTAGGATCACCTTGTGATCTTGCACAGAGATGACCTCTACCTCCCCAATTTATAATCTTGTCCAATTGTGTGGTGAGTGTATTTATTTTGAAGATAAAGTCAATGGAACCAACAATGAACATGATTCAGATTCTTCCAAAGACTCTTAACTAATTACCAAAGTACTTACAAGCTCTTACTTCTATGATTATGACATTTCTTTTAGAACCATATAGGCACTGAATGTTGAAGCTTTAAGGGTTTTAGAGATCACCTTTAGACCACACACTGCCATCTTTTACATTGCATACATGGTATTGTATATAGTTATATATAGTATACATACATATAGCTGTATGTAACTGTACATAATACCACAAACAAGCAATGAAATAGTATACCGCTTCATGTAAGCTCCCCATCACTGGAAGTGTTCCAATAAAATGACTATTCATAAGCTATAAAGGAGATTCTTAGGCAGGTGTGGATTGGATTAGATGTCCTTTAAGGCTACTTCCAGCTCTGAAATTATGTGACTTTAAGAGGGTCAATATGTATTTTTTTTTCACCACACAAGTTGTAACCATAGGCATTTGTACCTGTGATATTTATCTGTAATTCTACAGATTTTAATAAAAAACTACCATCAAGATTCCTGACTTCAGTTATGCCAAATAACTTTACACAAAACTAAAATCTCTATTATCACAAACTGTTGAATTTTGTGCAGCTCTAACATTTACACAATTTTTATCAGTGGAAACTGTCATCTGGCCAAAGAAAAGATGTGCAGACTTTTTAATGTGTTTCATATAGCACTTGTCATGTTCCTACTTCATGGAAAGAATATAACTATCTTTGAAGAAGATTATAATGATGAAAATATTATGAGTCCTGGAAGTTTTAAACTGAAAGTTGAGAAAGTTGGAGTTTTTGTCAATGGAAAAGAAGTGCATTTATTAATTGATTTTCAAAATGTAATAAAATAATCATGAAGGCAAGCAGTAAAGCAAAAGAGAAAAATCAGATAAAATTATCCAAATGAATATGACCACAGCAGGAATTAATCTAAATGGCACAAAAGCATAGGTAAAGTAGATGACTGTATAGAAATCAGTTGTAGCAAAATCTAATGAACCTGCTGCTATAAGTAACAATATAGAATGATTTATGGGAAATGTGCTGATATGTTGAACATGGAATTAGATGAGTTTCTTGCCATAAAGAGGTTTAGAAAATAGGAAAATAAAAAAGGAGAGAAGTAAAGGATGGGAATAAAAGAAGCAATCTCCTAAGATTTCTCATTAACTCTGTAAGTCCCCCATGTTGGTAGATCAAGCATCTTTTAAAGGCACAGTCCCTTCCTTTTTCAAACAATTTGGGGTAACAAAAAAAATGTAGCTTTTAAAAAACTATTCAAAGTAGAAACAGATTAAGCTAATTTTTCTTGAAATAGGTCCACTTGGGAAGCCTTTCTACATATTGGCAAAAAAGATGTTATTAGACTCGATTAGTAAGCGGAAAGGCTCAGTAGTTTGATACTTTAATAGAGTTGTAATCTGGATAGAGGGCCAGGCCTAAAGTCAGGAAGACTCATCGTCTTGAGTTCAAATCCTGCTGCAGATACTTACTAGCTATATGACCCTAGTCAAGTCATATAACCCTGTTAGTCTCAGCTTATTGAACTAGAAAAGGAAATAGCAAACCACTCCAGTATCTTTACCAAGAAAACCCCAAACAAGGTCACAAAGAGCCAGATACAACTAAAAATGACTGAAAACGCACAGTGTCATCTGTACCCTCTAATTGGGCAAAGCCCCCACCATCCATGGCTTCTCATCCTGAGAGCCTGTTGTCCATGTATCACCCACAGGGAGTCCATTCCACATGCAAAGTATAAATATGTATATTCCTTAACATTGCATGACTACATATAGAGGACATAGACTGCCCACTGGTTGTCCCTCACTGTTGTAACATTGCAGGCCACCTACATTTTGAACATCTATTTTACTGATGATGTTGTGGAACATCAAAGTGGGCCACTCAATTGACCATGACTCTACTCTACCAAACTAAAATACCTCTCTCCATTCACTGTTCTCTTTTATATATTCCCCCTTTTGAATATAAACTCCTTGAGGGTAGGGACTATCTAATTTTTTTAATGTGTATCCCCAATATTTAAAAGAATATCTGGTAAATAGTAAACACTATAAATGCATTTTCATTCATTCTTTCATGAATGTGTTTTATGCAACTCCTCTTGAACATTTCTTTCCTTGGTAATATATTATAGCCTCTTCCTGCCCCCTGGTGACCTATAACTTTAATTCTTCAGTGACTATGGCATTCTGTAACTCACAGACACACAGAATTGTTAGAAGGAGTATCATTAAAGAGATGAGTCTTTGTTTCAGGGAGTTCCTAGGTCCATTTTCCCAAAAACACTTCAACTTACTCTCTTCCTTCTATTCAGTTATGGATCTAGCTGACTGTCTATTCTTAATGTCTGTCCAATATATAGGCATTGATGGAACAGTTCTTTTAGAAATAATGATGATAACTAACATTTATATAGAGATTTAAGGTTTGTAATGCACTTCACACATATTTTCTCATTTTATTTTCACAATAACCATGGGAGGTAGGTGCTATTATTTATACCTCTTTTTTACAAAAGGGGAAACACCGGAAGATAGGTTAAATGATTTGTACAGGGACACACAGCTAGTAAGTGCCTGAAATTGAATTTGAACTCTTAATTCCAGGCCTGGCACACTATCCACTGTACCACCTAGCTATTCTAGACATTAGGCATTTTTCATCCATTTTTATATAATGTAACTCTTTTGAGCAATCATAAATCTTTTTGAGGAGGCCCTATGATATTCTGAAGTTGGATGCAATCAACACAATGACATTTACAAACAGAAGGTCCTAGAGGATCATACTCTTTTATGGAAAACATCTCCATCATTTAGACTCTTTCCTGCACATCCTCCCTGACAGTGGCAAATATTTTGGCAAGCATACCTCTATTTTGTGCCTTGCTTTATATTCATAATTTGAGGAGCTTTGAATAAAGTAGTCTCTATTGTTGCATCTTACAAGGAATTTTGTACATGTTGAGCATATTGTAGGAGACAACATTTTGAAGGGGTGCTTTTAAGGCGTGCAGAATTCTCTCTGTAACTGTATTGTTCATTTGGTCTGGCTTATCTATGTCCCTCCTAAAATCCTAAAAGCCTGAGCAGGAGAGGCTCTTTGTTAGAAGAGAACCTCTGAGTCTGTGATTTGGACCACTGAGTCAAATTCTTTTTTCTGTAATCTACAAATAATAAAATCGGTGTGGTTCTGTATTCTCCTCCCCATAAAAACTATAATTTTAAAGGTATGGTCAGTAGTAGAGCCTTATTTACAAAGCCTACCTATATTCAGAATGCAAAATCATAGAAAAAATTTTGACACGGTCAAAATGGAAAGTTGTTTTGGTCAATTACATACATTTGATAGGAGTTTTTTTTTTCTTATATTCTCAATTGGGGAGGGAAAGAGTTGGGGTGAGAAGATGAGAAGGCAGATCTTGACTGATTAAAACAAAAAATATATATATTTTTTAAAACTTCCTATTCTTTTCTTAGTCTTTTCTCAACTATTATGTGCATGTGTGTGTGTGTGTGTGTGTGTGTGTGCATTTCTCAAATTATACAAGTAAGAAATGGGCTTGGTAGTTATTGCTATTCTTTCCATTTCCTTTCTTATGTAGCAATACTATCCATTTTTCTCCTTGTTTCATATCCTTCCCTCCCTGAAATGTCTTGCAAAACAATACTTCAATAGTTTCTAATTCTGTCTTCCTCAGCATTGATTTCATTAATACACACTTGCCCTGATCAAGTCATTTTTCTCACATTCATCTTCCCAAATGCTATTTCCATGGATAGCACATTGAGGACTTAGTACTAGGTCCAAATGTAATGGTAAAATCCCAAGATGTTGGACAGATGGTGAAAATTGATCATAATAGAAACAGTGGCAAATTTGTTTCTTTTTCCATCTACTCATTGTTCTCCAATTCTTTTCTATGCATACTTTAGAAAGGATTGGCATGCTTTTTTACTTTCAAAGCTTCAACTTAATCAAAACTATCTATAGCCATATGGGGGAATGCAAAGTGAAACAATTCTGAAGTGCTACTTTATGCCTGTTAGATTGGCTAATAGGACAGAAATAGGACAAATGATGGAGCTGTGGGAAAGATGAGACATTAATGCCTTGTTGGTGAACTTGTGAACTAATTCGACTATTCTGTAGAGAAATTTGGAACTATGTCCAATGGGCTATATAACCATGTGTACCTTTCACCAAGGAGTATCACTTCTAGGCCTATACCCAAAAAAGAGACAAAAAGCAAAAGAGAGAGAAGGACCTATACATATAGACATATTTATAGCAGCTTTTTTCTGGTGGCAAGGAGTCGAAAACTGGGAGGATGCCCATCAACTGGAAAGGATTAAATAAATTGTGCCACATGATTTGCTACTATGCTATAAGAAATGAAGAATAGGATGCTCTCAAAAAAAACCTGGAAAGAATTAGATGAGCTGATGCAAAGTGAAATGTACTGTATACAAAGTAACAGCAATATTGTAAGATAATAGGCTCTGAATAACTCAGCTATTCTCAGCAATATAACGATCCAAGACAACCCTGAAAGGCTTGGAATGAAAAATCTTATCTATCCTCAGAGAAAGAATTGATGGCGTCTGGAGCAACTTTTGTTGTTGGTTTTTTGCACTTTATTTTTCTTGAACATTTTTTGTCTATGTTTTCTTTCACAACATGATAAATATGGAAGTGTATTTTGCATGACTGCACATATTAAAGCTGTTTTTACATGCAATTGGTGAAAAATAAAATACTAAATAATTTTTTTAAAAAAGAAAACAAAATTTCCCCAGTACATTTTTAATCTGGCTCCTCCTTGTTCTGAAATTTTGCTGGAAGACCAGGGGTTGGACACCTAAGGTGTTCAGACTGTATGACCGGGATTGGAGAGCTAGCACTACAGGGGGCAGAATGGTATGACGTGCTTCCTTAGCAGAATTTAATTGACAGAGGATTTCCACAGTTAGCCTGATGCGTAATTTGAGAAAATTAAAACCATTAGTGCTTTGGTATGGACTTCTCTTGGTTTCTTCTCGTGATGTGTTCTTTAACTGGCAGAGTATAGTCCTGGGGTTCTGAACATTATACTTTCTGGTTCCGAGTAAGGACAGACTGAAGTATTGCCAAATGGGTATTTATTCTGATGACCCTAATTTCTGGCAGACCATATTCAGAATGAAAAGAATTTGTATATAACTCAGTGACAGACTGTGCATTTGTCATCTGGGGACAAACCTACTTAAGGAAGACAGCTAGGTGACAGCTAATGGATATTGAGATGGGCTTGGAATCTGGAACTTCTGAGTGAAAACCCTGCCTCAGACATTTCCCAGTTGTGTGATCCTGGGCAAGTTACACAAACTCTCTCAGTCTCAATTTCCTCATCTGCACAAAAAGGAGATCAGTATAGCACCTACCTCACAGAATTATTGAATCAAATATGTAAACATATGTAAAATGCTTTGCAAATTTTAAAGTAGTGGAAAAGAATTAGAAAAGAATTATTCTGTGCTGGAGAAGGAAATGGCAAACCACTCCAGTATCTTTGCCAAGAAAACCCCAAATGAGGTCATGAAGAGTGATAACTGAAATGACTTAACAACAACAATTTATTATAAGCAAAGAGGCACACCATCAGAGAGTTAACCCACAAGTGACGCATTTGTATATTTGACCAGAGTAAAGTTGAAGTATTTTTACCTAAAATCTTGGCTCTGCTATCTACCATCTAACTTTTTGCAAATCACTTTCATTTTATTTCCTACCATCCCTCTTCTATCATCTACCTTGCTACTGGGACTATTGGCCATGATCTGAAAGCTCAACCCTTACATTTCTGGAATTCCTGACTTGTCCTGGCATCACTTGGCATATACTCACCACTCCTGGCCTACCATATCAAGACAGGATGGCTCCATCCATGCTTTGAAATATTACCTATCATTTCCTCAACACACCTTACCTCTGCTACCCTACCTCTTCAGACCCCTTTCCACTCCTGAAACCATAATCAAAGCCATATTGCCATTAATATTGCAAAAGGTCTATCAGCCTAGCCTCTATCACCCACAATACCCCTTTTCAACTCCCATTCTCCTTGATAATCTCACTTTCTACAGAAGATCTTCCCTATTTGTTCCCAAATGCTAGTGTCTTCCCAGATGAGATTACCTCAGATCTCTCTGCATGTGTTTCTCTGTGTATTTATCTCTGCTTATAGATTTATATCAATAATTGTATCCATATGTATTTTATAGAGGTATTTATGTACTGTCTCTCTACATTAGAAGATGAGCTCCTTGGGGACAAGAACTGTTTTTGCCATTCTTTGTTCCTGTGCACAGTTAGTGAATGCTTGTTGATTGATTGAAAGTTTTCTCCTCCATTAGTATCTAAGTTTCGTGAAGGCAGGGACTGTCTCTGTTTTGGATGTGTATCCCCAGCTCTTAGCACGGTTCTTGGTACCTAGTGCTCATTAAACACTTCGAAATTCATTCTTTCATTCCTTGGTTCCATTCAAATCATTCCCCTTTTCTAAGCATCAGTTTAACTCATCTTTAAATCAATAGATTTGGAGTTTCCTCCCAAATCTAAATGAGGTTCTAGGACTCTATGTTCCTATGCCTCCCTAAGGTGTAAAGAGACTTCATTAGTTGAAAGAATGTTTACTCAAATTAAATCGCACATCTTTTGAAATTTTATAATATTCTAAATGTAGGGAAATTTAGACTTGTTGATCTACCTAAGGTTACATGCTGAGTTAGTAGTGGTGGAACTGGGAGTAGAACCCATATCTTTCAGATTCAATCTGCATTGCACATACTATTATATTATGTTCCTTCCAGTTCTAACTCTTTGACCCTGCGGCAAGGTGAGACTACTTGAGGAAAAACTACTCTCCCCTTTTCTCAATGTCCCTATTGCAGTGGAGGGCACCACCAATCTTCAAGTTACCCAGGCTGTAAGCCCATGTGTCCTTGATATCTTCCAACACTTTTCTAGTTTTGATGTATTCTATGATCCAATGACAATTCAGCTCAATGACACTGACCTTCTGACTGTTCCTCAGGCATGATAATCTATCTCCTGAATGCATTTTTACTGGCTGTCCACAATTACTAGAATATTCTCCCTCCTCCTCAGCAACTTCCAACCTCCTTCAGGTCTCAGCTAAAATCCTACCTTCTGCAAAGAAGCCTTTCCTTGTCCCCTCCAATTCTAGTTCCTTTTGAGATTACCCCAATTTATATGTATGTATTCTGTATGGACATAGTTGTTTTCATATTTCCCCAAGGAGACTGCAAGCTTCTTGAGAACTGGTTTTGCTTTTATGTTTCTAGTGCTTAGCACTGACACATAATCAGTACTTAATAAATACTTGGTGGCTGACTGACTACCTCGTTGACATGTGGAGAGCAAGCTCAGAGCACAAGACTTGTTCCTGTGTATGTGAGCCGACCTTGGGAGTAGACCTGTTGTGTGGCAGCTAAGACCTAGATGAAACTTGAAATAGTTGTCCCAACATAATTCTTTCTTGCTCCAGGAACACTTAAATACTTCATCACAAATGAAGACCAAGCACACCATGAAATCCCTTTGATTGCAACAAGAACTTTTCCCCCAGGGGCTCTATGTGGGTAGGAGTTAATTAAAGAGTTATTTCTCAATGGAAATTCTTTTCCTGTATTTCTGGCATCTGGATGACTAGTAATTGATTAGCTACATGGATAGCTAGCCACCATTAGAAACTTATTACAATTCTGCTCAAGGCCACCTTCCCATCCGCCTTATTCAACTTACAGGTCAGTCTTGAGTGATGTCACTACATATTTATCTCCACAATCAAATCAATACATGGTGGTAAAGAGGTAAACAATATGAACATTGCAATTATTGGTCTAGTTAGATCCCACTTGAAGTAGTAAAAATAGATTTGTTTCAGACACCATTTTTGCATGGCAGAAAATCTTCATTACTTGTCCATCTGTGGCTCTGGTGGCATGAGAAGGGATGGTGAAAACTGGTCTAAATTGATTTTTTAAGTAAGGGGCAAGAACAAGATTATTTAAACAGTTTTCAAGGGAAGTCGTCCTCTTAGGATGTTTTTGTTTTTGTTGTTTAATCAGCTAGGACTTTATCTTAGTGAATTAACTCCCATAGCCTCCCCCTCAGTCAACTTATAGAACAAACATTAAAATTCAATGTGCACCTCCTTCCTCACTTTTTCTTTACCATTTCTGAGTTGAACATTCAATTACATTGAATAAAGACCTCTTGTTTTCTCTACTGCCTCTACATTTTATTGTGGTATGCATGTTGGAAAGCAATGATTCCAGTTTTTTTTTCCTTTTTTCCAAATAAAACTTGTCAGACAAAGCCTCAAAAGTTCCCGTTCATATGAAGGTATCTTCTTCTCTACCTTCCCTTGGTGCTTAGCATAATGCAATGCATATAATAGGCACTTACAAATATCATAAGAATCACAGAGTTGGAAGAATCTTAAAGATCATTTATTCAACTCATCTGTCTTAGAGATGAAGAAAGTAAGACCCTGAAAAACAGAGTCTGGCCTAAGGTCATACTAGTAGTAAGTGATGGGAACTGTGCTATCCAGTAAAACAAGCATTGGATTTGTAATCAGAGGACCTGGGTTACACTTACTATCAATTACATCAATTACTATCAATTACAAGCCATTAAACCTTTTTGACCCTCGATTTACTCACCTTTAATAATACTTTTCTTCAATGATATCCTTTATTTCATTCTTCTGTAATTCCATCTTCACCAAGTCAGTGTTTATTAAGCCATATTATATGTCAGACACTATTCTAAGTGCTAAGGATACAAAAAAAAGGCAAATAGAGTCCCTGCCTTTAAGGAACTCATAATCTAATGGAGGAGATAACATGAAAATAATTATGAGCAAATAAGCTACATAGGGAATAAATAGGAAATAATAAACAGGAAAGAAGCACTTGAATTCAGAGGGATTGGGAAAAGTTTACTTTCAAAGTTGGAATTTCAGCTGGTACTTTAAGGAAACCAGGGAAGACAAAAGGTAGAGATGAGAAGGGAGAGAATTCTAGGCACAGGGGACAGAAAACATAAATTCTTGGAACCAAGAGATAAAGTGTCTTGTTGGAGGAATAAAGAGGACAAGGTCATTAAATCAAAGAGTATACAGGATGGTGATATTTTGCAGTCTACATGTACCCAACATGTGCCACTCTAATGCTTTTGAGTGATTTTCAGGTTCAATCCTTGAAGCCATAGGACCCACCTGAAGAATGCTATTTTTTTTAAATGGATCTTTGTTTCAAGAAGCTTAGGATCATTAAAAGAATTTTGCAATTTCATAAAATCAATTCAGTCATCCACCTCTCCCTGCTTGGTTCTGTAACCAGATCACTGTGTACTTAACAGTATCTGTTTAAGAGGTGTAGATATAGACAAAGATGATATCTGATAGATGATAGATAGAGACAGAGATGGATAGAGATAGAGATAGAAGTAGATATTTGCACATGTAGGTTGCCCTTTCAACTGGAGATTGTACTCTGGGTTATAAGCATTTTTCACTCATATAGGAAGTTTACGTGGAGAGCTAGGCCAAATTACTTTTATTAAATATGGAGTTTATTTAAGAAGTAATGTAGTATTCTGGGGCTTGATACAATCAACACAATGCCATACACAAACAGGAGCATTAGTAGGATCTCATCCTCCACAGGCAATCACCTGGAACTTAGCACTGGATTTCTTCCACAATAATAACAAATGCCTTCACTAAGCACAAATATCTATTTTTTCATGCCTCACTTGACATAAATGTTCACAGAATAATTGATATAATAATCATTATATTTTCCAAAAACTCTTGCATAATTTTACCACATTGTGGGGAAACACCTTGTTAGAGACAAGGCTTTAAGGAAGCATGTTGTTCTACTAAATCAAATATCTTGGGTTTGTTTATTTGTTTGTTTGTTTAGCAATCAACAAGCAACGCACATACTGAGATCTTTAACTTCCCGTTTCTTTCACTCAATTGAATGGTGGTAAAGACGTGGTCTACTGTGAAATGTAAAATGCAAGTCAGACGGTTTCCTTTTAACCGTTTCATCAAAGATGTGCTGAATATATGTATAAATTATTTTCATGAAGATTTTATATAAGAGGAAAAATAGGTATGTGGGTCAGCAGTTGTTACTATTCTCTGTCACTTTTATTTAGTCATAATAAAGTTTAGGATTTTTCCATACCTTCGGTCCCTTCCACTTAATCAGATAAATTGAAAAATAATCACTCAGTACCCACAACTGATTCCAGCACAGGTCTTCTCTCTGTCTGTTTCGTGTGAAGTAAGGAACACTTTCATCTTTTCAACTGAAACTCCTGTTTTACATGTTTTATAACACCGACACACCCTCCATCAGTTTTGCATTCATCTTTCAGTCTTTGTCACAATTATGTGTGTGTATTATATATGTATATATATATATATATATATATACGTATATATACATTTTTACATATGTAAATGTGTAAAGTAACGATGCAAGAACCTTAATTTGGGTTATTTTCAAAATTTTGTAACTTTAAAATAAATAACTAATTTGATATTATCATAGAATTAACTGCTCCAGCTGCTTTTTCCAACTTAGTCTTCTTCAGTGCCATTTTTGCTTCCTCTATAAACACATCTGTGGCTGTGGTGATAGAGCACAAATGTGGTGGCTCCTTTGTCATGATTGATGGTGAAAAAAGGGAGTTGTTTTTTTAAATCTTTGCAAATATTTATCATCTTTTTCTCTTTGTTATCCTTTAGACTTTCATGCTGGAATGCCTTTGATATGACTTTCCTTAGGCTTTCCCCAAGATTCCTTTAAACTAGTTTCCCTATCTAGTGTTTCTCATTGTTTCATGAGGCAATACTGCTCATAATCTTCTGCCACTCTTCTCCTTAATATTTTATAAATGAGATTGTGTTCTAAACATATGCTGCCATTGGCTACTATATATCTCCATGTGGAAAGTGTTTGTTGGCTGACTGTTTTTAGCTTGTCATAGCAATGGATTTATATCAGTTTCCTTCATATATATGTATGTGTATGTATATATATATATATATATATATATATATATATATATATGTATATAACATAAACATATTGTCTCCTCCATAAGAATTAAAGATATGAAAGTTTTGCTTTCATCTTCATATCTTCAGTTCATAGCACAGTGACTAGCCCCAACTAAACGCTTGATTACCCAGTAAATTTCATTTTATTAGATCCAAGCCATTGCTCTGGTCTTTTGAAATCTTTTTTTGCGGGGGAATCTCAATTCTTTCACCTACTACATTAGCTTTGTGTCATATATGAATTTGATAAGTTAATTGATCTTGATAAACTGCAGTATGGTGTTGTGAAAAACAGATGTGCTTCCACTCATTTTCTATTTTTTTCATCAATAACTTATTTAAATAGGTCAAGTTGGAATTGTTTTAATTATACATTACACTGTATTTTAATTTTTTCTTCTAATTTCATATTAATTTAAATCTTTAACAAATCAGTGGTCTGATCTTACACAGGCAACTGGTTCAGAATGACACATATCACTAACCTGTCATTTCTTATCTTTCACAATGAGTAAAACAACAATAACAACTGTATGTATTGTTGTTGTTCAGCTATGTCCGATCTTTTTGTGACCCCACTTGGGTTTCTCTAGGCAAATTGTTTTGTCATTTTCTTCTCTAGTTCATTGAGGAAACTGAGACAGAGGATTAAAGGACATGCCCAGTGTCACGTACGTGGAAAGGGTCTGAGGCTAAATTTGAGGCTTCCTAATGTCTTCTTCACTTTAATGTTTGCAAACTGCCTTGCAAATTCTGTTTTATCTTTACAACACTGTGGAGCAGGTATCATTATTAACCTTATTCCACAAATGAGGAAATTAGAAAAAACAGAAGCAGAGTGTTTTATCTAGGGTCATATAGTTATGTGTCTGAGGTCAGATTCCATCTTGAGGAGTTTATTTGGTACATATAATATCCAATGTCATTTAATTCTTTTTTCAAATAAATAGTTCATGGTATATGAATACTAGGTTTCTTTCTAGTCACAAAGATTTTGGCTGCTCTCATTCCTTACTCCTAAAACTTATTTTTGACTATCCTGTTTCAAACATCAATGTGATCTGTTGAAGTCACAAAGGACCAAAGTGTATGTTGGTTTCATTTAGAAAAGCCTTATGAAGTTCTTCATCAAATTTCTCTCTCCTCACTCTTTTCAGCAGATTTTGGTATCTTTTATTTCATATTAGTCTTTTTACAAATGCTTATCATCAGTATTATATTATAGGATAAGCAAATTTTCTCCATGAAATGATACTTCTGGTTGCCTTTACACACAATAAAATGAACTGTTCCAACTCCCTTATTTGCTCTTCCAGTGAGAACTGGTGAACCATCCTTCTATTAAAGTACAGCTTCTTTTTGTCTTGTTTTTATTTATTGAAAGTATATCAACATTCATGTGATTCATTTCCTCTTTTATTATGTCTGCTCTTTGATCACCAGCAAGGACCTCACTTTTAGAGTATAACAATACTTTAGGGGGGTCTAAATACTGTGCAAGTCTACATAAGCTCTGATATCCCTTTCCACCATTCTTCATTCATCACAGAAGAAATAGAAGGGGACTGCATAGAACTGCATAGCCATTTTGTACTTTGCTTTGTTTTATAGGTTGCTTTGTCCAAAGATTTCATTACCTAGTGACCACATTACATACAGGTAACGAACCTGTCTCTTCTTAGATAGGATGCTCTTTAAAAAATGGACACATTCTAATACAATTTTGACAGCATTGAAAGACAGCATTTGAAGGAAAGATAATTACAAATGATATGAGAAAAGTCTCAGACATTAATCTTACTAAGAAAAGGATAAATTTTCAGTTATATCAATGGTTGGTCCAGAGATAACCACATCCTTCCCCCACCTCCAAAGCTAGGGCTTCATTTTGAGACTGCAGGATATAGTTTTTATACTGTGTGAAGTTAGCTATTCCTCATGAGAATTAAAACTGCAATGCTAGCCTCATTAAAACCAGGCTGTAAGCAAGTGAGCTAACCCAGACTAGGTTATGCTGGAAGCTGAGGCAGTAGTCTTATTGTAAGAGAATAATCAAACACATTCAACTCCAGGTATGGTCACACTGGTGTAAGAAAGATATGAGAACATATAGAATGCAAAATAGGAAGCTTCTGGGCTTGTATCCTTGCCATGTACAATGAAGGGGTTGGAGTAGATACGCAGTTGTCAGCAGGTGATCTACGAACTTCTGGGGATCACTAAGACTCTTTTGGAGAGTCAAGGATGTCAAAATGATTTTCATAACAATATCAACATGCTTTAAACCTGACATTGAAAACATTGATAAACATAATCCACATAAATGGAAGAATTTTTGAGAGGTCCTCCATAAATTTTAGGAGTGTAAAGGAATCTTGAGAACAAAATACTTGAAAACTACAAGACTAGATTATTTCTAAATTCCCTTTTACCTCTAACATTATAAGTACTTTATTTAAAGGCCCCTTCCAGACATTACATGCTATGAATCTGTGCCTGTCTTAAGGACATGGAAAGTAGAAGAGAATGACAAAATCCCTGGTGATTTGGAGGGAACTGAGAAAGACCCTGGATGTAAGACTAGAGAAGAATTCTTGGAATATGGTTGAGAAATAAATAAAAAAATTATATTTTTTCAAAGTTCTCTATCTCTTCTCTGATTTCCTACAGTGCTCAGTACCCCTCTTATTTTACTTTCATCCTCCAGCTTGTAAAAAAGTGATTTACATACCTTCCCTAGCTCCCCTACTCAACTGTAAGATCCCTGAGGATGGGGTGGAGCCAAGATGGCAGAGTAAAAGCAAGGATTTCCCCCAGAACTCTTCCTCAAAGTCCTCCAAATATCTGTAAAAAATTACTCCAAGCAAATTTTAGATCTACAGAACCCACAAAATGGCAGAGTGAAACAAATTCCCCTACTCAAGATAGCCTGGAAAGTCAACAGGAAGTGTTTTTCACACGAGACAGAAAGAGGAGTGCAGTCTGACATGGACTGCACCAGCACAGGCTGCCTAGCACAGACCAGCCAGAGCAGATCTTAAGGGACTGAATCATTGGTAGCCGTGGTAGTTTCCAAACTTCTCAACCCATAAATGCCAAAAAAGTCAGTGGGAAACTCTGTGGGACCAGGGTGAAAAAGGAGTGCTCAGTCTGGCTCCAGTCCCAGGGTGGTAGGGGGGTGGGGGCAAGGCAGTGAGCAGTGGTGGTCACAGCAACAATAGCAGCTCAGGTTGTTTCTGGAGTTCTGGGCCCACAGACAGTGGAGAATTGAGTGGTTGATGCAAAATCCCTGAAGCTTGGCACAGTACATTCACCCCCACCCCCACTGGAAGCAGAGCTCTTCGTGGACAAAGAGCTAGAAGTCAAGTGTTTGACACAGAAGATGAGTGAATATCATAAAAGAACTCAAACTACAGAATCTTACTTTGGTGACAAGGAAGGTCAGGGCATACAACCAGAGGAGGACAACAGAGTCAAAACTCCTACATCAAAAAGGAATATGAATTGGTTGCAGGCCAACCAATTTCTAAAGGATTTTGGAAATCAAGTGAGAGAAGAGGAAAAATTGGGAAGAGAAATGAGAGTGATGCAAGAAAATCATGAAAATCAAGTCAACAACTTGCTAAAGGAGACTCAAAAAATACTGAAGAAAGTAACACCTTAAAAATAAACTAACCCAAATGACAAAAGAAGCCCAAAAAAAGCCAATAAGAAGAAGAATGCCTTAAAAAGCAGAATTGACCAAATGGAAAAGGAGTTTTTAACTCCCTAAAGAAAATAATTTCTTTAAAATTA
Organism: Potorous gilbertii; assembly: GCA_028658325.1. Lineage (NCBI taxonomy): Eukaryota > Metazoa > Chordata > Mammalia > Diprotodontia > Potoroidae > Potorous > Potorous gilbertii. Next base: position 284,979,606 of record CM053769.1, on the reverse strand, counting down.
GAATGGAGCAAATGGAAACTAATGACTTTGTGAGAAATCAAGAACATATAAAACAGAAGTAAAAAAAAATGAAAAAATAGAAGACAGTGTGAAATATCTCATTGGAAAAAAACCATTGACCTAGGAAAAGATCCAGGAGACACAATTTTAAAAGTACTGTACTACCTGAAATGCATGATCAAAAAAAGAACCTAGACATCATCATTCAAGAAATTAATGGGAAACTGCCCTAATATTCTAGAACTAAAGGGTAAAATAGAAATGGAAAGAATCCACTGATCACCTCTTGAAAAAGATATTAAAAGGAAATCTCCTAGGAGTATTGCAGCCAAATTCCAGAGTTCCCAGGTCAAGGAGAAAATATTTCAAGCAGCCAGAAAGAAACAATTTGAGTATTGTGGAAATACAATCAGTATAATGCAAAATTTAGCAGCTTCCACACTAAGGGATCAAAGGGTTTGGAATATGATATTCAGAAAGTCAGAGGAGATAGGATTAAAACTAAAAATCACCTACCTAGTAAAGCTGAGTATAATCCTTTAGGAGGGGAAATGGATATTCAATGAAATGAAGGATTTTCAGATTTCCTTGGTGAAAAGAAAGAGCTGAATAGAAAATTTGACTTTCAAATATAAGCATCAAGACAAGCATGAAAAGGTAAACAGAAAAGAGAAATTATAAGAGACTTATTAAAGTTGAACTGTTTACATTCCTACATGGAAAGATATTTGTAACTCATGAGACCTCTCTCAGTATTAGAATAGTTGGAGGAAAGAGAAAGAGAGACAGAGACAGAGAGAGAAATATGGAGGGCACAGGGTGACTTAAATATGAAGGGATGATATCTAAAAAGTAAAGTTAAGGGGTGAGAGAGGAATATGTTGAGAGGAGAAAGGAAAAGATAGAATGAGGTAAATTATCTCACATAAAAGAGGCAAGAAAAAGGTTTTACAATGGAAGAGAAGGGGGGAGGTGAGAAGGAATGAGTGAACTTTACTCTCATCAGATCTGGCTTAAGGAGAGAATAATAAACACACTCAATTGGGTATCTTACCATACAGGAAAGTAGGGGGTAAGAGAATAAGTGGGGGGTGATAGAAGGGAGGGCAGATTGGAGAAGGGGGTAATCAGAAGCAAACACTTTAGAAAAGGGACAGGATCAAAGAAAAATTAGAATAATTGGGGGAGGGATAGGATGGACGCAAATACAGTTAGTCTTTCACAACATGACAATTATGAAGGTGTTTTGTATAACTACACATGTATAACCTATATTACATTGCTTACCCTCTCAATGGGTGTGGATGGGGAGGGAAGAAGGGAGAGAATTTAGAACTCAAAGTTTTAAAAACAAATGTTAAAAAATTGGTCTTACATGCAACTGGGAAATAAGATATAAAATGAAGTATAGAAATCTATCTTTCCCTTCAAGATATAAAGGGGAAGAGGATAAGAGAAGGTGATGATAAAAGGGAGGACAGACTGGAGTAAGGGGTAATCAGAACGCGTCCCATCTCAGGATGGGGGAAAGAGAAAGATGGGGAGAAAATTCGGAATTCAAAATCTTGTGGAAATAAATGTTGAAAACTAAAAATAAATGAATAAATTTAAATCTTATAAAAAAGATCTCTGAGGATGAAGCTAGGGTTAATATATTTTTTTATTTCCTTAGTGCTGAGTATAGGAACTTGAGAATAGTCGACTTGTGATGCCTTCTGGCTCTACATATACTCTGAGGTGAGAGTTTGCATTCGGGCTCGATCACTGGGAGAATATTCATGTAATCAGGCCAGATGAGACTCTGAGTAACTGCTAAGGAACCATCAGGCTTTGAAAACCCACATGTTGGTGCTTCTGTCTCTGGTATGTGTAGTCAGACAGTTGGATCTATCTGTTGATCTGTGATGTATATATTGTCTATGATCAGACATTTGGAAGCCCTGTCTATTGATCCTGCTTGTATTTTCTCTGTTGGTGTATATGTTTGATTAAAGGGATTGTTGAACCCTCAAAAACTGCTTTCCTTTTAGGAAAGCAGATCTAATAACCTGTGCAGCAGGTCCTCCTGTGTATGCTAGAGTTCTTACTGCTACATTCCCTCACCTACGTAAAGACATTACAAGTTCCAAATGTATCAGGATACATTTTTTCTGTCATATTTAGAGTGGTTTCTCTTTGGTTCTGAACTGTGATCCTCAATGAGTGATTGAGGAGACAGCTTTTTGTTTTTTAATGGGACCAAGTTTCTTCAACTTCAACAAATTTCTTCAACATAGATTTAGCTCTGGGAAGCACCTCAAAGACCATCTAGTGTAACAACCCTTGCTGAGACAAAGCAGGAAATGACTTTCTCTAGGTTAAATAAGTTAATATCAGTGGTATAATTTGAACTCAGATCTCCCCAATCTAGAAAATGCTGGAAAGTACTCTTTCCAATGCATGATACTATCTCTCTTAAATAACTGCTGGAAGATAATGAAGTAGCAAGCTTTGAGCTAGCAAGAAGGAATGTTACAGGCAATATGTGACTTCACCGGACTAAAGGTAATGCACATAGTCCCAGTCAGATCCTTGGGAGTGTTTGCTACTGATTGATGCATTCTCTCTCACTTTCTGGGAAACTATAAGCAATCTGAATTGCCTTCTATCCTGGATTCCTCCTCTGCCAAAGGATGGTACTCTAGCAGAGCCCAGGAGATTGTTCAGCTTCTTCATGTTAAAAGTAGGATGGGTGCCTGATCTTCAAGTGAGCGGAGAAGCCATTAGTAGCTGATTTCATTGAAGTGAGTGTCCTATTAATGCACTGTTAACAGAGCTGTGAACTGGTATTGCCATTCTGGAAAGCAACTTGAAACTATGACCAAAAGGTCACTAAATTCTTCATTTTCTTTTATCTAGAAATCTTATTAATAGGCTTAGGACCAAAAGAGATGAAAATAAAAGTAGAAAAGGTCTATCTATTGCAGCAAAAAATAAAGTAAAATAAAACCATATGACAAATAAACCTACCTACTAGAAAATGTCTAAACAAATTATGGTATATGAACGTAATGGAATAAGATTATACCATAAGGAATGGCAAGGTGGACAGTTTTATGGAATAATGGGAAGACATCTATGAACTGATGTAGAATGAAATGAGCAGAACAAAGAAAATAATTTACATAATAACAAAAATATTGTAAGTCTAAACAACTTGAGATTTCTACTCAGTGAAATGAAAAACTTATGTTTCCAGGGGACTATGCATATTTATTAAAAGGAATTTTCTTTTCCTTTTGTTTTCCATTGGGTGATAGAAGTAGAAGGAAGAAAAAACGAATACTGGTTAATTGACAAAAGAAGGTGAGTGTCTATGAATTGAAGAATGACTCAACAAATTGTGGTATACGGATTCATTGGAATAGTATAGCATCATAAGAAAAGACAAATATGAAGAATTCCAAGAAACATGGGAAGGCATATAAACTGATATAGAATGAAAGAAACAGAAAAAGGAAAAATCTCTGTGTGTGTGCGTGTGTGTGTGTGTGCGTGCGTGTGTGTGTGTGTGTGTGTGTGTGTGTGTGTGTGTGTATGAAGTGGTGGCATAGTACATCAAGCTCTGGACTTAAAGTCAGAGAGATCTGAGTTCAAATTCTGCCACAAAGGCTTAGGAGCAATATCACTTTTTCTCAGTCTCAGTTTTCTTAGCTGTAAAACAGGACAAAACAATACCTGCTTCCCAGGACTGTTGAGAATCAAATTCGATAAAATATCCAAAGGGCTTAATAAGCCTTAAAGTGCTATATAAGTGATAGCTATTATTATGTAAATTCAAAGATACTAAAATAAAGCTAAAAACTATGTCATGACCAATCTTGGTCATGAGAAACAGATGAAGAAATGGGCTTTCATTTTTATATTAATGACCTGGAGCACTTTGAATGTAGAATGTTGTATACACAGCCAGATACTGTCTCTTATTTAACTTTTTCTTTAAAAAGAAAAGAAAAAGCTATCTAATAAGACAGGGGGAGAGGTAGAGAGTTGAATTTACCTGAAAAAGACCATGTTGTAAAAATTAAGGTATCAATGAAAATAATTTTTTTTAAATCTAATCTCTCTCTCTCTCCTTCCCTCCCTCCCTCCCTCCCTCCCTCCTAGGTTTTGGGAAATTCATGTGACCTCATGCTCAAG
>CM053769.1:284747701-284975327 GCA_028658325.1 Potorous gilbertii | reverse complement strand
CATTATGACTTAAGACCACACTTAAACTTTTAGGACACTCTGTATAGAAGTCATTTTTAATAGACTGCCATGTTCATAACTAAGATGAGAATTTCCCTGTGGTTTATATGCTGATGACCCCTATTAAATGCTTCTCCTTTAGAGTACGACTATGTAATTATTTTGTGTAGTTCAGCATTGTGGCTGTGTGTACTAAGGCCCTCAAAGATCCTAGGAGTCCTGGCCCACAAACCAGCTTGGCAGCTAGTGAAAATTGAAGGGTTTTTCTCCTTTAGCAACCTGCTTAACACTCCTGGTCCTAGTTCTGTTCTCTAGAGCCAAACAGAACAAATCTATTATATCTTTCACAGAATCATCCTTCAAATATTTGAAGACAGCTATCAGGTCCCCCATCAGTTTTCCTTTCTCTAATTTAAAGATCTCCATTTCATTCAACAGATTCTTGTGCAGAAAACCTGGTGTCACCCTCCTCTGTATATTTTCCAGATGGCCAATGACTTACCTAAACTGGGGCATGTTGTTCTAGATAGAGTACAACCTAAGATTGCATTGGCTTTCTTGAGTACCACTGCATACTACTGATACACGCAGAGTTTGTAATTCATTAAACAACTTCATTTGTTCCACATGAATTGTTATCTAGTCATGTCCCATCGTGCAATTGTACAGTTATTCTTTTTCAGCTCAAGTATTGGACTTTAGATTTTTCCCAGTAAATTTGATTGTATTAGAGCCAGGCCATTGTGTTACTCTGTTGGGATGCTTTTTTGGGGGGGATCCTAATTCTGTCCTATAACATATTAGCATTTTTTCCTTCACAGCTTTGTATTATATTTTTACTTAATGAGTATACCATTCATGCCTTCACTTAATCATTAATAAAGATGTTAAATAAAAGGAATCCAAAGACAGAGCCCTGGCTTGCTTCAAAACAGAAGACAATTCATCCATTAATAAACATTCCTTCGTTCCATTTATTCAAGTAGTTCCACATTTGCCTAAATATACTGTTGTACAAACACTTTACCTATCTTGTCCATAGAATATTGTGAAAAACTTCGCTATATAGCCTACTGAAATCTAAGTCTTCTATGCCTTTATTAACTCTCCTCTGATCACCAGACAAGAATTGTTCTTTTGACATTTATTGTATACCTTCTACATTCAAGACGATGCGAATATATGTATTTTTCTTTATTTTTATTCCAGAACTATTCCCTTGCTTTTGCAGGAAACAACTGATGAGGAAACTCTTTTCAATAATCCATTTCAGCAACTTATCTGCAATTTGGAGATTTACATAGAGCACTGGGAAGTTAAGTGACTTGCTAAGGTTCACCTAGTATATCAGAAGTACTGAACCCAGGTCTTCCTGACTCTGAGGTCAGCTTTCGACGACATCTGTGTCTCTCAATATCTATATATATAAAGGAATACATGTCATCAAGGATTTTGAAATTAAGTGAAAATAGGACATGGCATTGTAAGACCTGGATTAAGTCTCAGTTCTGTTACTTATTAGCTATGTGATGTTACCAAGTGACATAATATAGTTGTTTTTTAATTATTAGTATAAGAGGCAATGTGTATTAATGGAAATGGGGTCATGACAAGTCGTACATGACTGAAAATAACTGAACCACAATTGATATTGTGGTTCAGTTGTTTCAATCATATCTGACTCTTCATGACTCCATTTAAGGTTTTCCTGGTGAAGCTATTGGAGTGGTACACCCTTTCCTTCTCCAGCTCATTTTATAGAAAAGAAACTGAGGAAAACAGGATTAAGTGACTTGCCCAGGGTCACAGAGCTAGTTAGTATCTGAGATTGGATTTGATTTCAAGAAGATGTCTTCTGGACTTTAAACCTAGCACTCTATCCACTGTGCCACCTAGAGAATAATGAGCTGAACCATTTCTGTCTCATGACAGTTGAGGCAAAAGTTTTAAAGATAGGTGCAAAAAAACCCAATAAAAGGCCTTGAAGAACTTGAAGTAAAAAGTTTCTCAGTGAAAGAAATAGTTAATACAGGGTGTGAGGATTCTGGTCTAGAGAAAACAGTGTTCTGAGTAGCTGGGAAAGAGAGAATGTGGAATTGCTCTAACAGGAGAACGACAGCCTTGACAAGATTCCCTAGCCTGCTTTGTTGACTCATTATCGGTCTGTCATAGAGACTCTGAACAAGACTTAGATCAGTATTACTGTCCTTGGAAAAGAGAGCACCTGAGTGGGGACCTACAAGCACCAACACTGACTAGCTCACAGAAAGAAGAGTATTAAATTAATATACAGTGGCCAATAGTCTGCTACTCCTCATTCAGTGCTTTTGGAGATGATTATATATTAATTTGGTGTGAACCCATATACTCCATTTTCTTTGTATTCTGTATAAAACTGTTCTATTGAATCTGTTAAGCTTTCATATTGGCCTCAAATTGAAAATTCATGGAGATGGCATATTGTTCAATGTTCTTACGAATTCCTAGAACTATTCTGATTTTAATATTCTTAGCTCTCCTTTCATCTGCAATGTCTACATAACCCCCTTTTCTGCATTAGCACATACCTACTGCTAGAGTGGCAATTTTTCTTTCAAGAGTGTGTGAATGTATGTTTGTGTGTATGCTCCCTTATATGCACTGCCCTTCAAACAGAATTCATTATTTTATTCTTGAGTATATGACTTCAGTGTCCTCTAGTCACCACAGAGCAAACTCTGAAACCTGGGCATTAAGCAATACCTGAGCCAGAAAGGATGCCCTCATTTTTCATCATTTGAGGTTGATTTGATCACAATGGACAGGAAACTTTGCCTGGGATGCTGCTTTATTTACTGTCATTTTCCAATATAAAGTACCTCCAAGGGTCCAAAATAATAAGCCTTATAGTGAATGTTTAGCCATGGTGTCTACTCTATTAATTCGATGATAGTGGCAGAACAAAGCCTGTTGGGGATATTGCTTTGAACAATATATTGATATTGAGCTTCCCTGGGGTTCTACCCATAAAGCACCTTCTTTTTCTATATCTCTCTGTCTCTATTTCTGTGCATATGATTGTGTGTGTGTGTGTATGTGTGTGTGTGTGTGTGTGTGTGTGTGTGTGTGTGTGTGTGTAGACAGAGATGGATAATGCGGCATATGGTTTTATATAATTTATATTTTTATTTAAATATATATATATATATATATATACATATTGCATAAACAGTTAAGAAATAGCAAATAATAACAGATAGCCAGTCTCTGATTCAAAAAGACCTGGTTCAAGTTCTACCTTTCACAAATTCTGTTGTTGTGATCCTAATCAAGTCATTTAAAGCCTCACTGCCACAGGTAACTCTCAAAGTCTATAAGTGCTTTACACATAGTAAGCACTAAGCAAATGCTTTATTCATTCATTTACATCTGCATCCTGAGACACAGGTCTGGTGTGCACAGCTGGCTGAGAATGATTACGATGAATGAGAGCTTTAAGTATTTCAACTTTCAAATATCATCCCATAAGGTTTTTACCTTGTGAGTTTTCCTATTGTAAATAATACCATCAGAGTCTTATCTTACTGTTTCACTCTTAATAACTAGATATATTGATAGATATAGAAATATATACATATATGTCACATATTTCCTACTTTTGTCATTGTTAGGTTAGGAGAGACATGCTGAAAACCACTATACCTTTAGAATTACGTGATAAAAAATTTGTGGTTTTCTTCTAATCTTTGTCAGCCTTTCATTTAGCATTTTCATCAATACTTATTCCTCTTTCTCATATTTATCATTCTCTAGTTTATTGTGAACATAATATTTCTTTTATAGAGTTGGATATAGTACTTTCTCCCTATTTTTGAAACTAGTTTATGATACATTTTTTCTTTAAATGTTTGATGAAATTCACTTGCAAACTCCCAATCCAAACTCTACTTGCCTCATTTAGGAAGTTTTTTTAAAACTTATCTTTTAGAGATTGTGCTGTTTTTGTAGATATTCATACATTTCATTAAAGTTTTGCTTTCTTCACATGTAATTAGATGCAGTAGTTTCATTTAACTTTATTTTCTTCCCATTGGTTAGGAATCTCCTCTTTCAGACTATTGCACTGAGTTCTATCTCTATCTCTATTGTTTGGGTTTGTGAAGACCTAAGACTTCTTTCAGTTTTGCTGCTTCTATCATTTTTCTATTATTATATTTTTCCTGCCATCTCTGTATTTCTGGGCTTCTCCTGCATGATTCTATTCCACAAAAGTTCTATTACTTTATTAAGATGCTTTCACTGAATGTTCCAAATTAACGAGTCTTGTGTTTGTCTCTTTATGCTCATTTAATAGACTTATTTCACTTTTATAGACATCAGATTTGCCTTTATGTCTCTTCCTGAGTTGTTGTTTTTTTAAAGGTTCTAGGACTTGGACCATTCTTTCCTTTGAGGAACTCTTCATTCTTGTGTTATTCTTTCTTTATGAAGGATTTTTATTTCTTCCTTTTATTCTATAGTATATATTCATTGTCCTGGGGGTCTCTTTTTTGTTTAATTATTTGTTCAGATCATTAGGTTTGTTCTGCTTAGGGATTACTTTACTTTCCCCTTTTGTTTTAATTGTGGTTCATTTATTTCATTTAACTCATTTGTTGTTATTGTGATGCTATGAAATAGAGCTAAGTTATGACCAGTCTTCTTGTTTGAGTTTCTTCAGTGAGTTTTCCTTCTTATCCTAAGTCCTTATATTTTTGTACTCCATATAAAACTTTGCTACAAACTCAGCCAATCTGTTATTTTACACTTGTTTCACTCCCAGTTTGGACCCTTTCCTCTTTCCCTAGAAGTAGGAGTCAACTTTCTCTCACCCCTTATTGTCCTCTCAGTCATTTGCACATACCAGTTTTGCCTAGGGTTTGATTCAACAGAGAAGAAAACCAAGGATAGAACCTTAGGTAACACTCATACTTAGGGAATAGGAAGAGAAAGGTGAGTTTATAAAGTAAACAGAAGAACAGGGGGAACATTAAGAAGAAAACAAGGAGAGAAAAGGTTCACAAAAGTCAAGGAAAGACAGTATTAAGTATCATCTTATACCTATTGGATTTTATGCTAGATACTATTGAATAGAAAGACAAAAAGGAGTCAGTCCCGGTCCTCAAGGAGTTGACATTCTCCAGGAGGTAAAGAGGAGGTAATTTGAAGTATAAAAAGGAATCGATAAGTGGGAGCATCAGGGAAGGGGGAAGAAAGTGGTACCTGAGCTGAGCCTTGAAGAAAGATACAGATAGATTCAGAGACGTAGAAGTATATTCTTGCCATAGAGGTTCAACAGTTATATACATCTCACTCCTTAATTGCCACACTGTTCTTGGCCCTCTCATTCTCTCTCTATACACTCAGTCTTTTGATAATCTCATAAACTCCCAAAGGTTCTCTTACCTTCTCTATGCAGAGGACTCCCACATCTGTATAGGTAATAGTGTACTGTAATTCATTCAGCACAAACACATATGACTCACTCTAGCAGCTACAAACTCAAGCCATGCTTCACAACCCATCCAACCTTCCACCCTGACTGTCCCCTCGCCATTCACCTTCTGCTGCTCCTTTTTGGAACCACTGGCCTGAGGCCTTGCTCTATCAAATGAGATATTTGTAAAGGATTTATCACAGTGTCTGGCACTAGTCTCCTTTCCTCATTAGTGAGGCAGTGAGTATAAATTCAAATGGCCCCATCTGTCTTGCCAGCCTCAGACCACAGCCTATACATCTTCTTACCACCTACCCACTACTACCACTATCTTTCCAATCATCCAGATTTGAAATCTAAGCATTATCCTGAACTCTTCTCCCTCTTCCTCAACCCACTCCTATGTCAAATTAGCTCAATATCTTATTGGCTCTACCTCCAAAATATAAAATCAGAGCATCATGAATATAAAGTCAGATGGGACCTCAAAAGTCAGCCACTTAGTTTTACATTGATATTCAGGGAATTTAACAATTCATCAAACAGTAAGTATCTCATAAGCATTTACTATTCACCTACTACTGTACTAAGTGCTATATGATAGAACTGATGTCTCCCTCATGTAACTTCTTTCTTCATACTTACAACATGGAGTGGCTTTGCCACAAGATTCTTCCAGGGCCTGACTGGCCCTCACTTTTCTAATATAGCTTCCTGATCATCTAAAATTCTAAAGGGACACAAAGTCCCATCCACATAGAGTCCAGAATTCTCAGATTTGCTGGATTTCTGAAACCCACAAGAATAACCTTTTATGCATTTCTAATGAGATACATTTCCATATGGAAAATAGGGTGACCATGTCCAGAAAAGCTAAAAGCCACTGTATCCTTGTCACATATCCTTGCTGTGTTGGGGCAAAGTAAACCTCCTTGAATTCAAATTTCAATGACTTTCTAGTGTCTTATTTCACCCAACATCAAACCTGAACTAAGATAGCATTAGAGTCAAACTTCTGATAGGATCATTATATGAAGAAAAGGCAAAGGAATTACAACTTTTAAGGTGTTTGTCTTCTAATGAGGGAGAAATCATGTAAATAGATGAAATTATACAATATACATGCACAATAGAAGGAAAGTAGATTTATAGGCAAAGGAACAAGCAACTGGTGGGACCAGGAAAAGCCTCCTGTTAAAACTGATGCTTGAGCTAATTCTTGAAGGAAGTCAGGTATTCTAAGCAAGGAGGTAGGGAAGGAGAGCATTCAAAACATGAAAGACATTCAGTGCAAAGGCTTGGAGATGGGAACTGAAGCACTGTTTATGAGGAGCAAGGAAAATAATAAAAGTTCAGTTTGGTTGGATTGTAGAATGAGTGGAGAAATATCTAAGAAATCTAGAAAAATAGGAAAGAGGCTAAGAAGAGCTTAAAATAGCAAATAGAGAAATTTTTGTCTAATTCTATAAATTGAGAGAGCCACAGAGTTTATTGAGTCAAAGGGAAAGGATAACATGATCAGATTTATGCTTTCAGAAAATCTCTTTGGTAGCTATATGGAAGATGGATTTGAGCTGCAAGAGAACTGAATACAGGTTCTAATTAGTAGGCTATTGCAATAATCTAGACCCAAAGTTACAGCTTAGGATAGAAGCTGTCCAAGTGGAAAGAGTGGGGCATATTTGAGAGATATTAAGGAAAAGACAATTATAAGATCTGGCTATTAATGGGTTATGTAGACCAAGAGGGAGTGAGGAATAAAGAATAACACTGAAGTTGTGAACCTGGATGGTCATTCCCTTGAAAGGTATAGAGAAATTCAGAAGATGAGTGGGTATAGGAGAAAAGATAACAATTTCTGTTTAGGACATGTTGAGATTAAGAGACCCAAGGGACATCCAATTTGAAATGTCCTATAGGCAATTTGTGATGTAGGATTACAATTCAGGAAAGGTGAGGGCTGGATATAGAGATCTGAGAGTCATCTGCACTGAGATGATAATTAAACCCATGGGAGCTGACAAGACCACTGAGTAAAATCATGCAAAGTGAAAAAAGGAGAAGGTGTAAGAGACAGCCTGGGTCTATATCCCCAATGAGTGGACATGACATATGTGAAAGTCCAGCAAAGGAGTTCAATACTTCCATTTACATAGCCAGCAACCTTGTACCACTACCTTCTCTTGACCAAATGGATGCAGCAGCCTCCTAATTCAGTTTCTGTATTAGGGTCATAACTCACATAGGACCACAAATTTAGATCAAGCTGGGACTTTAGGGCTTGTGTAGTTCAACCTGCTCATTTTACAGGTTGAACCAAAGTCCAGAGAGTTAGGTAACCTACCTAGAGTCACACTATCAGTAATAGATCTCAGAAGTGAATCCAGATCTTTTGACTATACATCCAGTTCTTGTTCTACCACACACTGCTGCCTCTCCATCTAGACTCCTCCCTCTGCAATCTGTCTTTTATACAGCTTCTAAAATAATCTTCCTTACATAGAAATCTGACCATGTCACTCCCTTACTATGGAACTTGCAGAGACCCTTTATTGATTCTATGTAAGGGGAACATCCAAAAGCCACAGCATGGCATTTAATTCTAACAATGTCTTCAGTCTATTTTTGAAACTGATTTCCATTCACATATTCTGTGCTATGGCCAAACTGATTAATTTGACTTTTCACAGACTCTACCTCCCACCTCCTTGCCTTTGTATCCTCCGTGGTCATCCTCCATGCCTGGTCATCCTTCATGGTCATCCTCCACACCTGAAATGAGCTCTCTCCTTACTTCCATCTCTTGCTCAGTCTCTAATTTGTTTCAAGGCTCAGCTCTAGTGTTACCTTGAATTAAAAGTTTTGTGGGGATTTTTTTCTAAACTGGCTTGGTTGCTAGAATTCTCACCCTTCTTGAATTATTATGTATTTACTTATCTGTTTACATATTACATCCGCAGATAGTTAGAATATATACTCCTTTAAGAGCAGAGGATGCTTTTGGTTTTGGTTTACATTTTCTTTATATTCCCCATAACTGGAAAAATAACCTGCACATAAAAGGTACTTGCTCATTGGATTAGCTTCAATGGATTGGGTGAATAAGGAGAGATGAGAAACGGAATGTCAAGTTTGAAGAGCAGCTGCTTTGCCTGGAAAGTAGGGTGTAGAGGACTATATGTCATAGCTATAGAGTAAGAAGGGAGAGGTCATCTAATCCATATGTTATGCATTTTGAAGATAATGGAACTGGGCTAAGCAGGGTCAAGTGATTTGTCCAGGGTCTCACAGTGCTAAGTGTTTGAGTTGAGATTTGATCCCTGGGCTTCCTGATTCTAAGTCTGGGACTTGATTCACCATGCTGTATCTTGAAGTTTCCACAAGAAGGGTAGTAATGCGAAAAATGACCAAAAAGATCACCTGAAGAAAGACTATAAAAACATCTGAAATTCTAGGCTGAAATTTTCTTTTTAATCTAGAGATAGCTGGAAATCCCTGAAGGTTGTTGAACATAGGGATGGTGTGGATAGCAGTGTGATATAAAGGAAGGAGTTCTAGAGTTGGATTTGGAGAACCTGGGTTTTTATCTCAGCTTGGCCATTTACTATTTGTGAGACCTAGGACTGATTTCTTATCTTCCCTGGACCTCTATCTGTGAAAAGACATGGCTTCTACCAGTGTGAATCTAATGGGTCTGTGAGGTTCAACGTATTCTCCATAAGTTGTTCGTCCTTCTTTCTAAAGGGACTTCTGCACTGAATTTGTGGTTGTTCACATTTATATTTCCAGCATTCAGCATAGTGTCTGGTACTCCGTGAACTCTTTTTTTTATTTTATTTTTATTTATACCTCTTTAATTTTATTTTAGACTCAAATGCCAGAACACAAATACCAAACAGAGAAAATAAACAAATATATATCATAAATTTAAATACAAAGTAAGAAAGAAAAAAAAGCATGTCATGTGCATAGCAGAACATAAGAAAGGATTCAAAATATGTAGCAATATTTTCATTTCAAGGAAGCTTGTATGATAAATAATACACTTTGTGTTGAGAACTATCCATCTTTTTTTTTGCTTCCATGTAAGTTTTCTTTTGTTTTCTGCTGTACATTTTTTAACTTTGTTCTTTTTTCTTCTCTCACCCCACAAAAGGCTACAATTAAGTTTCTCTATAGTTATAGATATATACATACACATATACATATATAGACATACATTTTCCCAAACAAATTCTACTCCTGATCTTTGTTTTTGTTTGTGCATATCCCTTATTTCCTATCCTTCCTGCCTCCTCTACTTTACTTCTACCCTTCTTTTACTTACCTACCCACCTTCAAAAATTCCTTCCCTGTCCTTCCATTGCCGTAAATCTAAACACCCCTCTATATGCCCTTTTTACCTATCCCCTCACCCTCCTCTCTAAAGATCCATCCTTTGTCCTCTCCCCCTTCCCTATTCCCCCTACAGTTTTATTTCTTCTGAATTTAAAAGACTTCTATACACTTCTAAATATATACATATTGTTCCCTCTTAAACTCATTCCCAGTGAAAGTAGGTCACCAGAACTACCAGCCCCTCCCCACCTAATTCCTCAGTATTGATCTTCCTCTTGCACCTCATTTGTATAAAATAATTACTATTTCTAGCTGTATCTAAATTTTTACTTTTTAAATTTATATCGTACTCAGGTTTACCCCAATCTTTCTTATGAGTTACCCAATTATTAATAAGAATCTTAGACATGCTTTATATTTTACATATATATAGTAAGTAAACAGTCTGTCCTTATTGAATCCTTATAATCAGTCTTTGATATGTACATTATTTTTTTCTTGACTCTTGCGTGTCAAATCTATTAATTTCAGGTTGTTTTTTTAACAAAATTTTGAAATTCTGAGAGTTGATCAAATGTCTATTTGTCCTTCATTCAGGATTATGCTTAACTTTGCTGGGTATGATATTTTCAGCTGGCGCCTCAGTTGGTTTGCTCTTCAATATATAGTGTTCCAAGACCTGCAATCCTTCTATGTCTCTGCTGCTCAGTCTTGTGTTATTCTAATTGTGGCACCATCATATTTAAATTGATTTATTCTTGTTGCTTTTGATATTTTATCCTCTATCTGAGGGTTTCAGAATTTGACTATGATATTTCTATGAGTTTTCCTCCTAGAATCTCTCTTAAGTGGTGATCAATGAAATTTTTCTATTTCTACTTTGCCCCCTTGTTTTAATGCTTCACGACCATTATCTTTAATTATTTCTTTCATTATTGCATCAAGATTCTTTTTTATCATAACTTTCAGGTAGTCTGATTATTTTTATATTTTTTCTTCTTGATCTGTTCTTCAAATCTGTTGTTTTTCTTATAAGATGTTTCACTTTCTCTTCTATTTTTTAATTATTCATATTTTATTTAATTATTTTTTGATCTCTTATGATTTCACTGGCTTCACCTTGCCTAATTCTAATTTTCAAGTTGTCATTTTCTTCTTTAAGATTCTAGATCTCCTTTTCTGATTGGTTGACTTTCCTTACATAATCTTCTTGTTTTTCCTGGATTTTTTTTTAGTTTTTCCTCCATCTCTATTATTTGATTTTTAGAGTTTTTTTAAGATCTTCAATGAATTGGGGGGCTGGGGGCAGGGGACCATTTTATGTTACTTTTTGGAATTTTTTTACTTTAAAATCCTCCACTGGAACTGAATCCTGGTATTCTCCATTCTGATAATAGCTTTCTATGGTTGGATTCTTTCTCCTTTCTCTGTACATTTTTTTAATGATAGTAACCTTAATTTTTATAATCACCTCTAGCCCTGAAGTATGAAGGATGGTTTGTCTTGCCCCAGATCTTCAGTTCTCCCCTCTAGCTTGGAATCAAAGCCAAATCTCCAACCTCCTGTAAGTACCCATAACTAGAAGTTTTCTCCCCACTTCTTCTGCACTCATGTACTGGTTCCTTGTTCCCTCCCCCCATCATAGCCCTGCCACTCTTCACAACACAGCTGGGTCTGGTGTTCCTTTTCAATTCAGAGGTTCCCTCGATCTCCCCAGGGCTCAGATGCCCAATTCCCCTCATTATCCTGGGAATAAAACTTGCTGTGGCTGGAGCCAAGGAAGCCTTTCAAACCAATTACTCCCAGGGTTTGCAACTTGTTGTTAAAGTAGACCCTAGACTGGAGGTGTTTACTCTTCACAGGGACCAAACCTTGCCCTAGGATTTTTCTTCTGATCTTCTCATATTATCCCAGAAAGACTCCAGTTGTGCCCCTATTTTTATTTATTTTTAACTGCACTTTGTTCATCCTAAGGTCCTATTTTATCTCTTCTATGGGTCAATATCTTGAGAGCTTGGAATTTTCTGACCTACTCCACCATTTTCCCAGAATCCTCTCTGTGAACTCTTAATAAATGCTTGTTGACTTGACTTGTTGACAAACTCTTCACCCCATCCAGGTACAGTCCACTACTCAATCCAAGCAGTTGGCAAACTGACTGTAACTTTACCTCTATGTTTCTGTTAAGTTGGAAAGGACTCTTGGTTGTACATTTGGAAGTGTCAAATAAGATTAGAGAGAAAAGCATTTTGAAAAGGGCTTACTTGAAAGGGAGAAATTAATGCAAAAAACCCTACTTTATGCTTTATAAAATGCAAAACA
This sequence comes from Potorous gilbertii, assembly GCA_028658325.1. Lineage (NCBI taxonomy): Eukaryota > Metazoa > Chordata > Mammalia > Diprotodontia > Potoroidae > Potorous > Potorous gilbertii. The sequence goes on along the minus strand of CM053769.1, from coordinate 284,963,212 downwards.
TGTACATTTGAGTTCTTACATGGTTAACCTTTTAATAGGGAAATAAGTTGGTGTCAGTATGATGTTTTAACTTTTCACAATACAATTGGTAAGGCATATGTATCTGACAGCTATTTTAAATGTCACAAAAAAGACATGTTTGTTCTTACTCTAAAGTCCTCCACACTCCTTCTTTTTCTCCCTTTGCATGCCTTTTCTGAAAACTCAATTCACTAAAAGCATTTAATAAATCCTTTCTACATGACAGGCATTGTGCTAGCTAATAGATATACAAAGATGAGAAACAACACAACCCTTACGCTCAAAGAACTGGGTTGGCTGGTTGTTGTCCTTCATACTCAAAGAGAACCAAAATGGAATCAACATGTCAGGGTCAAGGTACAATATGTCCAGCTATGGCTGATCAGACCAACACAAGCTCTGGAGGCACCACAATAGGTCAGGCACAAACAGTCCACTTGAACTTCTGGAGAAGAGATGTCTCTAAATTTGCATGTCTCAAATCTCTTTTGAGCTACTATAATTCTGCTTTGCTAAAAGAACACAGTACCTTCTTTGATGCAAGCACATCATGCTGGGCAGTCTTTTGCCAGATTCTTCCATGTCATGCAATCTATTCCAAAATTCTTCAGAGAGACCTTGAAAGTGTTGCCTCTTCTGTCCTACATATGAGTACTTGCCTTGTGTGAATTGGCAAACCTACATTTATATTTGACCAACATGGTCAGCCCATCTGAGTTGAGCTCTCTGCAGTAGAGTTTTATTGTTTGGCAGTTTAGCTTGGAAAAAGACCTCAGTGATAAGTACCTTATCTTGCCAAGTGATCTTCAGAATCTTCCTAAGACAATTCAAATGGAAGCAATTCAACTTCCCATTATGGCTCTGGTAGTCTGTCCAGGTTTCACAGGCATACAATAATGAAGTCAGCACAATGACTCAGTAGACTTTCAATTTGGTGGGCAGCCTGATGCCTCTTCTCTCCCATATTATCTTTTGGAGCCTCTCAAATGCTGAGCTAGCTCTGGCAATGTGCACATCAACCTTGTCATCTGTATGGACTTCCCAGGAAAGTATATTGCCAAGGTGTTTGAACTTATCCACAGCATTCAAAATTTCTCCTTTTGCTATAACTGATAGTTCCACATATGGATGGTGTGGTCTTAGCTGATAGAGAAGCTCTGTTTTCTTAATGTTAAAACTTTTAGGCCAAAATTAGCACAAGTAACAGAGAATTGATCAATATTTGTTACATCTTAGCTTCAGAGACTGTATTGAGTTCACAATCATCTGTGAATAAAAAGTCACACACCAACTCTCCCACTCTCCCTCCACTTTAGTCTTGGCTTGTAGTCTTTTCAAGTTAAATAATTTACAGTCAGTGCAGTAGCGGACCCGGATGCTGTTTTTGTCCTCATTGAAAGCATCCAGTAACAGAAAGCACCCAGTAACAGCACTGAACACCATGATACAAAGCATGGGAGCAAATATACAGCCCCGCTTCACTTCGTTGGTGATTGGGAAAGTACAGGAGCATTGTCCATTACCCAGAATCTTTGCAAGCATGCCATCATGAAACAATGAGCTTATAGTCGGAAGAATAAGTTGAACACACTAGTAATATAAGGTAGAATGCAGGCAAAAGAGATATTTCGGGTGTCATAACAAATTTGAGGTGAGAAAGAGATCTTGTACTCAAAGGGTCAGAAAAGTTTCTTTGGATGAATTGGTTTCTGTCCTGGATGCGGAATGGAGAACAATTTTAACATGCAGAGTTGAGAAAGGAATGAATCCTACACATGGGAATAAGATAATTGAGTACATAAGAAAGGGAGGGGACAAAATGACACCAAGCTCAGATATGATTTTGTCCCACTGGTAGGTAGATATATAGCATTGGAACTTAGGAAAGAAATTGGGGTTGGTTATACAGACCTGTGAGACATCTGTATAAATATGGTCACCGAAGACATGGGAGTTATTTAACTCCCTAAAGAAAGACAGTGAAGAAAGAGAAGGCCCTGAGCAAAATTTATGATAAAGTAAGGAACCTATAATAAACAAATGATTTGTACATTTTCTTTTCAAAGCAATTCTCTGACCAAAATAGAAGCTCTAAATGATTGAAAATGTCTTTCATTGAATAAGTACTATGTTAAAGGCTAAAATGGAAACTTTTCAGTGAGCTTTCTCTCTCTGTCTCTGTCTCTCATACACACACACACAAATACACACACACACACACCCCCTCAGTTGCACAAACAGAATACATAGGTAAGTCAAGAAAGAAAGTTAGATAGGGTGCTTTTTCCACAAAATTGCCACCTCTGAATTCAGAAACTTAGGAAGCTATAAAAATACTCATAAATATCTGAACATACATAACACAAAAATAAGAATGCCCCAGTGATATAGGGAGGAGAGGAGGAGCAATCCTTCAGAAAGATATCTCCAGATAAAATCTCATCCTGGGTACAGGAAACATGAAGTTAACAAAGAAGAAAAGTTTTCAAGAGTTGAAGTCTGAGGAGTCTAGGGAACTTTTCACAAGGGATCCATACTATGGCTAAAGAAAGATGGAGTAGTACTGAGGAATCCCAATTAAAATTTAAGCCTTTCTTATAAATAAATGATGAACCATTACCAAAGGATTTAGACAATGGAAAAGTCAGCTTCTTGCCCCACTTCCTTATAGAAAGTGGTTAAAATATATGTGAGATATAGATATATAGATATATGTTATATGCATGTTGTATATATCCACCCACACATATATATACATATATATCATATATATACATACAGAATTAAAATATAATAATGGAAAGAAAATGTATTTTGTCACACTCACAAAAAAATGAGCATCTTAAAAGGCAAGCATGAAAGTTCTTAAACAAGTGAGATCCCTGCTAATACAGAGAATGGGTTTCCTATAGAGGGAAATGATCTTTTTAAAAATCTTCAATGAATCTTAAATTGAAATTATGTTTCTCTAGAAAGTTATTATGAAAGTTAAGTGCTTCTCTAGGGGAAAATTAGTGTCAAAAAGGCAATAGTTTATGGCTTGGAGTTTTCATTTCCTGAAAAAGGGCAGGTTATAACACCAAGCTCAGAGCAAGCAGTTGGGGTAAAAAAAAATTAATTTGTTCAACACTCAGTCCATGTTAAATATTAACCTTCGAAAATGAGTTTAACTTTGCAGAAGGCTATAACATGTCTTCTTTATTAAGCAGTGCATCAGGACATTTTTCTAGGCAAAATCTGTAGTGCTAAAATCTCATCGCTGAGCTATTTGCTCGAAAAATCAAGCACAATACTGCAATGAACTAATTCCTGCATTACCTTGCTCTGCTGGAGAGTTCAACAGAAGGCACTGCTTCTCTAAGAACCTTGAAAAATTGAACTTTGAGAGGCAACCAAGCAGCCTCATGCCTTGAGGTTCTCACAGCTAATGTAGTTCTTCATGTTCTTGACTTCAGTCATGTTCCATTACCTTCCTCCCTGCCCCCACCCCTCCTCCTCCATACTGGAAGGAAGATACAAATAGAAAAGATTATTTAAAGGAGAGTTTTTTATTTAGGAGCCTGAAGCACTGATAACTCTGACATGCACTTTGGAAAGTTCCTTCTGCTGGGTTTATTCTTGTGCTTTCTGATAACTGCTAATGCTATACTTTCTGGGTTCTTGAAACTGAGCAGCATGTAATTAATTAGATTTATGAACATGTCCTCCTAATGAATGCCATTGTGCTATTTAAAGAAATAATGGGAAATCTATCATATTCTTGACAAGAAAAATTAAACATGATGTCAAGATACTGTTCCTCCTGATGTCAGTCCTTTCCTCATCAACACATATACTGTTGGGTGTGTGTGTGTGTGTGTGTGTGTGTGTGTGTGTGGTGAGAAGAGGTAGAGAGCAAGTTATACTCCCTGTCTATCAATTCCTCTCCAAGTCATTCAGAATCAAGCCTCATTGTCATCTTTGACTTTCTTCATTTCCCTGATTTCTCAAGAATCAGTCTCTAAATCCTATTGATTCACCCTTCTTAAAACCTCAAACTTTAATCTTTCCGTTGCAGTCAGTCCCAATGCCACTACCTTACTCCAAGTCCATGTCCCTTTACTCCTATACTACTGCGTGAGTCTACTAACTGGTCTCCCCACCTCTAGTCTCTCTTTGTGGAATCCATTCTGCACATTGACATCAGATATATCTTTCTAGAATTATGTTGTCACCATCTCATTTCTGGACTCCAAGAACTTCCCACCACCTATAGAATAAAGACCAAACTAAAGCCTTTTGCTATCTGATTCCAACTTATCTTTCCACTGCTTTCCAATACAAACCCTCTCCTTCCTCCAGGCTGTTCACTGTCCCTAATATTAGCAGATACATCCTCCTTTCATCTTCATCTCCCATGACTTTCTTACCACCTGGAGTGACTAGGGCACTCCAGAAAAGAGAAGAACAGCAATAGTTAAAATTTATATAATACTTACTGTGTACCAGGCACCATGCTAAGCACTGAAGAATGAAGCACAACAATCCTGTGAGGTAGATGAGAAAATTGAAGCAAACAGAGATTAAATGACTTGCCCAGGGTCACACAGCTATTGTCTGAGGAGAGATTTGAGGAAGAGATGTAGGTACTACTTAGCTGCCTCTGGGAATGTTAAGTGTAACCAGAACACATCAGCAATTTTATGGGTCAATAACATCATTAATATGGGCACTTCTGGTAGTGGCACAGATCACAGCTCCACCATCCCAGGCTCAGACTGAGCAGTTCTTGTCCATGCCTTCCTGTAACTCCTCTAGAGAAAATCAACCTAGTGCCCTGGAGGTCTTTTATCATTAAGTTGTTGTTTAATATTCTGTGGGTGCCAGGATAGAATTCAGGCCTTCCATCCATTGTCCTTGGTTCTCCCTACCATCTCACCATGTCACCCTGATGCAGATTTTAAATATGGGTTCATTTTGCCAGAGAAGCTTGGTGATGAATTCATATGCAAACACACATCATGCATAAGTTTTAGTCTTGTCTTTTTCAAACCATAGAAAAATAGGAAGAGAATTTTTGTACTGAACTGGGCAGCAAATTTATCTACTTGAAGCAACAAATCTTGCTTTTTTTCAAGGAGCTATTTCTTTTTTTTCCTTTCATATCAGTTTAATCTGTTTGTGACTATTATCCTGCTTCCCCAAGAACAGGAATACAATTTGCTGCCACAGAAATAGCTACCAGTTCAGTAGATTCTTCTCCATGCCCCTCCCTCTCTTTCACTGACTGCTGCCTAGAAAGAAATCAGCTCTCATGATAAGACTTCCCCCACCTCTACTAAGAATCTCCAAGAGAGTAATTCTGAAAAGTGACCTCCACTTGTCCCTCCCTTTTTTTAAAGTGTCCATCACCAAGCTCCTGCCTGAGTATCGGAGATTCCCTTTGTCTTATCACCAAGCTTCTTCAAAATTGTATATTTTGAACTCTGTCCAAATCGTTGGCCTTCAGGCAAATGGTACACTTCCTCAATGAGGAAATCCATAGCTGTAGCTTTATTCAAGCTCTGTCCCATTTTTATTCTAATAGGCAATTCTAAGCAGCATCAATAGGAAGCTATGTGTGAAGGGGATGTTAAAGGACCTGCTTTTTTTTTTTATTTCAATTTTTTAGGCATTTCATTGTAATGAGAATCATCATTGGCTTGGCCATGACTTAATCTCCTATTTGGGTGTGCTGTAAGGAATACCCCCCACCATAATCCTCTACTTAAAGTGTAAGTAAGAGTTGCTCTATCTGTTGAAGTGAATAAAAAGCACAAAAGGATTCAGAAAGTAATAACAAAGATAAATAACTCTGCAATAAAATTTCAGCTTCAGTAATTTTCCATTTATATTTTCCCACTGAATCATGTAGTCCCAAGCAATGCACTTTTAACATCTGAGCTGCATCATACAAAGTAATTTCATATCTAATACTTCCCAGAGAGCCCCAAATATAACACCCCATGCACAGCATACTACAATGCATTCAATGAATTATACAGTCCTCCCCAATAATGGGACTTCCTGTGTGATTTCATAGGCTTTCTAAGGCAATCAATCTACACATCTTAGAGAGAATGAATTGTCAGTCAACTTTTTTTTTTCAGTAAAGGGGGTTTCAGATGCTATTATTTATCCCACTTATTATTGAAAGCTGGCTGCTGAATGTGGTTTTCCTGTGTGAAACCACTGATGTGTTTGTGAGTCTTCAGCATTGAGATCTTGGTTAGCATAGCATTTTGCCAAGTGCATTAGGTGAGACTTCAGGGAATGCTAACAATGGAAAGAAAGTGAAAGGTACAGAGAGATGGAGGGGAGGAGGTATCTCTCTGCTAGATTCTTGGTAGCTAAAAGTCATTCTATTTTGCACAAAAGTTCCCTCTCTAGCTAGCTGTCACTCCCCCACCCCCATCTCTCTCCTCCAACCTCATGCAAACAATTTATATCTGAACTGAAAAGAAAACTGCACAATTTCCTCTGGAGACAAATCTACCTTAAACCTCTCTTAATTCTCTTCTACTCACTGGTGACTGTGGGCTCTTCCGGGGCTGTACTTTAATATAACTGAGTATGCAGTGAGCATTGTACTTGGCAGGGCTGAGAAGTCCCAGAGTCTCCTTGGAGCAGCCTGGTAAGAAACAGAGAATCCTGCCTCCAGTATGTGGGTCATTGAATAAGGCATTTGCTCAGTCCCCCTTTCTTTCCGTGGCAGTGAATCCTGAAACAGTACCTTCTCTCTTCCTATCATTGTCTAGTGCAATAAATGATGACAAGATCACAGAATTTAATTATAAGGGTAATGAATAGGTCATAGATTTAGAGCTAGAAGAGGTCTCAGAGGTCATTTACTCCAATGTCCTCATTTTACTGATAAGGAAACTGAGACCAAAGGAGGCTGTGACTTACCCAAAGTCACATAGGTAGAAAGCATCAGAGTACAGGGTGAAGTCAGAGTCCTGACACCAGGACCACTGGTATCTCCACTGCACCAAACTGCCTCCATCTCTGTAAAGTAGGAGGTAATACCATGTGCTGAGTGATGGAGATGATTGGGGACTTGAGCCTGAACCCTCTTGCTTCCCCATCTGTAGTGTGAGGAGGTCAGATCATATGACCCCCAAGTTTCCATCTAGTCCTGACATTCTGGGATCTCTTGGTCACATTTCAGGGAATGCAGCCCAGCCCCCACCACTCCAGGACTCTTTTGCTTTAAAACATATCCTAGGAATGAGGCACCAAATAAAATATCTTCTCCATGTTTGGAAGTAGAATTTCATTATTACTCCCGTATACATTTCAGCCACTTTTGTTCCCTCCAGCAACAGGATATTAAATAGTCTCAATATGTGATATTAAATATCTGCAATATGTAAGTATCAGGAAACTCATTCTTAAAACGAACTGCTCAAGGTGGGGATTAGTAGGAATGGCCTGTTCCATATACTCTAATGCTTAGTTGATATATTGGTCAGAATTGCTGAACTTTCTTTTTTAATTATTTGTTACAAGAGTAGAAGATGAAAATGGGAAATATTGGAAAAAGTGATATAAAAAAGGATGTCAGCTTTTTTAAAACTCTAAGTACTCTTTTTGTATTTCTCTTCCCTTGAAAGATGATGAGCAAGAAAAGTCATCCATGTCCCCTATACCTATAATCAAATTAGCAATTGAAAACCATTTGTTGAGCACTTACTAGGCACCTGAGAGGCAGAATGGTAAAATGGATGAAGTATTGGACTTGGTCAGTCCAAGAAGACCTGGGTTCAAATTTCACCTCTGATACTTACTAATTCTCCCATCCTGGGTATGTTTCTTAATCTCTGAATTTCAGGCAAGTCTGAGATTTTATAACTAAGTCATATACAAGTTGCATTCTCTGCTAATGGAGAGAGTCCTCCTAGAAAAATCACAGATCTTTGCTGAATTGACTGCATTTCCAGCCTTGGCTATTGAAGTAGGAGAAATGATCTTGCCTATGAAGAGTTTGCAATATATTTGAGAAGAAAAGACCCATATAAGTGAAATGGACATCAATAAATGACCATGTATAATTAAATGTTGATGATTTTGAGAACAAACTGTCATGAAGAGAGAGGTCATATGTTATAGAGAAGGGGGTTCTGAGAAAAGAGTAGGCTTGGGATAGACTCAGAAAAAGAAAAAGAGTTCCAAGAGACAGAAATAGCATAAGCCAAGGTATGGAGTGGAAAATCAGTATGACATATAAATGGGTTAGTCAAGAGACTGCCCTGGCTGGAATAGGATTGTTCCACTGAGGTGCAGAGGGATGGAATTGGCAATGCAATTCTAAGATAAATGTTCTATACTCCTCCCCTCCCCAGCATCTAATGCCTTATTCTTGACTCCCAAGCAACCTTTTCATAAGTGGTTATTCAGCTGCTTCCATGATAATGATGACTGGTCATTGCCTCAGGAAGAGGAGAGTGTGCTGTTATTAGCCTATGAGTCACTTGGCCCTCTCTACCAACATATGCTTGAAAACAGGCTTCAAAGGTAGAGTTTTAATTCTTCCTCAAGTTTCTCTCCCTGAATAGAATCTCATTAATAAAAGACTTGAAATAAATAAGAAAGGACTTGCTGAGATGCGCAAGCTGTCAAAAACTTTTTTTTCCCTTTAATAAAAAGGATTTTTCTCAGCAGGAAGACATAATCTTCCCTCAGTTATGGCAAGCTCACAGATTATTGTGAAGGCAACACCCCATGAGCGTGAAGTTCAGGTTGGTATTTACCTACGTGCTGTCATCTTTGTCTTCCTTGAAGAAAAATGTAAATTTGGGGGGCACTTTTAAAATATGCCATTAATTTCTGAACATTGTCTTGGTCTTTTAAAAAAAGAGAGAGAGAGAACATAATTGGAAACTCCCTTTAACTCTTGAAAATATTTTGGAAAGAGATAGAGGAAGATGCTGACATTGTTCAATGTACAACTAGATGTCACCATTGGGTATCCATGTCTGACATCAGATGTTAATTTTCCGCACAGCAAAAAGTTTCTACTTGGAAGTCATGAAATTGGGCTGTCCTACTTCAGACAGGCCTTGTGTCTATTACCAAGCTCCATTGGTAATGAACTCAATTGTATTTCAAAAGTCAGTCTCAAAACTGCAGGACCAAATTGGCTATACCAAGGACTGAAAACCTACCAGGCACCCCTACTGAAAGAGAAGTCTACCATTTTATGCTACAAAGACACATAACACATCTATGTATGTTATAAATGATTTTTTTGAAAATGATTCTGAAAATGACTTAAAAATCCAAACCTAAAAGTTCCCTCAAAAATACGAGGTGTTTGTTTGTTTGTTTGTTTTCTTACTATTCCCCTATAGTAGGCACTAGAAAGAGAGACAGCATAGAACCCTCCATGGCTCTGACTAATGTCTCCTAGGCTTGGCTCAACAAGCAAGAGTGAATATAATAAGAATACCTTTAATAGGGAGAAATGTAAAGTCCAGCACCCAGATTCAAAGATCAATTGACTTTTGATATATACCAAAATGTCCATAGCAGTACTTTTTGTGATAGCAAATAGCTAGAAATAAATAGCAAGATACCCATCAAGCAGGGAATGGATAGCCAAATTATGATACATGGATGTAATAGGATAACATTGTATCACAGATATGACAGAATGGACAGTTGTAGAGAACCAGAAAAGATCTGCATAAACTGTTGCAGCATGAAGTGAGCAGAACCAGAAAAAGAATTTAAACAGTAACAATATTGTAAAGAAAAGTAACATTGAAAGACTTAAGAATTCTAACGAATATAATGATCCAAACTTCAGAAGATCGACACTGAAGCGTGCTATCTACCATCTGACAGAAGGGTGAGGGCTACATGATTCAGAATGAGAAACACATTTTGGGATAAAGTAAATGTGAATTTGTTTTGTTTCACTGCGTTTGTTTGTTACCAAAAAAGTGTTTCTTTGTCATTAGGGGTGGGAACAAAAAATTATCATTGATATAAGAAAATAAAGAAGCTTATTGAAGTATCTTTTATTGCGTAGAAGAAGAGAACAGAAAAAAGTTCAGGAGCAAAGGCAGGCAAACAGAACAGCTTTGAAATTAACATGTTGAATTTCTTACATACTTTTTTAAAGCATATGTAATCTTTTCTGTTCTGCTTTATATGTAAAAATATTCATTTTGAGATAAATATTAGGGTCAGAATAAAAAACCAAAAATTTTGAAGGTGAATATGATGGAACATTTTAGCTTTGTAAAAAATGATGAATACGAAGAATTGAGAGAAGTATGGGAATATGTATGAACTGATGCAAAATGAAATAAGGAGAAATGGGAGAATAATATACACAATATAAAATGCAAATAAAAAACCTAGATGCTATGTAATTGTAATGAGCAAACCTGACCTTGAAGAAAAGTGTAGAGATTAAAATTATCCAGTCTATAAGAAAAACCAATGAGGCAGTTTTGAGCCATCTGCATTTTATTAAAGGATCCAGATTCTCCACTAATGAAGTGGACCTCTGAGCTTCCTCAAGATCTGAGAAGTCTGTTTCTTCCAGGACCTTGTTTTTATAAGCTTTGATACCCATCTATGCAAAACAGGCTTGGTAAATACAGAATTTCATTCGTTGATAGACCTTGTTCTTAAGGGACAAAAGCGACATATCAGCAGGGGGTTCACAGGTTGGATGAAGCATGGGACATCTCTACTGATTAAATGAGCTTAAGATGTTCATGTTGGACAAGAGAAGATGGTCCACAGGTACAAAAATTAGTTGGGGGACTGTCCAAAGCATCAAGGAATCCCACTTTTGCTGAGTTTGGACATGTCATTTGAGTAAAACAGGATGGAGATATCTTTGTCAGCGTTCTTGTGGTTCTGTAAATGAGCTTCATATTGAAATAAGTAGGAAACATTATATTAAAGTTTGAGGTCTACTATAAGAACCTATCTATCCATATATGATTTATATAAAATATCAAACTAATTAATACTTATCAGAATAAAGTAAGAATTCAAATGAATTATTTCTCACAGTTAACAAAATATCCCCCACCCCAACTTTCTTTGAAGAAAAGGACTATGAATGTCATCTCACATATATTGTCAGCTGCAGTTTGTACGTTGATTGTTTTTTACTAAACTTTTTTCTTGTTCATTTTTTGTTAAAAGGAATAGCTCGCTGGACCGGGGAGGAGAGAAGTTTTTATTTAAAAATCAATAGAATTTGATGATAAATCTTAAATGCTCTATAATAAAAATGATATATAAACATCATATTATCATGTGCATACATTTTAATACATTATATTTATGTGTGTGTTGTGTATTTATATACATATGTATGTACAAAGTTCATATGACATGAAGAAGCATGGCTAGATCACAATTTACATGTTAGAAAGATCTGGACATTTTAATAAACTGCAACTAAATGTGAATCAACTAAAAGTCATAACTGAAAAAAATATGTAATTTTTAGCTTGCATCATGTATACAACATGGGAAGTGATAACATCACTGTGTTCTTCTCTATCCAAGCACTTGGTAGAACACAAATACTGCACTGGGCTTGGAATCAGGAAGACCTGAGTTCCAATCTGAGCTTGGACACTTCCTTGCTATTGCACCCTAAGAAAGTCACTTAACCTCTGTTTTCCTCAGTTTCCCCAGCTCTAAAATAAGGACAATAATAGTATTTATTTCTCAGGGTTGTTGTCAAAATCAAATGAGATAATAACTGTAAATCACTTAGCACAGTAGCTGACATATTTGTCATTCCTTCCCCCTTTCCTTTTATTATTAGATTCCATATTAAAAACTATATTCAACTCTGAGTACTGCATTTTGGGAAGGATATTTGCAAACTAGAGTAAATACGGAAAATAAATATGGAATAGAGTAAATATGGGATGGTGAGGTACCTCATAGGAGAATAAGACCATGCCGTAAGAATACTGGTAGAAGGAAGTGGTTATGTTTAGTTTGAAGAAGAGAAGACTCAGAGGCAATATGGGAGATTTCTTCTAGTATTTAAAAGGCTGTCATGAAAGAGGAATTCAATTTGCTTTACTAGACTCCAGAAGACAGAAATAAGAAGAATGGGAGGAATTTACGGAGAAGCCTTTTCTACTAAATGGAAAGATATCCTAACCATTTGGGTTATTCAAAAATAATATAGTCAGGGAATTTCTCATCCCTGGAGGTCATCAAATGTAATCTGGATATTGGGTGTTGTAAAGAAATCCAAGTCTCAAGAATGAAAAAGTCTAAAGTCAAGCTAAAGTCACAGAAACAAACAAACAAAAAAACAACCACAACAACATATATCCAACAATAGGTTAAACTGAATGTATTCATACAATTAGGTAATTATACCCTTTTAAACTTAGCTTTTGGTCCTTACTACATCCTTGTACTTACTTTTGAATTATTTTCAGCTCTGGACAGCTCCTGAACTGTGCTGGGGTTTCCGCACAGCAAATATGTGTTTCTCTGGAGTAGGTTTGGCCAGACATATTCTATTGTTGCTTGGGAAAGCTTTCTAATAGTGGATCTTCCCAACACCTTTTTTTCTCCTCCTGAATCACTACCTAGATATTTTTGTAAGTCAGTTCCCCACAAAGCAAAATGGCTCAATAAAACTGTTCCCCACCTGTTATCAGAGGAGTCTTTTCCATCTCAGCACTACATACTCTGTGCTGGCAATTTCAAAGAGCAGACAATGTTGTACTGGTTTCCTGCACCATGTTAAAGGTAATGCTCAAGGGATATAGTCATTCTTAATTCTTTAAACTGCATTGTGCTCAGTCCTGTCTCCTTGGGAAAGTGAGATGTGCGTGGCGCCCTATAAAGTACAGCACTTAAGCAATAGCATAGCATGTTTATGAAGAGAAGAGTTTAAGGGAAGATGAAAGAATACAGCACTAATAGTCTCTAGCTCAGAACAATGGCAAACCGCTGCTGGCTCAGATTGCCACAATAAATAGGGGGGTGGAGAGCAAGGAAGAGGAGTGTCTTTGCTCTTGAAAAATAAATTTGGGAGAAAAGAATATTCAAGGAACGTGATTCAATTAGGAAACAGTTGCCTCTGCCAAACCAAGCGCGATGGTGGTGGGGCCTGACTCTGATGCTAAAGTGTCTAGCTAACATTGTTCAATTAATTTTGAGTTCAGATTCATCGTGAAACCTTTTGATGTTAAATTTATTCCCTTAGTGGGGTTTGAAGCTAATTTTTTATTGAGCCATGTATATTTAAGTAATTGCTTTAATATAATGAAGACTCATTGTAGCAGAAATAAACCTAATTACCCCACTTCTTCAAAACTTTACTGGAAACTTGATCTCATCAAAATGGGCACTGTCACCACCAGCACAGATAATAGGACATCTAATCATTTACATATGATGGTCTGAACTCTGAACTCTATGTGTATGTGTGTGTGTGTGTGTGTGTGTATTTGTGTGTGTGTGTGTGTGATTCTTGTCTATTTCTTTCCATAAATGTCGGAGCAGGAAATCTTCCCCTAATTGTTTGAATAATTTGCCAATTCTATACACCAGGGAAATCAAAGGCAGAGAAAAATATCTCATATACACTAAAATTTCCATAGCTACATTGTCTCAGGGTAGGAAAGAAATGGAAGCAAAGTTGATGCTCATGGATAGAGTAATGGTTAAACAAGTTGAAGTACAAGAATATAACAGTATGGTATTTTACCATAAAAATTATAAATATGAAGAATTCAGAGAAGTAAAATTAGAACAGTATAGGAAGGCATATATGAGTTAATATGGAATTAAGTAAGCAGAACCAGAAAAACAAAGTACACAATGATTACAACAATGTGAATGGAAAGAACAAAAAAGATTGAAACAGAATACTATATAATTCTAATAAATAATTTCAGTCCTCAGAATTGAGAAAATTAATTAACCTCTCTTCTTTGCAGAGGGGTGAGTGACTATAAGTAAGGAATATTGTATACATTGTCGAATTGAATTGATGTTTTGGCTAGTTTTGCCTTTTGGCATTTGTAATCTTTTCTTTTCCATTCCTTGATACAAGCTCATTGAGTAGGGGAATAAAAAGGAATATATCTGGAAATAAAGGTGATATAAAAACAAAAGAGGCTCAGATTCAATCCAGCTCAGACTCTGTCTAGCTGGGATTCTATCCGGCCCACTTGCTTGTGAATACATGTGTTACAAATGCTTAGGCTCCTTAAGAGTCAATCCAATATGGCAAATGTTCAATAAACTTTGTTTTACTTTGACTTTAAGAAGGCTTGAGCCAAATTCATTTGAGCAGGACCCAGCATATTTTGGGGTTCCCCCATCACCATATGATGAGGTTCAGACCTCATCATATGGTTCCCTGACTAGGAAGAACTGCTAATCTCAAGTTCTTCTGCCAAAACCGAAGGTATGTAAGCCTCCCCCCTCTCCCTATCCCCTTCTTGCTCTTCAAGCACCTTGGAAGCTGTTTTTGGACCTGACCTCAGCTCCCAGTAGGTCAGGCAGCTAGAAGGCTGCCTTGCATTCAGCCTGATGCTCTCAGGTTGTCGGTTTAGTGGCTATGTTTGAGGCCATGGACCTGGGTACACATTCCAAAGCATAGAGGGTCAGGAAGTGTGTGCTCAACTCTCTCAATTCCTTGGGCTCTGGGAAATTAAGGAAAATTCAGTTACTTTTTTCCTCTTGTTTTTTTTTTTTTCAGGGCTTACTCCTATATCTTTCTTTATGGAGAGAGGGACTTCCAGCCACATGCCTGTAATGGGTAAATCCTCTTCAATTCCCAAAATTTCACCCTTGGATTGTCTCTAAAAAATTGGAAAAAAATTAACTTCTCTAAAGAATTTAAAAAGAAAAAGTTGGTGTTCTTTTGCAACAGTTTGGCCTCAGTATCACCTGGAGGACAACAAAGTATGGCCCATTATTGGGACCTTACAATGTAATACTCTTTTACAGTTAGAATTATATTGTCTCCAAAAGGAAAAATGGATAGAAATACCTTACATAAGGGCCTTTGTCAAGCTCTCTGAGAACCCCATTCTTAGAAAAGATTGTAAGATGCTTATAGCTAGAGTTGCCCCCACAAAGGGGCAATGGTGTTGAACTGGATGTTTTGGATGACCCTCATTTTTTGGCCTCCAGGGTTTCAGTCCCTTCTCCATCCTTATCTCTGTTCCTACTATCCCAATTCCTATCCCCACCCCAATCTCCCCAGCCCTTCCTGTCACTCCTTTATCTGTCCTAGCCATGGTGATCCCTTTTTCCCTTGGTCTCCCTTCCCTTTTCCTCTACCCCAATCCCCCTCGATTCCTGCCTCATTTACCTTCCATGTCTTCTATCCTGTATCTCCTCCCATGGCCCCTCCCCTCTTGGTGACCCCTACTCAGGTCCCAGTCACAGGTCTTGCTGAGGTGCCTCCCTCTGTAGCCCCTCTCCCTGGGATAAATCTACTCTGGCCTCAGGCCCTGCTCCCACTGCACTTTCTGGGGTATCTTCCCCTCTGACCCCTTCCCTTCCTCAGGTGCCAGCTAATCTCTCCCCTTGTCAGTCAGATTGCCCTGGCCTTGCAACCCAAACCAGTTGAGTCAGCATTCCTCAGTCCCTTCCTCATGAAAACTAGGACTTCCTATCTCTCTAACCAATCCCCTGCTCCCACAGTGTCTTCAAAGCTTTTTCCCTTGAGGGAAATACATGCTCCATATCTCATTCATGTTAAAGAGAAACTGGAGAGATACTCAGAAGACCCCACTAGGGTTACTGAGGGTTTTGGGGATATATCCCTATAATTTGAACTTTCTTGGAAGGATCTACATATTCTTTTCTCTGCCTGTTGTACCATTGAAGAGAAGGGGAAAATTTGGGAACACACCCAAAAGTTTGGGGATTGTATGGCCTGTAATGGTCCCATAAAATATCCCCCAGGAGCAGCTGCTGCTCCCACTACTGACCCAGAATGGGATTTTCAAAAGGGTGAGGACAGAGGAAGGAGAGACCTTATGGTAATTAGTGTGTTGGAAGGCCTAAAAACTACATTTCAAAAACAAGTAAATTTTCAAAAAGTTAGGGAAATTACTCAGGGAGAAAAGGAAAACCCTGCCCTTTTTCTAGACGGGCTAGTAGAAGATATTAAAAAGCATACAAATTTGGATCCTGACTCCATAGAAGGGACAGCAGTCCTTAGCATGTATTTCCTTAATCAGCCTGCCCCAGAGATTAGGTGGAAACTGCAGAAATTGGTAATGGGACCCCAAACACCTCAGGCCCAATTATTGCAGATGACTTTTGGAGTCTTTATTAACAGAGACCTCTTTGCAGCAGAGGAAAGAGAATGCAGGGGAAGGGCCAGAAACAGGGACCATGCTCAATTCTTGGCTGCTGCCATGGCCAGGAAAAGACTGAGGAAGTACCCCTCCAGGGCACCTCCTTGAAGGAAGCCTGGCTGCTTGGGCAGTGGGGAAACCTGCTTTTGATGCCACAAGGAGGGTCACTGGTCCAAGGAGTATCCCTCCAGGGCGCCCCTCAAGAGGGAGCCCCAGGAACCAATACCTGTGTAACCATACCCATGTGACCAGGAGGGACATTGGAAGAAAGACTGACCCTCAGGTTGGAAAAGTAGTGGAGCCACCCCCTATTACCCTGTCCTCCAATATTCTCAAGACTTGGAAAGACAGGAGAGCCTGGGTGCTGGTAGTGCTCCCACTTTCTCCACTTCTCTTGCCAAGTCCTGGGCAAAAACGGAGGCTGAAGGTAAGGTCACTCACTTTAACATGGTTAAGTTCTCTGCTTTAACTAATTATTCCAGCTTGGCCTGTGCCTTGACCCCTCCAGTCATGGGCATTGAGGGGGAAATTAAGGAATGTCTCCAGATATACACCCTCCCCAGCCTACTTGAGGTTCTGTTGCTTAAACACTCCTTCCTTATGCCCTTCTCTGGCCCTGACCCCTTGTTGGGGAAGGACCTGATGGTGAAATTGGGGAGCCAATTTTCTCAAGTTAGACCTCTCGTCTCCCTTTGCGTCTGTTTACTAGATCTCCTTATGTTTGCCTAAAAGTGTGGGAGTCAGGCCAATTGTTTGAGATCTGGGAATTCCTAAGCTAGATACTTCTGGCGCCCTGGCTATTGTTAACCTCCCAGACTCTAAAGTGTTTCCTCTTCTTGGCCAATATCTGATTAAGCCTGAGGCCTGGGAAGGACTACAAACTTTAACTGAAAAATTCCTTAAATATAAAATCCTTGTCCCTTGTTCATCTCCATGCAACATTGCAATCCTTCCTGCCAAAAAGTCTAATGGAGAATACTCATAATTTATTTTTGCTTTTGAATATACTCTTCCTGGGGAATCAAGTCCATATCGGCTAACGTGGACAGTCTTGCCCCAAAGTTTTCAAGATAACCCTCATTTATTTGGCCAGGCTTTGGGAAGGTATTTGAGGCACCTGAAACTAGCAGGTAGTAGCTTAATTCAGTATGTGCATGATATTCTTATTTGTAGCCCCACCCAGGTGAGTTCTTTGGCTACTGCCACCGAGGCCCTTAATTTCTTGGGCATTTGAGGCTATAGGGTCTCTTTGAACAAAGTCCAGATGGCATGCCAGTCCATAAAGTATCTGGACCATGAAAGCATACCTCTCTAACTCCTTAAACTCTGAAAGAAAAAGGAAAATCCTGTCTATCCCTGTTCCAGCGCTAACAAACAAGTTTGAGTGTTTTTAGGCATGGCTGGATTTTGTAGACTCTGGATTCCTAATTTTGGTTTTATTGATAAACTCCTTTATGATCCTACTCAGTGCACTGACTCAGACCAGGCTAAAGATTTTGAGACTTGGAAAACTAATTTCACCACCACCCCAGCACTAGCCCTACCCAATCTAGAAAAACCTTTCACTTCATATGATCATAAAAGGAGAGGACAGGCTTTGGGAGTCTTAACCTGACCCAGGCCAATTGATGTTTTTATTTACTCAAAATATGTTTTCCTTGTTCTACATGCCCATGGAGCAATATGGAAAGAAAGGGGATGCTTGACAGGAAAAACTCCCCTGTCAAACATGCCCTTCTATGTTTTGGCCTCTCCATAGTCATCTTTAATTCTCTTCAGAGAAACTGTCTTTTATGCCATGGAAATTGTCTTTTCTTTATACTCCTTTTGTGCCAATTCCTTTGACTTTTTTCCCTTTATAAATCCTTTTCTATATGTTTGGTTTTTCAAGCTATCTTTCTCTTGTTTGTCCATTTAAAAAAAATGCTTGGTGAATAAAAGTAGTTCTGAAAATCCAATAAAGATTTAATTAATACAGATTCTCCCAGAAAGATTAATTTCTGACATCCCGGGGTTTTAATTTTTCATAGAATTATACAATTTGAGAGAAAGAAGGTACCTCAGAGGTCATCTAGTCCAGGCTGTACCCAAGCAGGAGACCTGTCTTTAGAACTTCTGATAAGTGGCCATCCAACCCTTTCTGGAAAAGTTCCAGTCGAGGCAACATGGTAAATTCATCATTTTCCTAAGGAAGTTCATTCTATTTTTGGACAGCTCATATTTGGAGGTTTTTCTTTACATAAGGCTTCAATCTACTTTTTTTCCTTTCCTTTTTCCTTCGTTCATTCATTCCTCTCTCTTTCTTTTTTCCTTTTAAAATAATTACCCATTTTGTCTAGCTCTATCCTACTGGGTAAAGCAGAAAAAGTAATTCCTCTTCCACGTGTGACTCATGTGAGTCTTATGTACTTGCAAAGGGACAAATTCATGTGCCTGGGACTTCTGATGCCCCTACATGACCAAGAAGTTGGGGTCAATGAGGAATCCCCAGGGTAGTTTTGTCTTCTTTTAGATAAAATCTTTGTATATTATGGGGGGCAGAGAAAAGAAGCTGTTTCAGGAAGATATTTATACTATCATACTCTAGAATGCTACAGAACCTCTGTAAAGAGATCTACAGTCCCTCAAAATGCCCTTTAAATACCCAAAGACAGATATCATGTCACTTACTGTATTTCCTGTTTCTGGTCAGATATCTACAAGGTCCTTCAATTGTTCCTTGCAAGGCCTCTTTTCTAGCCCCTCCCCCCCACTATTCTTTTGTCTTATGCACACATTTAGACACACATATACACAGTCCATACCACCACCAATAATAATAGTCAGTTACTTCTTCCTGGATACACAGCAGTTTATCAATGCCCTTCTTACAATGTGGCACAAAGAACAAAAAGCAATACTTTCTATGCAATTGACCAGGACAAAGTACCATTGGACTCTGATTTCACTCTTTCCAGACACTGACCTTTTACAATGTAGCCTAAGATCATGGTCAGATTTTTAACTAAACCTGTTCTCTAATCTTACATGACTGTCTTCTTGACATAAATTTTCAAGATCTTTTTATGCTTTTTTTTTTAGGATTTAAGATTATCAATTATATTGTCATGCCTCAAGCTTATCCATAAATCACCTACCTTTCACTAGCTGTGCTTAAAGGGCTGTATTCCCATATCTTTTACTTCATGATATCCCTTTTTATAAAAAAAAAAATCTGTACTCCTTTTCCATGTTGCTGCTTATTTTGATTCTAGTAATAACAAAATACATTTTCCTTCAAATATTTTGTATCAACTTATCTATGAAAAATGTTTCCCCAATAAATTACACAAACATTGAAAACACACACAGAGAAGACTGTCGGGGGCAACGAGAATAAACATACAGATATTTATCTTTTTACTGGTATCACTATCTGAAATTGCAATACTATGGTGTTTAGAAGTTCTGGGGTGGCTTTTGCCTGTTCATTTTTGGTCTGGAGTATTTATAGCTTAGCAATGAATTTCAGAAGGGGAATAAAGTTGTAGGTAGTTTAATTCAAGACATAAATTCAAATTCTTCAGCGACATTGACATTTAAAGTGTCCAGAAACATGCTGAAACACTTTGCATTGTTGGCATGGCTCTCTTGCCCACTCCTACCCCCCTCCCCATTATATAGGAATTCCTTATTGACAGAGAGGTTGCCATTGGAGTAGAGATGGCTCAGGAGAAGAAAGTGAGGTTGATGACTTTGCACAGCCCTCCCTCACTCAAAACAAAATGCGAGTCATTTCATCATTTTTCTGATGTCATGGTCTTCTTTGAAAATGAAGGATGAACACAACCTGTGAGTAGACTGAACTGCCTGAGTGGGGACCAAGGTATCTGGGTAACTCATCTCACCCTCTCCCTTTGGTTTCCCTCTCACCTTCCTTTTCGTCTCCAAAGGAAGGTAAATGTGTATGGCCAGAGGCTGCCCAGCTCACTTGGGGTTTACTGACTAAATGTCTTTCTTTCTTTCTTTGTCTTTCTTTCTTTTTCTCTTTCTCTCTCTTTTCCTTCCTTCTTTCCTTCCTTTCCCCTCTCTCCCTCCCTCCTTCCTTCGTTCTTTCCTTTCTTTCTTCCTTCCTTTGTTTCTTTCTCTCTCTCTGTCTTTCTCTCTTTCTTTCTTTCTCTCTCTTCCTTTCTTTCTTTCTCTCTTTCTTTCTTTATTCATTCATTCATTCATTCATTTATTTGTTTGTTTGTTTATTCTTTTTCTTTCTTGTGTTTCCCAAAACCTTAAAGCCAGTGTACTCTGAAGCCCATAGATTGGACATTAGTATATCCCTCCCAAGCACCACTTAATGACTGTTCTTGGGACCATTATGGCTTAGAGAGATTTTCAGTACTAACTGTTTCCCTTCCCTTCCAGCTTGATTTGTTTTTGTTTTTGTTTTTTGCTCATTAAAGGGGTCATTACCTGACTACTTCTTAAAGAGGCCTATTCACTGAATGAGTGTTGCCTCCCTCTAAGTGAGTACCTGAAAAGACCTTTGCCTAGAAAGGCAAAGGCCTCCCATTGCATCCTGGGGCATCTCCAGTCTCTGGTCACTGGATCCACATGGCTCAGGAGAAAGTGAGGCTGATGACCTTGCATAGCCCTCCCTCCCTCAAACAAAGTCAAGAGCAAGTCATGTCATTATTTCTCTGATGTCATGGTCTGCTTTGAAAATGAAGGACTAACACAACAACATTTGAGTATAGCATCTGTGACTGAGCTGACTGTATTAAAAGTTCTCTGTTGAAGGTACAATTCTAATGTCAACATCTTCTTACCTTAGACTCAATTTGGGGGTGAAATGTATGTCATTGTATGTCACTTGTACATCAATGCTTAATGAAAATCTTCAAGAAAATAAATGTTTCAGAGAGGTAGTTTAGGAACAGCTGCTATTTATGTCCACAGGAGCACAAATAAGGAGAAATTACTTAAAGCACAAATAACAATCTTTTATGCTTACATAGTACATTCTACTTAGTTCGTAAAGCCCTTCACAACCTGGCTCCTTGCCACCTTTTCACACATATATTTTACTCCCCTTCCTACACTTTGTGATTCAGCTTCTTCCTTAGCTATCTTGTTGCCCTTTGGACAGGACATTCTATTTCCTGGCTCCACACGTGTGCACTGGCTGTGTTCCTGACTTAGAAAGCCCTCCCTCCTCACATCAGACTCTTCACCTCCCTGTCTTTCTTCAATGAAATTCTACCTTCTTCAGAAGGAATTTTCAGTCTGCCTTTCCCTAGTGCCTTCCCTCTAAGATACTCTCCCATTTACACTGTGTAAATCTTGTGGGTACATAATTGCTTGCATATTAACCATTCCATTAACCTATGAGCTCCTTAAGAGTAGAAAGTCCACTTTTGCCTATTTTCTATCCCTCGTGCTTAGCACAGTGCCTGGCATATAGTAAATACTATGTAAATGTTAGCTATTGTTATTATTAAGATCCTTACAGCAACCCTACTACAGGTAGGTAGTACAAGTACTATTTATCTCCATTTTACAGAAGAGCAAAACACTTGTCAGAAATGTTATCTTACCCATGTTCTTACACCAAGTAAGTGTTGGAACTCTACTTTCAACTCAATGAAAGGAAAATTGGGAGGTACTGAGTGTGATTATAGTGCACTCATCCTTCAAACCTCCAAGAAGATAAAATACTAGTAGTTTAGACATCCTCCTAATTGCATCAAATAATCACATTCGGTCTTTTCCAGCTCTTTTCCACATACCTAGGTGGCACAGTGGACAGAGCTCTGGGATTGGGGCACAGAGTAACTGAGTACATACCCAGCCTCTGATACTTACTAGCTGTGTAAGTTTCTTAACCTCTGTCTCCTATTTCTCAGCTGTAAAATGTTGATAATAACAGCACCTACCTCCCAGTTGTCACAAGGCTCAAATGAGATGATATTTGTAAGGTGCTTAGTAGAGAGTCTGGCACATAGTAGATACTGTATAAATACTTGCTGTTATTATTGGTGATGGCGGCATGGACTGTGTACATGTGTGTCTATATATGGGTGTGTGTGTGATAGAGAGAGAGAGAGAGGAGTGAGAGCAAAGCTGTAGCCTAGGAATCCGAAGTCTTTAGGCGTAACAATGGAGATAGTGATTCCTGCTTTTCTTACCTCTAGGGATATTTTGAAGATTCAATGAGATAATGGATGGAAAGCACTTCGAAAGGCTCCCTATATAAATTATACCTATTGTTCTTTTTGCATATGCAAATATATAGTCCAATATTTCTGAAGAGGGCTGCAAGCTTTCAGCTTAGACTTAAGAAATAGTCTAAAAAAACATGTTCTAGGATATACATAACCAAAATGGAAAATGGGGTAGTCCCAGCAAGAGGGAGGGATAACTGATGAAAGGCAATGGTCCTGCACTGGCATCTATAAAATATTAAAAATAACAAAGGGATGCCTCTAGCACAAAGAATGGATCTTATAAGAATGCTTTATAGGAAAACAAGGGTAAGAATCACATGGAAATATATATAAAAGGGAAGTTCCGAGTAAAATTTTGGATCTGGGTATGAATAGCCTGGAAAGGCAGGCGAGACATGGGTTTGGGGGGAGCCATGAAAGTGGTGGTTAGCAGGAATAGTACAAAGCATGTTAATAGGGAAAAATCAGGATAGGTTTGTTAGAGCTCTGCAACTGAAGGGATGCCAGAAGAATCTAAACATTTGATCCACAGATAAAAACATGTTTGCCATATTTGACACCCTCTTACTTTCTCTATACTTTGTTATTTCTGCCTGAACCCCCTGACTTTGCCTCTCTCTCTTAGTGCCCTCATTGTAGACCTTGTTATAATTCTGTACAATTAACCCAGCTACTTTACACATCACCTTCTGCCTTTGGCCCTTTCCAGTCTTTCACTCATCTTTAGACTGTGATTCCTTGAGGGCAGGGACTATCTTTTCCCTCTTTTTATATTCCTGCCTCGCTTAGTCCAGTACCTGACAGATAATAGGTGCTTAATAATGTTTATTGACTAATTCCTAGTTCTTGAACTTGGCTTGTTTCTGGAACTTCAGTCCTGAATTTTATCAGCTGATGAACTCTCTTTCTGCTCTGCTCCTTCTCCCACTTCCCTCCTGCTCCCCAAACTAGGGAGAAACCAATAAGCACCTTGATTCTGGACCCACCCTGAAAGTGAAGCTAGGGAGACCTTTTCAGGTACATAAAGGAGAGGATATGTAGGGAAAGAAATTGGTGTCCTTAGAATAATCATTTTGGCTATCTCAAAGATCCATGGGAAACAAAAGAGGAGTCTAAAAATTCTGAATTAAAATTTAGGAATAAGTAAAGTTGATAGGAACATTCCCAAACTCTTAAAGTACTTATTGCCTGTTTTAGGACCATGTATTATCCAGAACCTGTCACTATCTTTGCCCCCAAAACCTTTCCCTGTTCCTGACTTCCCTAATACTGTTGACAGAAGCCCCATTGTCCCAGTAACCCAGGCTCAGAACATAGGTATAATCTCCAACTCCTTACTCTCTCTCGTTGTCCATATGCAATCTTTAACCAAGGGCTATAGATTTTTCTTTGTAACATTTCTCATTACCTCTAAAACAATTTCTCTTCTGACACTGCCAATACCCTGAAGCAGGTCCCCATCACTCCATACCTGCACTGTTGCAAGAACCTGCTGCTTGATCTGTCTGCCTGCCTCAAACCTCTTCCCATTCCAGTCCATCCTCCACTCAGCTGTCAAAGTAATCTTCATGAAGCATAGTTCTAACCATGTTATCCCCTATTCAGTAAATTCCAGTAGTTCCCTAGCTCCTCTAGAATCAAAAAGAAAATCTCTGGCATTCAAAACTTGCTCCCACCACCACCATTTCAGTCTTCTTATATGTTATACCCCTTTCATTATATTCTGACACTCAGTGACGCTGGTTTCCTTTCTGTTCCTCGAAAATTCTATCAATTTCTGATCTCTCATGCCTGGAATATTCTCTTCCCTCATCTCTGCCTTCTGATTTTTCTGGCTTCCTTGAAGTCCCAGATAAAATTGCAACTTTTACAGGAAGTCTCTTAATTCTAGCACCTTCTCTCTGTTGATTATTATTCACAATTTGTCTTATGGATTATTTTCCATTTTTCTTGTAAATAGCTTGTTTGTGCACAATTGTTTCCCCTGTTAGACTGTGAGCTCCTTGAGATCAAGAGCTATTTTGTACCTTTCTTTGCGACCTTCCTGCTTGCCATTGTGCCTGCCACGTGGTAGCTTCTTAATATGTGTCTACTGACCGACTGACTGATTGAATTTTTCTCTATATGTTCCGTGACTATTAGTCTTGACCCATCCCACTTCCTTCCCTATTTCTACTGCGAGCACCTCTACTGTGAGGAAGGGACCATATCCCCTCACAGTGCTGTGCTCAATTAGAATTATGGAATTTTAAAGATGGAAATGACATTAGAGATTATATAGTCCAGTTCCCCTTCTCATTTTTCAGAGAAAGAAATTAAGCCTTAGATAGGTTAAGTAACTTGCTCAAGGTTTCAGAGCTAGACAGTGGCAGCGCTGGGATTCAAACCTAGGTCTTCAGATTCTAAATCCACTGCTCTCTCCACTACACCATGTTGCCCCCAGGAAATGCTTCTTGATTTGAACCATTCATTTCTTAAAAAAATATTCTATCCCTCGCAAAATGACTGAAACTCTCAAACATGCTAGTGGAGTCCTGGAGTCTGTATCCCTAGAAATGTGGGGCAGAATGGGTCTTCTATGCTGAAGAATACTGGTATGCAAATGTGACCAGTTAGGTCTCAGAGTATATTAAGATATAGCAGTATCAAAGAATCACAGCAGCTGAATTTAAACTTTGAACATTAGAATCCTCTCTCTGAAATAGTGGTCTCATTCTCATTGACTCTAACAGACTGAAGATTACTGAGCATGCTGACAACCTCCATCAGCCATAATCCATTCTGCAGTAGCTGTTTACTTGTCAGATTTCCTGTAGCAGTAATTCATACCAGACAACTTATCCAGCAGCAGATTCCTCCAAGAATGTTTCAGGAGAACATGATGAATCTTCCCAGCAGTAATATGGACCCAGATGTTGTACATTTCTTCTGTGGAAGGTAATCCTTCCTTTCATGGGAAAGTCCTCTCAGAGCTGAGATCATGTGGGCTTAAGATATGTAACAGCTCATCAAAGGTATCATGAGTTTGCACTTGGATATATTTTGGCAATTTTGATCAGAGCTGAGACTCAGAAGTAATAACACATGGGACCAGACATTTGTCAAAAAGGCCAGTAGGTCTTGCAGGCTCGTATTGGACCTTTGCCCAAATTGTTCCCTTTAATTTCCCTCCCCGCTCATATCCACATCTGAAATTCACTTATCACCATCATACTCCAAATATTTTCCTGAAGAAAATCCTATGCATTATTTCAAGTAGTCATAGCTTTATTCCTCACATTGTTTTTTTATTGTCTGTCAAAAGTCAGAAAGTTATTCTGAGTTGGGTCCTGTTATACAATAGCAGGGATTCATGCTCCAGGTAGGGGTTAACCTATTGACCCCTGAAGTCTTTTCAAATTCTGTGGTTCTATGATGGTAGATTCTATCCCACGGGTACAGGCTTCACATTCTACTCCATGCAGCGATTTAAAAAATTTTTTCAAGGAAATGGTTTTCATAGTTATACTCTCTATCAAACAGATTCCAACCCAGCTGTGGAAATATGTTTATTCTCTCATTGATTATTGAGGACAGGAATTCAACTGTTAAAAAAAAAAAAGTAGCAGTGACCATTATTGGAGCCTCCAGAAGAGAAAAAAAAGAGCTTCTTGTCTCCCCCATTGATAGAAAGCTTTTATTTTTGTTTTGTATTTCCAGAGTGTCTTGCACATTACTTATAAATCCTCATTGAACTGAATTGTTAAAGGAACTTTGGAACTTGTCTCTTCTCCTCTTTTCAAAGATTAGGAAACTGAAACTCAGAAAGATTATCAGTCTCTCGAATTGATGAATGAATATTCATTAAGCATCAACTATACTATGTGGCAGGCAATATGCTAGGGCAAGGGGATTCAAAGACCCAAGTCAACCATTTCTGCCCTAAAGGACCTTACAGTCTAATTATGGGGAGGGAAGTTAGGAATATATTTAGGGCAACTAGATGGTGCAGTGGATAGAACACTGTGCCAGCAGTCAGGAAAACTTGAGTTCAAATTCAGCCTCAGACATTTACTAGTTGTGTGACCGTAGGCAAGTCACCTAACCCTGCTTACTTCAGTTTCATTACCTATAAAATGAGTTAGAGAAGCAAATGACAAACCACTCCAGTATCTTTGCCAAGAAAATCTCAATTGAGATCACAAAAAATTGCACATGACTTTAGGTTTATGAACAACATATTTAGGTATTATTATTAATTAATTAACATATTATGAACAACATACAAACAAGCTAATATAGGATATATTCAAAATAATCAATAGAGAGAAGGCAATTAAGGGGGATCAAGAAAAGTTTCCTATAAAAGTTGGGATTTTAGCTGACATTTGAAGGAAACTGGAAGGCAGAGAGGAAGGAGAACATTCCAGACATGGAGGACAGTCCATTAAAATGCCTAGAAATGAGAGATCATGTCTTATTTAAGGTACAACAAGAAGTCAAGTGTCCCTGGATTTTTGAGTACATGGCATTGTGTATGGTATAAGAAGACTGGGAAGGTAGCGGGGGTGGAGAATAGATTATAAGGAATTTGTTCATGAAACAGAGGATTTCATATTTGGTTTTAAATTTTATTATTTGATCCCAGAGATTATAGAAAGCCAACTAGAGTTCATTGAGTTGGGAGGAAGGGGAGGGACAAGATCAGGTCTGTGCTTTAGAAACATCACTTTGACAGCTAGCTCAGTGAAGGACCAACTGGAGTGGAAAGAGCCTTGTGTCAGGGAAACTGCCTAGCAAGACCATCGTGGAAGTATTCCAGGTATGAGGTAATGATAGCCTGTGCCATGATGGTGGCAGTGTAAATCAATTGGCATCAGATTAGATCTAGTGGGTGAGAGAGGGCAAGAAATCAAGAATGACACCCACATCATGAGCCTGAGTGACCAAGAAGATGGTGATCTATATTCCATAGCAATAAGGAAGTTAGGAGAGGGTTTGGAGTATGATAATGGTCATGAGTTCAGTTTTGGACACTTAGAGTTTAAGATCTCTATGGGACAGTCAGATGGATATATCCAATAGAGAGTTAGAGATAGAAGGTCAGCAGAGATGGTGGGGCTATATAAATAGATTTAAGAATTATGAGCATATAGATAAAAATAGAATTCATGTGAGCTGATGAGATTACCAACTGAAATAGAGGGAGAAGAGAACAGGACCCAGTACAGAGCCCTATGGGACAGCTTAGGTTAAAGGGTGTGATCTGGATTAATACTCAGCTAAGGAGACTGAGAAGGAGCAGTAAGAAAGGTAGGAGAGAGAAGTATAGTGCAAAACAAACAAACAAAACTAGAGTGAAAAGAATATCAAGAGTGATTAACAGAATCAAAGTCTACAGAAAGGCCAAAAAGGATAAGGATTGAGAAAAGGTCACTATATTTTGTCAATTAAGAGATTTTTAATAATTTTTGAGAGAAGAATTTCCATTGAATTAAAAAAGCTGGTGACCAGATTGTAGAGAGTTAAGCAAGTGAGAGAAAAGTAATCATTTTTAGGAAATGAAGAAGATATGAGGCAAAAGAAGGCAAGATGTATTCTTTGTTCAAATTTCAATTTCACCCTTAATCTATGTCCTTAAGAAAGGGTCTTTTATTCTGGATCTATCGCTCACCTTTCTAAGGGGCTTTTTGATCAGGGAAGATATCATTTCTTAATATTAACAGTTATACTTTAAAAAAAAAAGGTTTTCAATAATCTTCCACAATTATAACTAGGGATTTTGAGAGTCTGAGGTGAGGAAGGAGTGCATTACAATAATAGGGGGCAGCCAGTGAAAAGGCAAAGATGAAAGTTGGAGTATATAAAGCAGTATAAGCAGAGTACCTGGGAGTAATGTGCATGAAGACTGGAAAAGTAGTAAGGGGCCAGGTTGTGATGAAATGGAAATGTCAAGGAGAGGAGCTTATGCCCAATCCAGAAATGAAAGGAAGAAACTGGAGTTTATTGAATAGGGGAGTGAAATCCCTGACAGAACCAGAGTTTGAACCCAAATATTCTGACAAGTCTTGTGTTCTTCTCATCACAATATGCTGCCTCTTATGACTGGGCAGCACCTCCTATAGGCTGCTTGCCTATCTCACATTCACAAGGGTGGGCTTGACTCTGAGAGGGTATTTGAATACTTCTCCCTTCAACATTCTAGATCCTGAATGGGAACGGGTTGAGCACTGTCGTTCAAGAACCTCTATCCTATATTCTCCCCAATAATCACCAGCCATACATAATTTACTTTTTGAAAGGGTGGTTTTTGTTTGTCTGTTTTTGGTTTGGGGAGGGGGCGGGATTACTAAGAAGATATAGCAGAGATAGTTGGTTCAAATACAATCTCACCAAAAGTTTAAGGCACGATCTCCCACAAATATCCACAGAGTCCATGGGAAAAGTAGACTCAAACTTAGAGATATGTGACAAAGGGATAACTTACAGTTCATTGTTACTGGAAGTCCTTTTCTCCTTCTACAGAGTCCTTAGAAAGTCCTTAGATGTAGCTCTCTGTTGGGCTGCAAGAGTCATTTCCTTTATGGAGTCTTAAAGCTTCATTTCCTTGATATGTCGAGTTTATCCTCAGCTCCCAACGCAGATGCTTTCAATAGCCATTTCTCTTCTTAGGATACTGATGCCAGTACCAATAGGTAAATCCAAATCTTCTAACTTGTCTAAGATCAAAAGGTCTGGTCAATGATTAGGAAAAAGGGAAGAAAGACATTTTTCCATTGGTCCTGAGCAATTATTAGACTTTCTTGCTGCTGGAATACATCCACTGTAATCTTAGTTACAAATTGGTAATATACATTGATCCAAAGGTGTGTCTGATTCTTTCAACTAAGCCCAATAGTTCTCTATGTAGTTTCATCTGATTCATTCAGTAGTTAAAGTACTTTCTCCCTCCCCAAAGAATTTAAGTCTTATTTATATGGAAGTTATACTTTCAATTGGTCACTTCAATAGATATATCTAAGTCTTCTATAATTGCACTAATTAGAATTATACTCCCTTACAACTGACAATTTTGAATTTAGTTAAAAACCACTTATATTTATATTCCCCCTTATATTTTTACCAAGAGCAGCTTCATTTCCAAGAGGGTTTAAAAAGAACAAGGATTATTAACTAGAATTGGTTTGAAATACTCTGCATCTCTGTCGTTATTTACTATTCCAGAATCCCTAAATACCGTATGAATGGCATTAGTCATTGCATCATAGGAATCCATTTATTTTCCTATTCAGAATATCTAGGTGTTTAATTTGCTTGTGCTAATACTTAAACTAAAGGCATCCTTCTCCTACTGATCTCCAGAAACTGTCATATTCTATTAAATCAACTAAGAAAAAAAGCAGTGTGAGGCAGATAACCCCACCAAATTCTGATACCCAGATAACGTGAGGAGCAACTGAACTTTTAGGGAGAGAGGAAATGCCTTACAAGGTTTTTATAGTGAACTAGAGCAAGAAAATGTTATGAACCAGAAAACATTATTAGAAACTGGAAATGTCAATGTTTTATGCCACGTTGAAACTGGTTGAATAAAATGCTCAAGAAATGGAGCATTTTATTTGGGTGGTATGGAGAGGACCTTTGTCATTATTCTCCATCAGGACTGCATTTTCTACTGCAGGAGGGGAGAAAAACCACCTCTCTTTGAAACTATTCATCTTCTTTCATCTTTAAGATCATGTTTTTCAGCAGTGGTATCTAAACATATCATTACAAAATTTCAGAAAGGAGCTTTTTTTGAAAATTGCAAGCACAGTATTGATTAATCTGTACTTACAAAGTAGAATGAAGCCTCCAACATGGAATATTTTTATCTAGGTAGTTATTACAGATTCATTCCTATACAAGCCAGACATGTTCAGGGTGGTAAAGGAAATCAGTCTACTGTTTTGCACAGACCTTAGCCTTTGCAGCTTTAGAGGTCACACCCATTATTATAAGAAGTAGTAAGAGAAAGAAAAAAGAGAACAGGACTTGGAATCAGAAGATTTCAGTTTGAATTCTACTACTGACGTATCTAGGCTGTGTGACCATGGGAAATCATTTGACTTTTCAGAGCCTCAGTTTCCTTATCTGCAAAATGTGGTTAATTATACCCATAGTATCTACTCTTCAGAGTATTGTGAGGCTCAGGAGAGATAATGTATTTGAAGCACTTTGAAAAACCATAAGGAGCTATAAAAATGTCAGATATTATGGACTGCCACTATTGTAATAACAAAATGCCTTGCCCAGAGTAGAAATATTTAACAGATGTTTATTGAATAGAATTGTAATAGATACTTGGAAAATATGCTAAAACTAATATCAACTGATATATTTACTGAATACTTTTTGCATGCAAGGCACTGTGCAATGGGATATAATCCCTACCTTCAAAAAGCTGAGTAATCTCAGAGGGAAAACAAAACATGACTATAGCAAAAAAAAAAATTAACACATTTATGATTCCATTGACCTTCCCTGAACATCCTTCCCTGGCAACCATTCATTACTATATGTGTACATATGTATATGTATGTATGCATATGTATGTATATATAATATATATACATGTGTATATAAATAAATCTTTTCTTATTAGAGTATAAGTTTTTTGAGGGCAGATGCTGTCTGATTTTCTGTATTTGTACCACTAGCATTTAGCACAATAGTTGTCATGTAGCAAACACTAAATAAGTGATTTTTCATTCATTCATTTATCTTCCACTAAAGGGTGGCCTTCTCTAATGTCTCAATGTAGCAGGGAGTTTTTTCTGGGTTCTTGAGACTATGCCAATGGTGTATAAGGTCTGTCACTAAGCTAGAAAGACTTGACATATGGACCCAGATAGATAGATAGGTAGGTAGGTAGGTAGATAGGTACATAGATAGACAGATTATAGAATATAGATTTCACTTCTATTATGTACATAACTTGTATGTGTTATGCATATCTACCTTCTGAGGAACAGTCTACTTAAGTGGAATGGGGCTCATCACTAAGTTAACCACCAAATGATAAACTTTTCAGGCCAGAGTAAATCTGTAAGACAATCTTCCAAGTCATAAATAGGTTGTAAATTGCCTAAGGTTAGGGAGTACCCAAGCTAACCAATTTATGGTTCTTTAGGACTTTGTATTGTTATTTATGGAGAAGGCCATCTGAAAGAGCCCTAAATTTCAGTCCTGGCTCTGCCAATTTAACCTTAAAAGGCTATATTATTAACTGCTCAGAGTCCACTTCTTTTTCTATAAAACCACAGCAATCAAGCTTAGATCTCCTGCTATGCCAGTCATTAGAGAATTATTGGAGTAGCTAGGTAGTGCAGAAGATAGATTGCTGGACCTGGAGTTAAAAAGATCTGATTTCAAATTCATATTCAGACACTTACTAGCTGTATGACCCTGGGAAAGTCACTTAACTTCTGTCTGTTTCAGTTTCCTCAAATTGTAAAAGGGGAATAATAACCGCAGCTACCTCCCAGGATTGTTGTGGAGATAATATTTGTAAAGTGCTAAGCATGGTATCTGGCACAAAGTAGATACTTAATAAATGTTTGTTCCCTAAATCATTCAGTACTGAGTGAATACAAGGCAACAGTATAAAAAGTGTGTGATTAAGGACCATGTTAAAGGTATATATATACATATATATATGTATATATATATATATATACATATATATATGTATATATATAATGCGTATGTGTACGTGTGTGTATAGGTATATATATATACACACACATACATATATACATATGTGTGTATACATTTTTTTTAAATGGTATTTCATATGTAAAAATACACTTACTGTTGCATCATCTATAGAGCATGAGCCTTGAATTTTATCATCAATAATAGGAATGGGTCTCACTATTCTATCCACTCTATTATTAGGTGGACTTGAGGTCAAAATACAAAACACCTGGTTGATAGCAGTAGTCCTAGAACAGAATGAAGTTCAACTGCCCCCTATAGCAGGAATCCAGCCCATAACTTTGCCTCAAGCTCATGAAGTACTCCCCTTAAATATGGACTTAGGCATGGCTAATACCCTGCTTGATCAATCCTTCTGCCACCAAAAATTATAGAGCTCAGTCTCAACAGAGCTCAGCTGTCTCTGGTCTGACATGTACTGAAGAAGAATCCTGGTCCTCTAGCCTTCACTTGGAGACCTCTATGTTGTGGCATTTTAAAAAACACAGAAATAAAATGGGTGCTTGTGAGTTGAATAGTAACTGAATAAATAGTGGCATATGAATGTAATGGAATATTACTGTACCATAAGAACTTATGCGGGACTTATTTGTTACAAGGATTTTGTTTTTCTTTTTTCCCTCAGTGGGGAAGAGTAGATTGAGGTAAGAGGGAGAAAAAAATAAAAGGTTTGATAATTGAAAAAAATAAAATTTAATTAAAAAAAGAAATGAAGCATGAGAAAGAAGCATGCAGAAGAACATGGAAATGTTTGTATGAGCCAGCATAGAGCAAAGAAAACAGTACCTGGAGAGTAATATTGTGTTGACAAAGACTATAGCAATGCAAATGAAAACAATGGTTAAAAGAGAAATGAACTCAGATTAAAGGCAATGTCCACTATTGAGATCCATAGAACAGACAATGAAATATACTTTCTCTCAGTCGGGACATATGATACTATGGGTATACAATGCTACGTATACTCATACACTGCCAGACACATTAGGCAGACAATCTTCTTTTCTTTGCAACAAGGCAGGGATGTAGGGAGGAGAGAGGAAGATAGGTTATATTACTATATATAGGTACATATTAATATATAGGTATATATATATATATATGATATGTATACATTAATATATAATTATATTAAGAAATGGCTATAGTACAACAGAAAGACATCAATAAAAATGTTTTTAATAAAATTTTAATATAAAAATAAAGATTTATAATAACAAGAGATCTTCTAGTTCTATATGTAGCCCATTACACTTTGGGTTAGTTCTAATTGTAACCTTTTCCCTTACATCAAGCTTAGATCTGCCTCCCTTTGAATTTCCACACATTGCTTCCAGTCCAATCCCCTAAAATTAAGCCAAAATGCAACATTTTTTCTATAGGATAATCTTTCAGCTACTTGAAGAGAGCTATCATGTGCCCCCTAAGCCTTCTCTATCCAGGATAAAACTTCCCAAGTCCTTCAGTAGATGTTTATGGGTCCCGATCTCAAAGCCTCCACTCTTTTGGTTGTGTCCTCAGGGCACTCTCAGGTTTACTAACAAATTGTGAAAGTACTGCTGTCTTCCCACACCTTCCCAATGGCTTTAGTACACCATATTATGAGCAAAGTACAAACAAAAGTTATCTGATGATATAGGGAAGAAACAAAACTAGTAGGAGACTAAAGAAAGTAAAGATCAGTAGGAAACAGCATGGGTGGAATACTATTCAACTCCTCCTGAGCTGTTTCTACTTAAAGATACATTTCCCTGGGATACATAAAAAATTACGGGTGAACTAGATGCAAAATCAGTAGGAGCTTGTGCATGACTAGCAGAGATCAAGATTTGCCCAGTGTCTTTCAGAAACAGAAAAAATATGGTTTGAAGCCAACTAGAGGATGACATTTCCTTTTGATAGCGAATTTGTTAGCATGGAAAACAAAACACCTCAAAATCACAGTTACGTTTATATAGTCAAATGTGAAGTCTAATCCCCTAATCTAAATCTCCTTCAGTCTTCAGTCAATCTCTTTCCATCCGAAAATAACTAAAAGGTTATTCCCTTCGAAAGCAAATTGGTGATTACTATAAGAGAACAACAGATCATCATGGATAGGCATTGGATTCAATTCAACAAAATTGAAATGCCTACTATACTCTTTAAAAGGTATTCGACTGGATTGAATATGGATTCAAAGACAACAGGAAAATTGTCCCTGCCCTCAAGGAACCTACATTCCAATGAGAAGATAAACAAATGAAAAAATAAAACATGAGAAGAAAGAGAGCACTCTCACTTAAGGGTATCAGTAAAAGGGAAGCTCCTTAGGTGAAGAGAGAGTTTCAATTTTACTTTTGTATTCTCACTGCCTCATCTAGGTCCTGACATATAGTAATCCTTCATTGTTGTTGAATGAAATTAATAAAGACTTGACACAGGAATTGGTGATAGAACTGAGCCTCACAGAATACTAAGGATTTGGTCATGAAAGACTAACCTCATTTCCTTTTCTGATGATTGTTCAGGGGAATGAGTTATCAGCAGATACTTGACAAAGTTTTTCATAATATATGCAAAATAATAGATAGCATTTATAGTGTGCTTTAAGGTTTTGATCAGCCCAGTGGCTCTGGGATATAGGTATCATTAGTATCCCCAATTTACAGATGATGAAACTGAGCCCAATAGTAGCTAAGTGATTTGCCCAGGGTTAATCAGTCAATAAGTGTTTGAGGAAAAATTCATACTCGAGTGTACTACTCTATCCACTGCATCAATTAACCAGCTTGAGCAATAAGAAATAGCTGTTACCACAAGAAGTGTATTTGGAATTGAGAATTACTATCCCTAAGGAACACTGATTATTTGTCAAATTGCCAGATCTTAGGGTGGTATCTGTTGGATGCCAAAAAGCTCTCTCCCTTTGACCTCATTCTGTTCAATGTTTTTATCAATAGCTTCAATGAAGGTTCAACACCAGAGTGGTAAAAAGGGTGATTATGGAACCTGCGATCAACTGGCGAGCCCCAATATAATGAATAAAATTACAGCAGGCAAGGGGCAGGTAATAAAGACAATGAGATGTAGGGGTATACCCAGATGAGACTTTAAACCATTTGAAATTATGAAGTTGAGAAAAATCTGTCAGAGGCAAAAGATTTGCCCTAGGTACTTAGAACGCTTGTGAAAGTTTAAAGCAAAGAATGGAACTGTGGAATCAGTCAAGAAAAAAGCCAGCTAGGGAGAAAAAAATGCAACGCCTGAAAAAAGCTCTTTGCTTTTTCTCTTGATCCTGAGGGGAGAGTTAAGCAAGGAGAAAGAGGAGATTTCACCACCTCCTCCATTAACAATGGCATTTTGCAGTAGAAATGCATGGCAGTGTCCAATGGAGTAGGATATAACTATAGAGTCAAGAGCAGTCAGTAAGACATGAGAAAGTCTGACATCTGATCCCAGTATTTTGCATCAGTTCATTTAAGTCCTCCCAGGTTTTTTCTGAAACTTTCCTGCCCATAATTTCTTATACTGCCATTATATTCCACCACAACCATATACCACAATTTGTTCAGTCATTTTCCAATTGATGGATATTCATTCAATTTCTAATTCTTGGAGAGTGACTCTATTTCTAACATTATTTCTTAGGTACACTACCCCCCAAAGTGTTCCCCATAGCCAGTGGACATCAATTAGTTTTTAGAAAAAAAGATTTACTAATCAGGTAAGCAAAAATAATTCATACAAAACATTCCTTCTGAAGCCTCAGGCACACTCTCACATAAATTTGCACAAAGAATCTGGGACATATTGAAGGCACATTTGTAGAAAACATGAGGGGCAAAAGGGTAATTTCTGATACCTGGCCCTATAAGTCCTTTCTTCCTCTTTGTGGAGTCCTCATGAAGTTCGCTGTAGGTCATGTCACTGGAGAAATCACTCCACTGGGCCTACTTTGAGATTTGTAATACCTGCTGGGCATGGACAATTGGATACAGCAATGGGCCACACCCTCTCCTGCTGAGCTGGGCTGAGCTGGGCTACCTCCCCTCTGGGACACTATTTCTCTTATCCTCTCCCTACATTCTGTGCAAGTTACAAGAACAGGGAAGATGTCAAGTTATAGGATGTTATCCTCTAATTTCTCTAGACTCTGCAGTATTCACAAGGTTCATATCTAGACATATCTATCTCTGAATATGAGTATTCATTATGAGATTTTAAGACCAGAAAATAACAGTCAGAAGTGATCGTGTCCTCCCAGCCATCATCATCAAGGAAGAGAAAGGGAAGCTGTTCTTCCTTCACCTCAGCTTTCAAAGGCATCTCAAAGTATCCTTGTCTCCTCAAAGCCAAAAAGGAAAAGAAATCAGTGAAGAGTTGGGTTGACCCTTTTGCAGCTGAACTCAGTTCTGATTTAGTAAGCCCTGAGTAATAAATTCTTCCAATTCTGTAGTCAATTAGAAGACTTCATCATCTCACAATACAAACCATGAAGTAGTCACTTGGACTGAAACCAGAAAGGGAATATTTGTATATACTTTGAGGACTGGCCTTAATAGGCCCATCCATCCATGCTGAAGAAAGATGAAATTTAATAAAATTTCTTACACTTATAAATTTTAAAAATACCATTAAACAAGCACAGGATGAGAGTGGTATCCAGAGAAAGGGAACCTAGTCAAGGCCACAAATGGCCTTCTAGGTCCTTAAGTGTGGCCTTGAAGTTGGGATTCAGACAAAGGGCTACATTTTGAGGATATAGAGGGCCACATGTGGCCTGAAAGCCACTGGTTCCCCACCCCTAGATGACAGTTTTTGTGAAAGAGAACTGGGAGTTTAGTAAACTACAAATTTAATATGAGTTTAAAGTAATTTAGTTTGGGACATATTTTTATAATATTAATATTTTATGATATTATATTTAACATTAATGATCCAAAATGAAGGAGTAGGTGGTCCATTGTTTTCTTCCCTGAAAAGACTTCAAATGAACTGTTTTGCTCCTTTTTAGGTGCCACATTTTAAGAATAAAAAAAAAATCTAGGATTATGTTTAGAAGGAAGCAACTAGGATGATGAAGGGACTTAAAACCATTCTATAAGAGAATAAATTGAAGGAACTCTTTGCTTAACCTGGAAAAGAAAAGACTTAGGGAGAACAAGCTAGCAATCTTCAACTATTTGAAAGGCTGTCATATGGAAAAGGTATTAGATCGTCGTATTTGGCTCCAAAGAGCAGAAATAGGAGCCATGGATAGAAGTCGTAGAAAGGCAAAATTTATTCTTAAAACAAGGAGAAACTTCTTAAACTTTAGAGATTTCCCAGAATAGACTGAGCTGCCCCACAAGACAGTGAGTTTCACACTCCTAGAGATCTTTAAGCAGAGATTGGAAGAGAATTTATTTGCATGTTATAGAAGGACACACGACTTAGTTCAGGGTTAGACTGGATAACCTCTGCATCCATTCCAGTTATGAGATACTTTGATTCCATAATTATCTTAAAAAACAAGATATATTTTCTATCATTTCTTTGACAAAGAAGATGGCTTTAAAATAAATTCTTATTTCACCATTGGCATTGAAATCTGTGGGGATGCCCCCCAAAAGAAGTATTATTATGGATGAAATGTAGTCAAGGTTTCACTAACTAAAATATTTGGGGAATGAGTTATTCTGGTTTTGGGGTGTTTCAAAAATGAAGTAGTCAGAAAACCTTTTTAAAAAATCTTTCCAAAGTGAATTTCTTGCCCTACTAAGTAGAGTCTAGTGAACATATTAAATCCTTCTTTGATGACTGAGGCTCCTGTAAGGCCTCGGGCTCATCATTTTGAACATCAGTTTTCATTGTCCAAGACTGCAAATGTAGCTATCTGTTGAAGCTGTCTGATTGGGCTAAATCTTTACTAGCCCCAGGACCCACTTTGTGTTACTTTTTTCCTTTGGCCTAAATCTCTGATATCTGCTTATTTTCTTGCCATTTGGCTGTTTCATTGAATTGGAATAAGGTACAGCAGGTTAAATCCCTTTAATTTAGGATTCTAGTTAATCAAGATCTTACTATGCTGAATTGCAAGTCAGATTAAAAGATTGTAGGTTTTCTAAGTGGCCATGAATCAATCAGTCAGCAAGGATCTAAGGCATATATGCATCAGGAATTGCTCTGGGAGGGACATTGGAATACAAAGACAGAGGCAAAGCAGTTCCTGTCCTCGAACTCTCATCATAGCGCCAGAGTGCTCTAGACGCCCCAATTTCCCTGTTTCCAATTACCGTCTGAACACAACTGAGTACCTGGGTTGTCTACAATTAACAAGAAACCACAAACTCTGCCATCCTGTCAGGGTCTATCTTTTGGCTCTCTAGAAGCAGCATGGTATGAGAGATACAGGGCAACGGGGTGGATGGAATGCTGGGCCTGGAGTCAAGTGGACTGCTCTTCCTGAGTTCAATTCTGGCCTCAGACACTTAAAGCTGTGTGACCTTAAGCAAGTCATTTTATGCTGTTTGTATCAGTTCTTCATCCATAAAATGAGCTGGAGAAGGAAATGGCACTCCAGTATCTCTAAGAAAACTCCAAAGGGTTACAAAAAATTAGTCGTGACTGAAACGACTGAACAACACCATGATAGATATAACACTGGACTTGGATTCAGAAAACCCTAAGTTCCCTTTCTGCGTCGGATAATTATCAGTTGTGCAACCCTAGGCAATCTTTTAATTCTCTGAGCCTCAGTTTCCTCATGGGGAGAATGAGGGCATGGAACTAAGGTTCTTTCCACCCCTAAATCTATACTCTCCTATGATTATCCTACCAGATCTGAATTTCTAGACTCTAGACAGTTACATAGCTCCCTAATTCTAGCCTTTTTCAACTTGACTATTGTTTCTAAAGTACTGACCTCCCAGCTCCCAAATCTGTGGCTTTTTTCTGTGCTTCCTGGGGGGTGGCAGCACTCAAACAGCTCCTTGTTGCCTGGTGATCCTGGAGTTTGACAATGCCTGCCTTGATCCGAGTCACAGCTTCCATGTCACTTAGTTGAGCCTGCTGCCACCGACACCTTGGCATGACAGTGAAAAATCAGATGTTGAATATTCTGACTTTCCCCCTCATCTTTTTTATACTGTAGCACTGATTATGATATTTCCACATTGCAGATATTTATGATTCATGCATGAAGATGACTGCTCACTAGCCTTGCAATCATTCTGTTATTAATTTAACTCCAATTGCTGCCCAAGAATACAGTGCCCCATTTTTAAGCTGACAGTTTGGATTTTTGTCACAGCACAGAGAGTCAGAATCCTATGACTTAGATTCAGGAAATTCAGAAGTATCAAATTTCTGCTTACAACAGTTCTCTGGCTGAACAAAATCCTGGATTTTGTTTTATGCATATAGTATCTTAACCTCCCACTTTGTGTTTCTCGCTCCATTCTCTCTCCCTTTCAACCTGACCTACACATCACTATTAAATTAATCCTTGTAAGGCACAGTTCTGGTCATGTCATTTGCTTGCTCAAAAAACCTTCCAAATAAAGTCCAGAACTCCTCCACCTGGCATTTAAAGATGTCTGTGATTTGGCACCAACATACCTTTTCAGTCTTTTCCTTTGTTGTTAGTCAGTTATTTCAATCATTTCCAACTCTTCATGACCCCATTTGGGGTTTTCTTGGCAAAGATACTGGAGTAGTTTGCTGTCTCATTCTCCGGCTCATTTTACAAACGAGGAACTGAGGCAAAAAGGGTTAAGTGACACATTTATTAAGTGTCTGAGGCAACATTTGAATTCATAGAAATGAGCCTTCTTAATTCCAAGCCCTCTATCCACTCTATCCACTTTACTACCCAGTTGACCCACCCCTATCTTTCACTCCAGCCAAATTGGACCATTTCTACCCATTTTTCAAGGTCCAGGTCAAATATTCCTTTCCATGAAGTCATTTCTAACCTTCCCAATCAGAAGGAATTGCTCTGTTCTCTTATCATCATAGCTTTTCCATCCTATATACTTTGTATTATAATTATGGGTATCCATTGCATTTCTCCTGCTGCATCATAAACTCCATGAGAACAAGGACCATGTTCTGATTGTTCATCCTGTCTGCACTCATCATCCAGCATAGGGTTCACTACACTGAAAGACACTTTATATATTTTAATGGATTTTAAGAATATTCTCCATTTCCATACATCTTATCCAAAGGAGTAGGTTTACTTGCTGTATTGTAGATAAGACAGAACTAAGCTGATATTCTCACATAACAATGTTCCTATTTCTGCTGATCATAGATCTATGCCACAAATACAAAGAAAAATTTCTATAGGCCATTTAATGACATTTGGAAAAAATGGTGGCCTGTTTGGGAAAATGTTCTCTCCTTGGATTTTATTACTGGTAAATTATTCATAATCTTGACTTGGATTCATCAAGGTCACCTTTTCTCTGAACTCCCTTATGCTGAGAAGGCTACAGTAGTGCATTTTATTTCTAAGGAGATGCATGAAATAAAAATCTCTAACTGTAAAAGAGAGTTTTGCTGATCTGTCAGGGCTGCTATCTTATCTCTCATCCTTAGCATAGTAAACTTGGGTTCATCATCATTCTGAATAATGAAGCCACAAGGCCTCTTGTTTGTTTCTAGTCAGAAGGGAGAAAACTCTGAGTTTGAAATGATGAACTGCAGTCTCTGTTGATTGTCTTGATTTGTACTTTCCACTTATGCTTAAATTCTAATGCAGAAGAATATATTCTATTCCCTTTCTCCTTCTGATAAATCACAATTCCAGTGTAGTCTGATTGCTTTCCTATCCTCTTTATTTCATTGACAGGCACCTTGTTGGAGAACCTCTCAGGTTAGTTCCTGGAAAACAATGCCACCAAGTAAGAAGGATTCATCCTCTTGGCCAAATCCCAAACCCAGCCCTACTGTTACTCTGATTGGTCCTTGCACAGACCTCCCATGGCCTGTCCCAGTGCCTTTTCACTGGCTATGTCCCATGCCTAGAATTCTTTCCCTCAACATTTGCCTTCTGACTCCCCTGCTTCCTTCGAATTTCAATTAAACCCTCTTCCTCTCTGCAAGAAGTCTTGCCCAGTAATCTATACCTTTCCCTTGAGACGATTTCCCATTTGTCCTACGTATATCTTGCTTGTATTTATTTGTTTCATATTGTCTCTCCCATTAGATTGTGTGCTCCTTGAGGGCAGGGACTATTTTTACTTTTCTGCTTAGCTCAGTGTCCATTCCATAGCAAACCCTTCATGAATGGTTGTTGACTTGATTTAGGAGTGTGGCAACAGCAAAAGGATGGAGAGGGACACTCTCCTCAAAGGAGGAGAGAGAGGCTGGGTCCAGGAAAGGCAAATCAATAGAATCATAGGATCTTACCATCAGAATTTCCAGTGCCAGTGGGTCTAGGATTCCATTTCTCTCTAGGGTTGTTTCCTTTAAAATCATGAGTGTAACGATTAATTGTTACACGAAGATGTTCAGACTTAAGAAGTAAGACTCCTTGTAGCTCAAAGGGTCAAAGCCCATTTTTGTGCAGATGAGAAAACTTACTTCAAAACAAACACTCGGAATCTTAGAGTAAGAAATCTCAGAGATCCAGTCCAAGTCTCACCTTCAGTAAAAGAGGAAACAGCCTAGGAGTACTAACAAAGAGGCTCAGTTTTTTCCTTGCCTTCTCTCCTCCCTTTCTCTTCTTTTCTATCCTCCCCAACTGGGGCCATCATTTTAAAAGGAAGAGGCTACATTCCTAACATGATACTATATTCATTCCCCAAATTCTACTTTTTTCAGGTATCTCACGTGGTAATCATTCAACATTATCCCTGGAAATAGCAAGCACAACATCACAGAGGCCAAAATGCCATCTGGAGCACTTAATTCTGTGCAATTATGATACCGTTAGCCATTAGTTTCTTTTGGATTAAGAGACTTAAGGGGGAAAAAAATTGAGCTGAAACCTAAAGGGTTTCTGCTAAGTGAATTTCCTACCCAAAAATATATTGCCTTGATACGCATTGTTTGAAGCTTCCAATGCCTTATTTTCAAAGAGTAAAATTCTAAAGATTTCTTTAAAAGATGGTCAAATATAATCTTTTCTTTTTTCTTCTTAAGGAAAATGGATCACAAAGTTATCTGAGTTGTACAG
The DNA here is from genome assembly GCA_028658325.1 of Potorous gilbertii. Lineage (NCBI taxonomy): Eukaryota > Metazoa > Chordata > Mammalia > Diprotodontia > Potoroidae > Potorous > Potorous gilbertii. The sequence continues at coordinate 284,920,754 of CM053769.1, read as the reverse complement.
CCAGGAAGGTAGAGAAACAGGGATCAGGATGGTAGAGGCTTAAACACCAGAGATACTGCAGCATCTCTTTCCCCATGCTGCTTAATTCTTTTGTTTTATAATTAAAACTCTCTTGTTGTCAGATCAGTGATAGGGAAAGAAAGGCAACAGTGCCATCTCTAGGACAGACACCACATTGGAGGCAAGGAAAGAGAATCCTTCAAGAAGTTTCCTGGGCTGAAGCAGAGGGAGCACTGAGGCAGTGGGCTGATCAGGCCAGCAAGATCAGAATCTTTCATCAACATCTGGGCCTTTTCAGGAGTATAAATGGGACTTTTATTATTTGAACCAGTGGGTTTTGGAAGAAGCTATTCCCAATGAAATAGAAAAATTTACATCTTGAAATTTTTCACTAAAATATCCACATTCCGCTCTGGCATCTGACGTCACATAGACAACAGTCTAAAATTTCTTGCGATTTTCTGTCCTTCAAGACCCAGTTCAATTGCAGTCTCTTCCATGAAGCCCCAACCAAATGGAATCTCTCAATTCTCCAAACCTCGGTGTCACTTTGTCCCTCTCCTTTGACACACTTGTCATATGCTGCCCTGTTTTGTTGTTATTTACTTGTCTTATTCCCATCCCTCCTCTAAATATAAATAAATATATCCCCACCCTAAATGTTAAGGAGATGAACTGAGTATTGTTTATCTTTGGTTCCCCCTATAATACCTTGCAGAATCTTATCCAGAGAAGGTACTCAATAAATATTGATAAAAAATGATAATGATGATGATTACATGGGCCTATGTTATTTCAGGGAATTGTATTGGGCTTTGAACCTGTTTTCACAGGTCATGAGAGTATGATCACTGACACTGAGGAATATAAACTTTAAATAAATAACAGCACATTGGGAAAATTTATATTCAAAATTCTTAATACAAGGAGGATCTGGAGAAAAATAATGCCTTGGGGAAGCATAGTACTTCAGTGATCCAAAACGGTAATACTCATCTCAAAGGGGCAGCTCGGTGGTGCAGTGGATAGAGAATTGCAGGATTCAGGAGGACCTGAGTTCAAATCTTACCCCAGACACTTGACACTCACTGGCTGTGTGACCTTGGGCAAGTCACTTAACCCCAATTGCCTCATCCTGGGTCATCTCCAGTCATCCTGATGAATATCTGGTCACTGGATTCAGATGGCTCTGGAGGAGAAGTGAGGCTGATGACCTGCACAGCCCTCCCTCACTCAAAACAAAGTCAAGTGTAAGTCATGTCATCATTTCTCTGATAGCATGGTCTTCTTCGGCAATGAAGGACAAAGGCACTCATCTCAAACTGACTCAGAATCATAGAACTTTGGACTTGGGAAGGATCTCAGAAATCAGCTAGTCTGACACTAAAGAATAACTCCCTCTACAAGGAAGCTACAAGTGGTCATATGGGTTTTGCGGCATTTCTCTGAGGCATTTCTAAGTGTTAGAGTTCTCTCTGAACTTAAACCTAAATTTGCCTTTTGCAATTATTGCTTCTAGAGCTAATCTCTGGGGAAAATGGAATAAGTCTATTCCCTCTTCTGGGATCATAGCAAGATAGCTCTTTTAGAGCTGCAGGAGGTGGCAAAGGCTCTCTCTATCTTCTCATTTTACAGATGAGGATTGAAGACTCAGGGAATTAAATGACTTTCCCAAAGTGACACAGAGATTAAGTGTAATATAGGCAGATTTTGAACACAGGGTATCTGACTCCAGAATTCGTGTTTTTTCCTTTCAATGGTTCAAATACTAGAAGATAGAAGTTTTGAGTCCCATAATTCTTCTCTTCTCCACAGTAAACATCACCCTTTCCTTCAACTGATTTACAAAGAGCATGATTCTGAGGTCTTTCACCATCCTGCTTGCCATGCTGTGGATATCTTCCAGGTCTAAAATGTGGCTCTCCAAACTGAACACAAAACTCCAGATAGGTTCTAATTCATTATAAGTTCCACAGGACTATCAGCTTCCTGATCCAGGACATTTCAGTTCTGAATGCAGATGTTTCCAGTGTTTTCCATCATGTCAAAAGCTTATGACTCAAAATGGATTTCTCTCTGCTCCAGCAATGTTGAATGGAATTGTAGATGAGGAAAATATGTATGGTTGGCATAAGTCTCTGAGTACTTTAGGTGACATCTTATAGTGTAAACAATCCTTTCCACCAAATTTCCCTCTCTTCTAGGATGAACCCTTCATCTGATCAGTGGAATTTTGTCTCTTTTGTCTTAATTCCCTAATTCTTTCCTCCTCAGAGCAAGAATGAGCAAAAAGAAAGATGGAAGGGAATAACAGTTTGAGATAACAGGTTCACAGTATCCACTTTGATTTCTTTGATTTTTCCCTTATCCCTGAGGTAGATTTACTGACTAGGAGAGTCTAAGCTAGAAAACAAGGTATTATGTGGCTTCTGTCTCAGTACAGAGCACATTCATGTTATCCAAAGACAACCAGATTTCCTAAAGTGCCAAAGGCCCAACAGAAATATGATTAAGATTTTCCCCCTAAACTTGTATGTCTCCAAAATGGGTAAGGGTTAAATGACTTAAGTGACATGTGTGGGAGAAAATAGCTTGACATTCTAAAAGAAAAAAACTACAGTTTCATATTTTCAGGAACTTCTATAAAACTCAAGATGTAATTTAATATCACATTCTTTGAATTGATAAATGTTTAAGAAAATGAATTGATTTTGTCTTCCATCATTTGCCAGAGCATTTATAAGTCTACTTAGCAAAATGAAATATACTACAAGAAAAAATTAGAACAACCATTTTAAAGGGTTAATTAATAAAATTAAACTTGGTCTGACTTGTCCCATTGAGTAGAATGAGTATCAGTGACTAGAAGGTAGTAAAAATTCATATTATGGTTGGATGTATTTCCAGAGGACCCACAAAGAAATATGCTACTCACCTCCTGAAATAGGTGATACAGAATGCAGAGTGAGACTTTTTTTTTTTGATATGACCAATGCATGAATTTGTCTTGCTTGACTATTCATTCATATTTGTTAAAAGGGATTTTTCTTTTTCTTTCCCAAAAGTGTGTGGAATAGGTAAAAGTAAGAGAAAATATAATTTTGTAAATTAAATATATATATATATATATATATATATACATACATATTTAACAAATCTTGATATCAGAGAAATCTTCTGAAAAACTCATGCTAAGTTGGGAACACAGTGACTCACAGGTAGTAGCAGGTAGAGGGAGGACTAGATTGCCACTAAATTTCATTCAGTCCTGAAATTATTTTTCAAAAAGAAAAAAAAAAGAATTGTTCAACCTTCATTATACTAAAGAAGGTTGGACATTTGACCAAGAAGAACATGGCATTAAAAATAGCATGTATGTGGTTTAATATCTTTAGCCATGTACAGAAAGTGTTTGAAGTTTCAGAGTCACTGTCAAAGACACCAAAGGAATAGGAAAGTAAATGTACAAAATTGGGCTTAAATAGCTTGGACCTGCACTCTTGTAAAATCCATTCTGAATAATTATTCAACTAAATAAATGCAGTTTCTTGGCAAACAGTTCCTGTGATATAATTTATACCAATAAATTCTGAATTAGAGATGGTGGGTCATCAGCTATCCATTTGATGTCAGGCTTATTCTTATAATCCTCCATTTGTCCAAGTTAAAATGATCTCAAGATGGACAATTAACTATTTTTCATTCTCTTCCCTCCCCCCCACCCCTAAATCTTCACAAAGAAACATCTGGTTGCCTATGTTTATAAAAACTCTGCTGAATAAAAGAAGTTTTGTGAGGTTTTTTTTTTAGTGAAGTCTCTTTTATCATAATCAAAGATGTTCTTCCTTTTATCACAAATAATTTGGTTTGTCCACCGATAGAATTCTGAATAGTAAGTATTTCAGATTCTTGGTTATTTCCTCTTTTTTCAACTCAGTTAATTTTCCTATTCAAAGGCCAGAATTTTGCCCATTTACCCATGTCTCTGTACACTTAATTCTCTTCAAACAGCATCAGAGAATAAAAGATCCTTAAGAGAATTAGATTAAATTTACAGAACATCTTCTGTACAGCACATTCTAAAATGGAGCATTCAAAATTCATCCACATATCTATAGAACTTTTGTGATTGTGCAGATGTCAGAGAAAGAAGTGGTAAAAGAGGGTCAAGTTGATCTCTTTCCCTCTTTTACTTGTCTATTCATAGAATTCAAACTATATAATCGGGACCATAAAATGTTAAAACTGTGTAAGACCTACAAAGTCATTTAATTCAGCCCTTTTCCATCCATTTACAGATGGGCTGCATGACAAATAGAAGGTGACAAACCAGATGTCAGGGGTGGATACACAAGACAGAAGTGTGGGCAGAAGATCCCTAACTTTTTTGAAGAATTGACTGAAGCTTCCCCAATGCAAAATTTTTGACCAATCTATTCTCTAGGCTGTTTGTCATCAAACTGTAGAAGAAATGTCTTCTTAGACCAACTGTTGCCTTTCTCTTACTCTTTGAGGAGACTGAAAGAAAAATGATCAGCTTCTACAATGAGTGGACATATTCATTTAAGCCAAATTGCTAATAACAAATGCAAATACCAGCTTGTATATCAAATGATTTATTTGGCATTTACAATCAGTCATCTGCAAACAGAGCAAAGCAATATGGGATGCCTGATATAATATTTGCCCAGTGTTGATCACATTAGATGAATCAGCATATCTTAAGGTGTTATGTCAACCTTCTTCGTGGCTCAGGTACTTTGCAGTTTCCCAATTATAGTCCTCTATTGGTTTTATAAAAAGTAATTCTAATAATTATGTACATAAGCTAGTGATCCCTGATTCATTATACAGGCAACAGAAAATATGTCAGATTTTGAATCCTTTTTTTCCAAATGAATTTCTGAGCATGGCGCAAAGTATTCTTTATAATACCTCTGTTCCTTCAAGATTAAAAAAAAAATAAAATCACTTCCACAAATGTTTGTCAAAATTAGGAGCACTTTAACAAATAGCTCTAAAAAGCAGTACCTTCTAACATGTCATTAAATAGTCTCTTTTGAATATGATTTAAGCCTTTTCGGTTACATCAGGAAGTTCTCTAATACATTTCCATAAATTACAATAAATAATGTCCTTTTACATTTCTGGGGGCTTTCAACAAATGTGTGAAGTTAGTAATTCAGGATCAGCTCTTTATGCTCCCTTGGTGTTGAAAGTTCTTCAAGCTAGTCTTACTCATTAGGGGTAGGAATCAAGGCTTACATTAGGGAACATTTCACAGCATCCCAGCTCTGCAACTTTTTGTTTTCAGGCATAGGGAAGATTACACTTTAAAAAGAAGCAAAGTGGGCTCTGGCTTTGGGTAGCTTCTTGTCCATTCTAAATCTTCCTGTAACACCTTCAAAAGTACTCTGCACATAGTAGATGTTCAACAAATTCTTTAAACTGACATGGAAGTGTGCTTTTGGCTGGCAGGAAGCGACAGCAGGGAGGGTCTGGTACCTTTCTTTGACTCCAACTGTTTCTCCCTCGTAGAATGGTCTCTCCCTACTCCCTTCTCTCCTTGTAGTTCATTCCTGCCTACTCTTCAAACCAGTTGAAGTCCCACTTCCCCAGTCACCATATACCTTCTATAAATTCCTAAAGAACTTGTCTGAATCCTACAAATTAGAGAAGGCACTGGATCTCTCACTTCATTGGCATAGGGGTGGGGAACTTGCAACCTCAAGGCCATATGTGGCTCTCTAGGTCCTCAAAAGTGGGGCCCTTTGACTAAATCCAAGCTTCACAGAAGAAATCCCCTTAATAAACAGATTTGTTCTATAAAACTTGGACTTAGTCAAAAAGCAGCACCCAAAGAACTATACAAAGAACCACTACAGGTTCCCCACCTTTGTATCCCAAATGAGGAAACTCCCTCAGTCAAAGAAGTTCAGCACCATCTTTAAAACCTATAGATTTAGATTTATCTTGATCAAAAATATGAAATATGAGGCCTGCTGACCCCATGGAGCCACTAATAATAACAGCTAGCATTTATGTAGTGCTTACTGTGTGCCGGGATCTCTGCCAAGCACTTTGTAGTTATTAACTCATTTGATCCACACAATGACCATAATTACCCCCATTTTACAGATGATGAAACTGAGGCAAATAGAAGTCAAGTGATTTGCCCAGGGTCATGCAGTTAGTGTCTGGGTCTGGATTTGAACTTACCTGGTAACATGCCTGAATGTTGCTAAACCACATTAAAATGAAATTGGAAAAAATTTAACAAAATAAATAAAATACAATAAATTTAGATTACATTACATTTTAAAACTGAATCAATATGTGGTTCTATGTGCAAATGAATGGCTCCTATTTCTATTTGTTTGACCTCACTGGCCTAAATCATTTAGAAGTCAAGTGACTTGCCCAGGATCACACAGCCAGAACTGAAAATAGGTCTTCCTCTCTTTGAGGCCAGCTCCCTATAAATTTTGTCACACTACTTCTCTACTTAGGCCTTGACTTTGTACTGACTTTTACTGATCTCAGTTTGTTCCATGCAGATTTTGCCCTCTCAGTCATACATGGTGATATTTATATAGAACTTTAAGGCTTATAAAGTGCTTTGTGCACAATATTTTAATTCATTTCATTAATACAATACCCCTGAGCGATAGATGGAATTATTAACCTCATTTGGCAGATGAGGAAATGGAGATGCAGAGAGGATCAAGCGATATGCCCAGAGTAAGGAACACGGGTATAACAATTCTTGGTGGGACTGGCACCCAATTCTTCCTGATTTCCCTCGTAGCCCTGTATCTCACAGCCTCTTAGGCACAGGGACCCCATTTTATCTTTTAGAGGACTCTGCAGAGGGTGAAGCACAGAGCAGGTGTTCAATAAATACTTGCTAGTTGATTGAATTTTCTTCCATCATTAAACTTCAACATATTTCAAAGATTTATTATTTCATCAATGGGTGGATTCTCTTCTGATACAGAATGAAACCTTTATATGCTGCAGTAGACTGTCTCCTGTGAGATAATAGAGGGGAAAAAAGCCAACTGGTGGCCAACTTTCTATTGTTAAACCTCCCTCCCTGCAAGACTGATCCCCAGATGACAGACTCGCAGTCCTTTTCTGGTCTGGTACTTGACTCCTCATTTGGGTAGGTGCTACAAGAGCCTATTCTCCACAGTGTTTGAGAACCCAAAACTGTATGAGGAGTCATACAGGGGACCTCACAGAGCAAAACCATTAAACATTTAAAGAAAAATCAAAATAAATCAGACTTCAGAAACCTTTCCAAGATGAGAGAAAGGTTTGATCGTCAAAATAATAGAAAGCTTAGGTGAGGAGGGGAGAAAGCAGAGAGAGGACTGTAATCTACAATAACAGAGAGAATATAAAGAAACCCAAGGGAAAGAAAACTGGGGAACATGGTGTACCCAACTGAGAATTCACATCTACAGATTCAGTTGAGAGAAACCACTGTAACAGGAAAGGAGCTGATAGGCAACAGAAACTAAAGAGAGAGCCTAGAGTACAGGAGGCCTACCCTGGCTAGTCCACAAAGAAAAATGCTGTCAGGCTTCCCAGAGCAAGTTATTTACACTTTTGTTACTAAAGCACACCATTTCGGGAACCTCTTGGGCTGTCTACAGTCTGTCATGATGGGTGTTATCTGTCCAGAACAAATGTGAGTGTTGGCAGGGAGTAGAAATGAACAGGGCCCATCCCTCTTTTGTCAAGGGGTAACTCAAGTGCTCACCAGGGATCAGACTCAAACATAAAAGCTCTTTCTCTGCCCAGAAATGAAAGTATTCAATGTGTGGTACTCTGAACAAATCCAAATTTTTTACATTGAATTTTGGCAGATCGTGTCATGACCTAATCTAAATCTGTTCAGGCCTTGGAGTTCATCTTTTTCCTCCAAACTCATGTCAGATCATTTGATTTTCAAATTCCCAGGACAGATAGAAGGCAGTTCAAATCCCATCTTTTTAGGGTAGCCTAAGATCTCATAATTAGAAATTGTGGGCAAAAGGTATAAAAAGCCAGATTTTTTACTCAATATAAGCAACAACTACTTAATCATTAGAATTGTCCAAAAGTAGAATGTTACCTCAGGAGTTGGTGAGTCCTGCATCAGGAGAGCTTCAAAAAGAGGCTAGATGACCACTTGTCAAAAATATTATAGAAGAAATTCTTATCTATCTATAGGTCAGATGAGTTAACCTCTGAAGTTCTTTCTAATTCTGAGATGCTGTTATCCTGTGATCTAAATTTTCCTTCTGGGTTTTTAAACCTGGGTTAAGTAGGGAAGGTGAGGGCTTCCCATGAACCTAAGTGGTTGAAATCCCTCTATCTTTATAAGATCTTCTCTAATCTCTTGAAATTCATTTCCATTTCTCAATCTAAATGACCTTATGTGATAGGTGTTCAAATCTTACTAGATTTGAAGGTTTTATAAGAGGTTTTAGCCAAAATAAATACTCTATTTCAAAACTTCACAATTTTCTATCTCATTTGTAGTCTGTTTCTCCTGTTGGCAAGCAAATGAATTCACTCATTGTCTTCCAATTATTTTTGATATATTGAGGAACTATTTTCTTGCTGTGATATGCTTGAGCTCCTTTGGCCAGCTGAGGCTTTATGACCCATTGTCTTAGCACTGCCTGAGCAGGAATTCTTAACTTGTTTTTGTATCTTGGACCCATCCAGCAGTCTGGTAAAGCTTTCAGAGTCCTTCTCAGTGTAGTGCTTTTAAATGCATATAATAAAATATGTAGGAATACAAAGGAAACCAATACATATATAGTACAAGGGTTAGGAACCCCTGCTACAGAGGGCAGTAGGGGAAAAAAAGAAAGGAAAAAAAGGCAAAGAAGATGGAAAAAAGGAAGGAAGGAAGGAAGGAAGGAAGGAAGGAAAGAAGGGAGGGAGGGAGGGAGGATGAGCCACGACGAGGTTTTGAACAAGGACCTGCACATGTGGATACTCTGGTCCCATGTTTCTGTGTTTCTGATTTTTTTCTTTATATGAGGGATTCCCAGCAAAGTGATTGGAATCTGCTGGTGGAACTCTACAGGTCAGTTGCTGCCACCACTCTCCCTCCCATTTACTACTTTGAGGTTTCCCAGAATTCAAATTGGGTAGAGGTGTCTATACCCTTACTGCTTTCAGGAACTTTACTTTCAATGCTCTCCTTCATCCTAACTCCCATCTCAGGGTCTTTACTAAGCTCAACATCCCTTATCTTCACACAGAAACCTTATACATCCTCCATCTTGCACCCCCGTAATCTTCAGACATTGGGGAAATAAAGAATTGCTTCTCCTCACAGAAACGTTGAGAACCCCTGCCTTAGATGAATAATCCCTACATGGTTCTTAGTCCTCCTTAAGCATTCAGATAAATCTTTCACCTCTGAACAGGAGTGGTATGGTGTAATCTTGTGCAGTCGACTAATTTGACTTCACAGAATCTCTTTTCTTAGGACTCAAAGGAATATTTTGAATCCCATCATTTGAAGCTGTTCCCCTTTGAAACTTCTTTGAACTTTTTTTTATCTACTTTTACCTTTTTTTCTGACAGGCTAATACCTCCCTAAACTTTCAGAGACATCCCTTTCGAGGTCAATTCGTTGGTTTGCCTGCAATTAAACTGGGCTCACTAGAGTTGGATGGAATTCTTTCGTCCCATTCGTCCATGTTCTGCCAGTTCATTCTCACTTTTTCTGGATTTCACTGATTTCGCTGGATTTTACTAAGTTTGGCAAAAAAGAGGGTGAAAATTAAAAATCAATTTGCATTTCTTTTGAAAGGTCAAAGAGTCTGGGTATTCCTTCTTTGAAAAATCTGACTATCATTTTTATTACTTCAACCAAAAATAAATATCAGAAAGGTTCGTATTCACCAGTACTCATTTATATTTTATGAGAAGATACTGGGGCTCTTATGAAGAGAAACATGTCCCTTGGTGAGGACCCCAGGACATTCACTATGGAATTCAATTTAATTTAGCAGGTATTTGTTAAGTACTTAATTATGAAAAGACTATGGGAAGCACTGAGAGAATGTAATATTTAGATAAGAAGTCGAATATTTAGAGAAGACACAGTGCTTCCATTTTCGAATGTTACACGTAGGATAACAATGAGGGTTTCCACTTACCAAAATATTACCCCAAAGTCTAAAGGCTCATATATTGACAGAGACTTAATAAAAGCAGACATGTGGAACCAGATGGGTGGAGGATAACAACTATGTCTCCTCCATTTATTCTAGTTCAAATTCGTATCTATGCCAAGTTACAGAGGATCCTAGAAATTTCTAACCCTGAGGCAAAACATTGTCTAAGACAAAGGATTATCCTTCAGCCCCCAAGAATGAATACACACAGAGTGAGTTAAAATAAAAAACTACATTTTATCCTGTAGGCAGTTTTCTTGGATTTTGTTCGGTCAGGTATCTATAGAAGGCACCAGGGATAAAGTCATGGAAAGGGAATGATGATGAACCTAGTTCAAATCCTGCCTTAGACACTTATTAGCAGAGAGTTTGCCTTTGTCAAGGAGAAGTTTCCTAACAGGAATTAAGATAACCATGCTGGTGGACCTCAGGAGATGAGACTCAGAAGTTTATAATAAAGAAAATTCAGGCAATGCCCAGCAGAGAACAGAAAAACCATGTGAAAGCAGTATGATGATATCTCTAGAGGACACCAGCAACTCTAAAGAGTCAGAGATGTTAAGTTTATCAGACCACAAGTGCTCTCCATACACATGTCCTGACAACATGGGTTGCTAGCACATCTCTTCTTATATGTTCCCTGACCCTCCATGTTTATAACATATGGTTCCTGAACACCTGTGGCTCATATCCCATGTGATATGACAATATGTAGGAGAAAGTACTATGGTATACATATCAGGAAATATTTTCTCTCATTTCATTTGCTGTGCTATTTCATTAAACATCTTATTTGAGTTCACATATCTTTGACAGGCTAGTAAATAAATATACACACATGGGGACAAGAACCAGTGAACACACAACCACAGAGCCATGTGAACTTACTGTAAATTGTGGAGAGAAAGATGTATGAGTAGCGGGGAGGGCATATGCTATCTGAAGATAGCTATAGAATACAACCTATTTGTTGCTAAATGCTTTGCTATCACTGAAAATGAGAAAATATCACTAGACAAGGTAAGATATCTTCAGGTTCTAAGCTTGTGCAAGTAATTCATACATAGCAAGTCATATGTCACTATGCTTTTCCCCTTGTAATTCAATGACTCTGGATTTTTTTAAAGTCATACCAACAGAGTCCTCCCAAGCTGGAAAGTCTTTGAAAATAGATTATAGATCACATCTGTCATCCAAGAATCAAACTAGCTCATCTGGAGCCCTCTAGGCACCAGACAATGATGTTTTGGCTCACAGGAAGTCATATAACCTGTTCACTAAGACATGGAAGTGTTATGCTCTGCAGTGGCAGAGAGAAAGGATAACTGATAAAATATCAAATCATTTTTGCATAGCAATATATTTTTAAGAGCATATCTTATAAATTCATCACCTGGTTTTTTTTAGAGTCTCAGTTGAGTCTGTTGTGAAAATGTTCCATCTTATATGTAGATTTCATTTTAGTCTCCTGTGAAATCAACTAATCAGTGCACATTTATTAAACTCTTCTGTATCAGAGGCATATAGTGTTCCAGAAGTACTAGCACCTCTGGTGTGAGGGTTTACCAGTCCATTTGAGAGTCGATCCTCCACCTTTAGTGCCCATTTCACCCAACTCTCACCTGTAGCTCCAAGAAACTGTAGTACATACATTAGCCATAGCTTGGTAAACTATCACGGCAGATGCACTAAACCAGGTTGAGGGTAACCAAGAGACCTCAAACTTGTCAATGAATTAGGGGGTTATCTACCCAAAACCTGTGAAGACTTCTTCCAGCAGAATGGGTGAATGAGAACAATTTGTTCCAACTGCTACGGAGGCGGGTGAAGCAGGCACTGTGGGGCTTTAAGAGCTTGGTCAGACATTGGAGACATTGGGCCCCAGTCACCTTCACTTTTGTCCTGCCATTGGAATTCAAAGACTCTGGAAGAGAGAGTGAGTTGATGACTTTGTACAACTCTGCCTCACTTAAATCCAATTCATATTCAAGGCAAGACATCACCCCATGATGTCATTGGTCTTCTTGGAAAACAAGGACAAACAACATCAGTCATTATTAAGCGCTGGGAAGAAAAACAAAAACCAGAAAAAAAAAAAAAAGCCCTAACCCTCAAAGGTCTTACAGTCTAATGAAAAAGAAAAAATATATATAGAATACTGCTCTCTCTGAGACAAAAGTAGTCACTTTCTCCATAAGATCATACTCTTAACTTCTCCTTTATACTAAGATGAGATATTCTAATCAGTAAAATGGATTATGCAGACAATTTGCTCCTTGTTCTTAATGAGATAAAATCAGATCTAGAAAATATAGTCAATCCAGGCTATTAATTAGAAAGCCAGATATAAATCTTCTGTCCTAATTCCCTCATGGTGGAAAAAGTCAAATTGTACATTCATTAACATTAGATTCTTAAAAGGTCCCCGGCTATGTTGATGTGAGGGGAATTGATCTATTTTCCATGATGCTAGAGCCAAATCATTTTAAGCATAGGTTTCACACATCTTTCTTAGCAAAGACATTAATGTTCATGTAATTCAAATCCCCATTCATCTACCTAGGTATTTGAGTGACACCTATTTTCATCATCCCATAGATGTTACTAACCACTGATCAGAGCATGTACTTAAATGTTTTTAAGCAGAATGGGAAGACTTTTTTTTCAAAAGTGGGAAGTTTAAGGATTTTCAGTAGCATTTCATCTACTAAGATCTACCAGTTTATTACACTACTGTCTATCCTAAACACAGGCTGCTCAATGTGAATGATGAAAGACTCCCAGAGCAGAATTTACTCCTTTAAGAAATCTATGTTACATGCTCCCAATGACTTCAGAAAGTTAGAGTGAAGAAAGAAAAGAGGGAAGTGAATAAGCATTCATTAAATGCCTATAATGTTTCAGGCACTGTGCCAAGTGCTTTATATAAATATAAATATAAATATTATAAATAAATATAAATAAAAAAATCATTTAAGCCTACAAGACAGGTGCTGTTATTTTTGCCATTTTCTAGTTGAGGAAATTAAGGCAGAGATTAAGTGACTTGCCCAGTGTCATACAACTAGTAAATGTCTGAGGTCAGATTTGAGCTCAGGTCTTCCTGACTCCAGGTTCATCCCTCTATGTGCTGCCAGTGTAGTCAGTCTTTTTCAGTCATGTCCAACTCTTTGTGACCTCATTTTGGGTTTTCTTGGAAAAGATACTGTCTTCTCCAGTTCATTTTGCAGATGACCAACTGGGTTCCTGTGAGGTGCATAGGATTAAGCGACTTGCTCAGGGTCAGTGACAGAAGTTAGATTTGAACTTATGTCCTCTGGAGTCTAAGTCTTGGACTCTATCCACTATGATACCTACCTGTCCTGATTAGTGAATATCCGTTAATAAATGTGAAGAAAAAAATGGAAGAGAGAGCAAAAATGCATCCCCTGGCTTCCTTATTTTGGGTTCACAGCAGTGCCCATATCCACTGGTATTGGATAGGAAAGGACTTCTTAGTAGAGGTGAAAGCATCAGTTGGTCAAATGCTTATTAAGTGTCTACCATGTTCCAGGCACAGGGTTAAGCAATGGGACACAAGGAAAGATAAAAGATATTCTCTACCCTTCAGAAACTCACAAAAGAATTTTGGCATAAAGCCGAAGGGATGACCTATGGAAAGAAAAGAGTAAAAATGCTGACTTGAGAAAGATGAAAAATCTTAGAGTCTTCATATAAATTGTCCTCATGCTTCTGATCACTTCATTCTGCATTAGTTCATACAAATCTTCCCAGTTTCTCTTAAACAACTCTTTTCATTATTTCTTATAGCACAGTAGTATTCCACTACTATTGTTGATGCTATATATCATTTAGCACTGCCCAATGGATGCTCTCCTCCTTAGTTTCCAATTCTTTGCCACCACAGAAAGAGCTACTATAAATATAGTTGTACATGTGGGTCCTATCCCTCTTTCTTTGATTTCTTAAAAATGTTGGAAAAGCAAACTGCTATTAAAGACTTAAGAACTTTAATCAATGCAATGACTACCCAGAATTCCAGAGGACTAATAGAAGATTACCCACCAACTGACAGAGAGGAGATGGTCTCAATATGAGACATACAGTTTTGTCTGTGGCTAACATAGCAACTTGTTTTGATTGACTTTTCATATTTCTTACAAAAGTCTGGTTTTTTTTTTCCTTTCCCAGTGGGGCAATTTTCCTAAAGCACAGATATGGCCACATTCTACCCCCTCTACTCAATAATATTCACTAGCTCCTTATGCTTCCAGGATCAAATACAAAACAGATCTCACCTCAGACACTTGACACTCACTAGCTGTGTGACCTTGGGCAAATCACTTAATCCCAATTGCCTCATCCTGGGTCATCTCCAGTCATCCTGATAATATCTGGTCATTGGATTCAGATGGCTCTGGAAGAGAAGTGAGGTTGGTGACCTGCACAGCCCTCCCTCATTCAAAACAAAGCCAAGTGCAAGTCATGTCATAATTTTTCTGATGGCATGGTCTTCTTCAGCAATGAAGGATGAACACACACACACACAAAGCTCTATTTGGCATTCAAAGACCTTCAGATTATAGTCCCCTCCTACCTTTTCAGTCTTTTTACACCTTATTCTTAGTCACATATTCTTAGATGCAGTAACACCGGGCTCCTTGCTGTTTCCTCAAAGGAGCCACTCCAAACTCTTGTTTCCAAGCATTTTCTCTGTCTGTCTTAACATGCCTGTAATGCTCTCTTTCTTCCCATCTACTTATGGCCTTACATGACTTCCTTTAAGTCCCAACTAAAAGTCCGCCTTCTACAGAAAGACTTTCATACCCTCTTTCAATTCTAGAGGCTTCCTTCTTTAAATTATTTGCTATTTATCTTGTAGATAATTGTCTGTACACATCTGTTTGCTTATTGTCTCCCTCATTAAATTGGGAGCAAAGGGACTCTCTTTTGTCTCTTTTTGCTTCTCCAGAGCTTAATACAGTGCAGGTAGTTACTTAATAAATGTTTATTGATTGATTGATTAAGGAAGAGAAAAAAGTCCTTGTTAATTCAAAATAAAGGTTCACATTTAGAAACCTATAGTCATCTATAGAAAACAAAACGTGTGAGATGGATTCCTCCTTACTAATACACTCTAGAATAATACTTATAGCCCCCTCCCCAATTCTCTGCAAGACACAAACCCATATTTTTATGCACTGTGCATGTACCTGACCACTGCACCAGTGGCTGTTTGGTGCCAAGAGTGTCCAGTTCTATAGGAAGAAGCATTTGCTGAGAAGACATATTAGTTCT
Source organism: Potorous gilbertii (assembly GCA_028658325.1). Taxonomy (NCBI): domain Eukaryota; kingdom Metazoa; phylum Chordata; class Mammalia; order Diprotodontia; family Potoroidae; genus Potorous; species Potorous gilbertii. The sequence goes on along the minus strand of CM053769.1, from coordinate 284,905,266 downwards.
CACCACAGGCATGTGCTTCAGTGATGGCATCATATTTCTTTACATTTCTTTCACCTGCGGTTTGAACTAGAGGTACAATGGTGTAATAGAAAGAACTCTATTCAAGCAATAGTTTCATCACTTACTTGCTGTTTGGCCCCAGGCAAATCACCCACCCTCTCTCCATTTCAGGCTATTCATACAAAATTGGGATAATATTTACAATGCCTTCCCCACTTAAGGTTGCTATAAGGAGAACATGTTCTGCACCTCAAGGTCATGTAGATTATGAGAGATTATTACTGTCTCACAGAATCACTAATCTAGCACTTTTTAAAATCTAGTTCAACTGTCAGAATTTTTTCTTACTCAACAGGTATGCTCCCCAAAATTTCAATGTAAAAATTATCTGAGCGTAGCATAAAGGAAAGAGTACCACGCTTGGAATCATGAAGAGCTAGGTTGGAATCCTGCTTCGCTCTCTTTTGAACTGCGTGACCATAAACAAATCATTTGATCTCTGAGTCTCAGTTTCCTCTCCTGCAAAATAGGAATGATAAATAATACCTACTTCAAAGGCTGTCATGAATCTCAAATGTGATAAAAGATGCAAGGCACTTTGCAAACTTTTCCTTACAATAGAGATGTTGGTCACTATTTTTACAAATCAAATCATGCATAAACTTGAGAAGGAAATCCATATAACTTTGGGAATTCTCTTGAAAATGAAATAGTCAGTTATTCATTCAGTTCTGTTTCGGGGAATTTAAGTGGTAGAAAAGAGTACTTATTTGGCCCCTAGTGTTTTGTTGTTCAACATCTGGAAAGCCTAGAGTTTATTCATTTGATGGAAGAAGTTATCATATAAGCATAAATATTTTATCTAATCAATGACTAAATGACTACCCCACCCAAAATGACAAATTCAATAAAATTTGATAAAGAAGTAGAGGAGGATAGGTGGGTAGAGGTCATAGGATGGCTGCTTACTTTTTAAAGCAGAAAATATACTAAAAATGCAGGAGATTCATAAGCACTCATGGACACATACATAAAACATGATAGGAATACTTAAAAACATTAACTTTTAAATCTGCTGTCCAAATAATTCATCCAAGGTCAGTCAGTCTCCAAGTTTTTACCAAGTAGCTACTATATTCCAGGTGCTATGCTAGCTGCCAGGGACAAAAAGAAAAGGAAAAAGAAAAATAACCCCTTTTTTTAAGGAGTTCACAGTCCAGTCCGGGTCTCCTGGTCAGTACAGCCTGTAGGGCTCATCTGGGTATTTCTTTTCTCTTCTCAAAAACATTGTGGCACCTGCAGGAAGCAGCTCTGGTCAGGCAGCTGGTTTGGATGGAAGACATCAGGAATTTCCAAACTCCTGAAATAAGCACCAATTTCAAAAAGTCTGTCTTCTCATGACTACAGTTCAGTCACATGTGTTCAGAAAGGCACAAAACCGAAAATGCTGCCAAGGCCTTGAAAACCAGTCTCAGACTCACTCACTACCATGTTTATGCAAGCAGTGTCCATAGCTGACAGGAGGAGGATAAACTTGGACGTGGGGAGTGAGAAGGAGTGGAAGAAATCCTCCCTGACCCTGACAGAAAGTTTGAACTGGTTTTAAAAATGAATGTCAAACATTGTTTTTACCTGTAACTAGAAAAAAATAAAATACTAAATAAAAACTGAAATAAAGAACAAAAAATAAATAAATTCAAAAAATTCTAGGAAAAAAAGTTTAAACTTTTGGAGTTCCAAGACAGACATTCAGAGCAGGGGGTAAAAACAGATAAAATCAAAAATTTTTCATCGGATAGAGAATAACTTGGATTTTTAAAAGTTTTATTAATGAATATATTTATTAATTTTTGCATCATAATCATTTCGGAATGGCCTTTCCCACCAAATACTCCTTTTTTAAATTAAAAAAATGTTAAAATTGGACAAAGCTACCATATAGAACAGCAGATGCAAATTTCTGTACCCATATGTCCCCACCTCTCTGTTCAGATGAGAAAAGATTTTCTTATCAGAGGCTCTCCATGAACAAGATTGGACATTTTAATCTAAATCAGGCTGCTTTTTAGTTATATTTATTTAAATTTTTGTAGTCACTGTGTGCATTGCCCTCCTAAATCCTCTGTATCAGTTCATACAAATTCTTTTGTTTTTTTAAATTACTCATATTTGTCATTTCTTATGAAGCAATAACACATCATTTCATTCCAAGACCAGAGTACTAGAGGTAGCTGGGTAGCACTATGATTAGATTATTAATTAGACTTAGAGTCAGGAAGACATGAGCTAATACCTTGCCTCAGCCACTTACTAGATGTGTGAACATAAGCAAATCATTCCACATCTCTCAGTTGTAATTTTCTCATATGTCAAATGAAGGGGTTGGACTTCTACGGTATCTAAAGGTCTCTCCTATTCCAAATCTATGATCCCAGTTTATTTGACCATTCCCCTAATGCACACTTATTTAGTTTCTAGTTCTTTCCTAACACACACACACACACACACACACACACACACACACACACACACACACACACACACAGATGAGAGACAGATGCATAGGAGCCCTTTATTTCTATCTTTAACATAGTTGGAGTATACATTCAATAATGGATTGGGCCAAAGAATATAAAAGTTTAGTGGCTTTTCTCACATAATTTTAAATGCGATAAAGTGAAGATTGTACACTTAATTAAAAGCAAACATTTTTGTCCTTTATTCATTTTTGGTAAACCAATTTTGCCTGTTTAATGCAACCAAAATGCATTTCAGTTCAAACCAATAAAACCAAACACCAACTCAAATCCAGCCTTTTGGCATAGAAATATCTAATGGCATAAAATGAAGCTTCCATGACTCTATTATTTTTAACTACCCAAGTTCACCTTTTGGATTTATATCTCTTGAAAAGATTTCTTCCCTTGCTAATGTGAGTCATTTTATAAAGTTGGCTACCTCCCAGCTAATTTCTCTGATCCTTCTTCCAGATAAAAATCTTCCCATGATTTGATTTACATCTGCTCCTCTTTCCTGATTTATAGTTAGAATTCTCGCATGCATTTATATAAGACTGCAGTATTTCTCTGCTTTCTCTGTCACTTTATTATTCCACACTGGGGAACTAAATATTAGGCCACTTATGTGGTTCAATAATACACAAAGCACTAACCTGGCAGTCAGAAGACTTGGGTTCTTACCCTACCTCTACATGAATGTATTGATTGTCTTTTAATTCTTTGTGCAGAAAACTGGCTGTGCAGTTAGAGGACATGTTCAGATCCCACCTTTGTCACTGTTACCTAAAAATTACCTAAAAAATGAGGGAGTTGAACTACAAGGCTTCTAAGGTCCCCTCTAGCTCCAGAAGGGAGAAAAAAATGACAGCTTCAGAATTGTTGTAACAAGGAAATATAGTAAGGCACTTTGAATATTATGAAGTACTAAGAAATATGGGCATTAATGTGTCCTATTTTAAGGACCGAGAGATTATGGCTATATTTATGATATAACAATAAGTTGGTAAGAATCAATCCAGTGAAAAAAAATGTATCAAAATCATCACAAGAACATATATTTAAAGCTGAAAGGAAACTCAAGATCATCTAGTCTGATCATCCTATCCCCTAATTTTACCAATGAAAAAAATACACAGAAATTAAATGATTTGCTCACAATCACTCAAGCAATAACTGACAAGACAAGACTAGAACCCCAAGTCCTTTGTCCACTTAGCACCCTCTCCAATGCATTGTACTGCCTCTAAAAAGATGTTTGATGTGTGTACATACTGCAGCTATAAAACAGGATGCAGAAATTTTTACTACCCATTTCTTGGGGGTGTTATGGGGAAAAGTGCTTTGTAAACTAAAAGGTGCTATAGGGATGGGAGTTATTCTTTTCATTATGTGCCCACTGTGTGCAAAGTATTTGACCAAGCACTAAAAAAATCCCAGCTCCAAACTTTAAGACTGACAAATCTTTCACCCCTCTCAGCCTCAGTTTCCTCAATTGTATAGAGTGCATCTCAAAGCCTAAGAATGTTGTTGCTGACAATACTTGCATATGAAAGGAAGGAGTTTAGAATGAATTTACTGAGTCTGGCAGCTACAATCTAATCTTGCAATGACATCATTTTTATTTTTTTTTTGTCCAGGTCTTCCCTGGCACATTCATTTGCAAGGAAAAACTCAAAGAATCATGGTGGATTGAATGAAGCCCCAATGTTTCCCATATGAGCCTTGGCAATTTGGTAAAAGGCAACCCCAAAATGGTATGAATGGGGAGGTAACTTCCTAACTTTAAGTCACAGACAGTGATACAGAGAATTTTAGCAAGAGAAAGAGGATTGAGACCAGCTAAACGTCTGTGGGTTCTAATTAACTAGCTAGTTGGTGAGTGTTCTAAGAGAACTTAGCCTCTGAGACTAAAACTCTGAGATCTAATAGACATCTCTCCTGATAGAAAAAAAAAAGGCAATATTGCCTAGCCAGATGGCTAGGATGTGATGCCCTATCTTTCTGAGAGCTGGAGCTTTGGTCACTAGGTGGAGATAATCTCTCTCTCTGTCTCTTAATGACAGAGGTGGTCATTAAGCTGATGACAAGATAAAGTCCAATAGAAGGCAGCCGAGACAAGCAGGAAGCAATGCAAATATGATTCATCAAAACCCAATGAAGAAGAACAAGGACACCATGCTTAAAGAGAAGAAAAAGCAATGCATGGCCCATCAGCTAGCTGGGCCAACAGCAAACAATACTCAGGAGGAGGAGGCTCAATTAAAGCACCATGATGACATCACCAGAAGACACTGGGAGCTCTTTGGTATGAGAGGCAATGACTGTATCCTAGCCACTTGTATTGCCCATGTTTATGTCCTTCTGTTTAGGTTTGGGGTGCTGGGGACCCCAAAATTCTGATGTGCCGGGTCCTGCTTGAATGAATTCAACACAAACCTTCTTAAAGTCAAAGAAAAACAGTTTATTAAGATTCACCATACTAGGGTGACTCTTACGGAGCCTAAGCATTTTTAACACTTGTATTAACAAGCGAGCCAGATACAATCTCAGTCTAGGCAGGATTACATCTAAGGGCCTTCATGGAGGCTAGGTGGAATTTAATTACAGAAAAAGACTGAGGGAAAACTCCAGGTGTAGTCAAGTGGTCTGGGGCCCCAGGGATGGTCTTGATTGGGGAGGTCAGCCTAGAACATAGGTCAAATCCAGAGAGGATCCTGATGGGAGTGTCTGGTAGACCAGACAATCCACAATCTGGGTTGGAAGACTTGGACCTCAAAAGAATGCTAAATAGTGGCTTGTAGTCCTGATAATAGGATCTTGATAAGATCAAGGATCCAAGGTAGGGAGTATCCGGACTGGGAGATTGGACCTCAAGAGAATGCTAAATAAAATAAGGGGAATCCAAGGAGCCCTCTAAGGCCAGGCTTTCCAGGGCCCTTCAGACAAATGGAACCAAAAATCCTCCTCATCCAAGGAACAAAGACTTCAGCTTAGGCTCCTACCCCATCATTTTCCTGGCTACACCTGGTCCCTACATAGGAATATCATACATGATCTCTCTGTGTCAGTCCATTGCACTTGTGGGAGACTATTCTCCAGGTTTATGGAAGTTAAGAAATTCAGATTTTTTTTCATTCAACCACTGCTTTAAAAAGCCTCTGCTTTGAACTATTTGTGTACCTTGGCTGACAAGGCAGGGCTCATGCACTATGTATTTTTCCTTTGTGGATGAAGTCTTACAGAGTACCTCGAATTTAGGACAGTATTTTCTGTGAGAGGGACTGCTCCAGACGTTACATGTAAAATAGAGATAATGTTATTCTCACTATCTACCTCCCACATTTTCTTGCAAACTTTAAAAAACTATAGAAATGTTACCTATTGTTATGAGACATTAAGATATGTTATAAATGTGAGCCATTAATAGCAAAACACACCAAACAACTAGTGACAAACTGAATTATATGATTTGTTTTCATGGTTTGTTTTTTTTTTCCCCAAAAACATTTCAACTCTGTATGTACAACAAGGGCAGCTAAGTGGCCCGATGGATAGAGCCCTGTGCCTGAAGTAAGGAAGACCTGAGTTCAAACCTGGGCTGAGACACTTACTAGTTATGTAACCCTGGGCAAGTCATTTAACCCCTATTTCCCTCAGTTACTCATCTACGAAATGAGGACAGACTGAAAAAGGGTCCGGTGACTTTGCCAAGAGGACCTCATGGATGGGATCAGAAAGAGTCGGATACAACTAAACAACCCAACAACAAAATGTACAATGTAAAGATGGCAGGGGTTTTCTATGTCACTGGGCATCCACAATGAATTGCTTTTTTCACCAATTTGGCTGAATAAGTTGCTGGAGCATCATGATAATATAAGCTATAATCCCATTTCTTCTTTCCCCACAGTCTTCTAGGAAATATAATTTAGTTTAAAAAGCACTACCATCCTCCTCAGAAACTTCATCATGGACTTGAATTCTGAGAATAGCATATACTTTTATAAGACTTAGAGTTGTATAGGCTCACTGTAGAATCATACATTTGAAGATAATAGACACCTCAGAGGTTATCTCATCCAACCCTCTCATTTTACAGCTGAAGAAACTGAAGCCTAGAGAAGGTAAATGTCTTTCCCAACATCATACAGCCAGGAAATATCAAACTCAGAATTTGAACCCAGGTCTTCCTGACTCTAGGTGGAGCATACTATCTCCTCTCCCATGCAGAGACAGAAGATGTCTTAGAAAGGATCTAGTATAACTCTTTGATCTTACAGAGAAATAAAAAGAGGACCAAAAACTAAAGTGACTTACTGGAAGTCACAGAGGTAGAAGTGGACCTGGATTTGAAAACAGTTTCTCTGACTACAAGGCTTCCTTCTCATCTTTCAAGTAGGTCTGTCACTTTAAAGAGTAAATTTGGGCTCTTAGAGCTCAGATGGTTGGCCCATGATTGCACAGCTGATGTGTTGATTTAGGAAGCATTGTGGTCCAAGTCTAAAACTTTAAACACTAATCAATTAATCAAATTTTTTAAAGGGACTATTATATACAAAGGATTGCTTTAAGTGATATAGATTTAAAAACAGTAGTGAAATAGTTCCTGTCCTCAAGGAGTTTACAGTCTGCCTCTCCTCAATGGAGTACGTTCTCTAGAAGGTTCTGCCAAACTGGAATTGCTTCAGACCCAGTGAAGGGAGGTGTTTTGCCTGTTATTCAAAGACATGTTTAGTTATGCCCTTTGAAGCTCAGATCTGGATACCTGGCCAGAGGTAATGGCTTGTCAATTTTTTTAGGCACATCAATTCATGAAGACCTCCAGCTAAGATGGAGAGAGGCGACAATTGACATCTTCATAGAAAGTACCTCACCACTGCAGTCATGAATGGAAGTATAAGTTGGCCAGCACACAGGTATTTCACCAGGTTTCTGGTGATGTGAGTAGAGATACTTTAAAGGGAGATTGTGCCCAGTATGCGAGGATCCAAATGCTGGAGAAGCAGCTCTCAGAGGTCCAAACTAATTTGCTTTCGTTTGAGCCTGGATGGAGTAAATAGAAGAGGGAAGACCCTATTTACATTCATTTTCCATCACCAAAGGAGGCTTCCACCCTCATTATCATTTAGCATTTATAAAGGATTTTAGATTTGCCAAGGACTTAGAATCCATCTCCTTAGTTACTCTTCCTCAATAACTATCAGAGCAGGGTCAGAAGACCTCATGTGCCACTTTAATGCGGTGATGGTTGTTTATATGTTGAAGGCAGACAGCTGGTCCCGGTGTTAGACTGAGCAATGTGGGTACATAAGGGAGGAAGGTCAGGACTAACAAGCATAAGGCACATCCCCAGGGTTTTAAACAACCATAGCCCAGTCTTTCTCCACCCCAAATGAATATTTATTTCTGTACATAAGCAAGCCAGATCTCAAACAGAGACCTTATTAGACATGCAAAAACAAAAGCAAAGCTCAGACTCTGGTCTTATAGAGAGATAAAGCAATAATAGACTGAAGACCAGTTTGATGTTACAAGTTCCAAGAACAAAGCACTTTGACAAAAAGAGCCCATACCCAGTTTAAACTGGGTTTCTTAGGTCAACTATTTGGAAGTATATGTGGAAAGGTTAAAATTCTCTACTTTACATTTTGATTTTTTATTCATTCTCTGCTAACTCTGAGTTCACCAGGTCAAGTCATAAGTTTGCTTTAAACTTTCTAATAATTGAGAACTTTGCACCACTAAGATAGTAATTTTAGAACTGAAAGAGACTTTAGAAGTCATCACTCAACCAATTCATTTTCAGGTATTTATTATCAACCAACTATGTACTAGGCACTGAAGAAACAAATACAAAGAATGAAATAATCTCTATTATTATTACTGAAAGAAGTATATGTGTGTATGCATACATACATACATACATGTATTCATATATACATACATAAAAGCTAATTTGCTTTCATTGAGGTTTGATTATATATGTGTATATACATATATGTGTATGCATGTGTGTATGTGTATATATATATATACACATATGCTTACTTGTTATCTCTCCAAGTCCTTAGAAGATATATAGAATTTATACAAGTATATATACAACAAGTTTATAGATACATAGAGCACAAATATAAAGTTAATAAATACAAATAAATAGAAAGTCATTCAATTACAAGTCGTTTGGGAGGGGGTGCACTAACAGTTGAGAGAAGTCAGGTAAGATTTGATGCAGAAGGTGGTGCTTGAATGGTATCTTTAAAAAGGAAAAGGGTCCTATAAAGCAGAGTTGAGGATGGAGTGCATTCCAGGCATCATGGTTGGACAGTGAAGAAGTAAGGAGACAGGACATGGAGTGTCCTGTTGGGAGAGAAGAGAGAAAGCCAGTTTGACTGGATCTTAAAGTGTGGAAGGGGGAATAATGTCCAAGAAGGGCAGAAATGTAGTTTGGTAAAAGAATGTGAAGGATTTTAAAAGCTAAGCAGAGATGATTTTTTATCACATATGTATATTTTATCCTAGAGGCACTAGGAAGCCACTGGAGTTGAATGATTATGGGAATAATGTGGCAAGATCTACAGTTAAGGAAAATTAACAGCTGTGTAGAGGAAGGACTGGAATGGTGAGAAACTTGAGGCAAAGAGATGAATTAGAAGACTCAATAGTCTAGGGGAGAAATGACAAGAACTGAACTAAGGTTGTAAATGTGTAAGTCAAGGGAAGATATCTGACAATGTTGTATATATGTATATACTACCTATGTAAAATTTTTTTTTCTTTAAAGGAATAACAGAAGTGGTTTACAATGCCTGGAGCCCTTTTGCAAGATTTATTCAACTTACATTTATTAATATTAGGACTTATGATTAATTACATTGATATTAATTATTTGTAATAAAGAAAATAATGCTTAAAAAGATGTCTGATACAACTTTCCTTATTTTAAAGACTAGGAAAGTGAAGCTCAGTAAAGTAAATTATTCAAATTCATCTATATAAGTGGAAAATATGGTATTTGAATTCATGTCACTTGACTCCACATCTACTCCATTTTTCTGCCATGTTATTTTGCCTGGCCCGTTTCCTGAATGACAATTAAGAATTCTCATGTAGAAATAGGTTTAATATGACTATACATTTATAACTTAGATTGCACACTGACTTGGGGAGGGTGGAGTAAAGAGGAGGGGAAGAAAATTTAGAACACAAAATCTTATTAAGTGAATGTCTAAAATTAAAAACAGAGAAATAAAAAAAGAATTCTTTGTCTTTCAACATGGAGAAGATAGAGCTTATGGTAACTCAGTCTTTACATCAAATGTCTATGCAATAACATTTCTCTTATTCGGCTCCACAAACCAGAAATTAAAAATTTTACTGAAGCTAAAATTTAGAAGGAAAGTCAAAGGTCAGAGTCAATATATTCATGAAATATAAATTCCCTCTACCACAAACATCCACATTCAGTTTCCTCCTGAATATCACCAAAGATGGGGAATTCACCACCTTCAAAGGCAGTCTATTCCACTTTTGGATAGATCTGATAGAGCTCTTTAATCTAATAATCCTAACCAATGCCAAAGCCAAGTCACAGAGGAAGAGATTTAAAATTGGAAGGGAGATCAGTGACCATCTAGCACAACCCACATCAGAAAAGTACTCAATATATCCAATAGTTGATCATCTAGTCCCTGCTTGAAGATTTCCAAGGAAGAGGAACCCACCACCTCCAGACAGCCTCTTCTACTTATGAATTCCTTTAATTGATAAGAGATGGTTCTTTACACCAAGCTACATTTCTCTGTTTGCAACTTCTCAACCTTGAACTACCTGACAGATCCCCCTTTCACATGACAATCCTTCCAACATTTTTTAAGACAGTTATCACATCTATAGCTTCTGTCTCTTTTCTTTTCAAGGCTAAACATCTCCAGCTCAAGGGTCTCTCAATTCTAGTTTTCTTCTATATGGTCTCCAGCTGATCAGTATCTAATCTAAATTATGGCACCCAGAACTGATCCAAATTCATTTTATAACCCAATATTATAGACTATCAACACCTTTTGGAGGCAGAGTCAAAGATGGTGGAGTAAAAGTAGGGACTCACCTGAGCTCTCTCCCAGACCCCTTGAAATACCTCTGGAAAGTAAATCTGAGCAAATTCTAGATGGCGGAATCCACAAGGAGACAGAGTGTAGCAAATTTCCAGTGCAATACAACTTGGAGAGTCGCCAAGAAGAGTCTATTGTACCAGACTGGGAGAGGAGCATAGTCTGGTGTGCAAACTAAAACCAGCTAGATTTAACCATAGCAAGACTGAAGCAGATGCCAGGGGAATGAATCATTGGCAGCAGTGGTGATTCCCAGATCTCTCTGCACATGGTAGGTGGAGAAGTGGCAGGAATCTGTAGGAACTGGGTGAGAGAGATACTCAATCCTGTGCAGGGCCTCTGGCAGTGGCAGCAGCTGCTCCTGGGGCTATCAGCCCAACACAATGAATGCTTCAAAATCACCTATTAAAACCTCCAGGAACCAAGGTGGCCAAGTAAGCAGTAAGCCACTCTTATCCTCCCTTATAGACTTTGAAAAACCCAGAGAATATTGCAAGGAAAATTCTGGAACAGAACTAGCAGAAAGATGAGGTATAGCAATCTTTTAGCCAGGGAAGCTGGGGGGAAGAACAGGAAAGGTCTCTCTTGCTGTGGCTGAAGGGTACCAAAATAGGACAGGAGGCATCCCAAGCAAGTCAGTGGCACACCTCAGCAAATCAGTAGGACACCCTGAACCCAAGTTGGGTGGTGCCAACACCAAACACACACTAGCTACCACCAGCAGCTCTACCTTAGCACCAGGTAAACTACTAGACCACTACAACATCCAGCTGCCAACACCTGCAGCCCCAAAACAGAAAACCAGTAAGCAGGTCCCTAGCACCCAGCACAAGATCCTTTGGGATCCTGATACATTCATCCAGTTTGTTAGCTAGCCTTTCCAACTTTGTGCCCTCTGCAAATTTTACAAGCATGCTATCTATGCCTTTATCCAAATCACTGATAAAAAGCAATATTAAACAGAGGGTCAAGCATACAACCCTGAAACAGTCCACTGGAGATCAATGACCAAGCTGTTATCGAATCACAAGTGACCTATTCTTTGAGTTGTGAATCAATTGAATTGTATTATTGCATACTTCTCTACACTTTACACATGAATTGTATGATCTGCCTTCTCAAATACTTTGCTAACATCTAGGTAATTAGACCTACATCATTCCTTTGATCTGCCAGGTTAGCAACTTTTTCAAAAAAAAGAAATAAAGTTAGTTTGATATGTCCTGTTCTTGAGGAAGTCATGTTGGTTCTTTTGTAAGCAATCCTTCTTTGTCTAGATACTTAAAGTATCTCTTTAATGATCTGTTCTAGAATTTTCCCAAGTAGCAAATTCAAGCTCATTTACCCATAATTTGCTGATTCTATTATCTTCCCTTTTTGACAATGGGGAATCATTCACCCTTCACTTATCTTTCAGTATCACTTCTCTTCTTCACAATCTCTCAAATATCAAATAATCAACTCTGACGTTTACCTTCATTATAGGATTAATAAAGGGTTTACATTGAGTTTTCCTGATGTTTGGGGGGATAAATACCAGCACTGTGCATCATGGAGGCTTTTCAAATAATGATGACCTACCTGTACCAAGGCGTACAATGTGAAACTTACCACTCATTCACTTATTTATACTCAATTATTTTCATTAACAGATGCAGCTGAAATGCCTAGTGTTTGCAAGATGCTACTGGATACTAAGAATAAGGAAACAAAATAAAAAATCATAGAGTACCCATCCTCAAGGAACTTATAGTCTTTCATGAGGGTAAGCATCAGAAATCCGTTGAAATTTTTGAACTAAGTCATTTCTCCACCACTTAATAATGTGGCACAGTAAGTAGATGGCTCAATGTGGAGTCAGAGGAACTGGGTTTGGATATTGGCTCTAAAGCTTACCTCCTGCAAAAACTGGGGTATAATTTAACCCTTCTGCATCTCTGTTTCTTCATCTGTAAGAAGTGAGCACCGAACTAGCTGCTCTCTGATGTACCTTTCGAGTTCTAAACTTATGATCTTAATAACAAAACTTTCACTACCTTCCAAAGCACTGCCATGCGGGATGGCTTCACATGACTACTGAGTTTACATTAGGTGCTATGGTTTTGAGGTGAAATTACAAGGTAGAAATCTGAGTCCCAGAGAGTGTCATTTCCCTACTTCACAGAACTGTGGTAAAGATAAAATGATATGATGTGTTTAAAATGGTCTGCAACCTTTAAAGTACTACATGATTTGAAGTTATCATTACTAGAGGTTTTCATCATTGTTTAGGTCAAAGTCCTTGTACCATGAAAGCAAGCAAATGTGGGAGTAGCTAAGGTTTATCTCTGCTTATATTCAATCCCTTATGCAAATTCAATGAAATCTGATGTCTTCTAAAATGAACGTGCTTCCCAATTACCAAAGTCAGAGACATTTGTTAGGATTGTCTTCTGTGACTGAGCCACTACGCCAACTCTAAAATTAGCCTCATCCTTTATTATATGTTGAGGTAAGAGTAGGGAATATGTCTACATTAAACAATCATTGTGCTGATTCCCTAGACTAAAGTATTGCATTAATATTTTCTAGCAGTAACAGATGAAACTATAGAGAGCATTACAGTACAATTAGCAGTTAGTTCCCAACAAAGGGAAATCATTCTTTTCTGACTTAAAATATTAAATTCAAGTATTTCAAACCATTATCAAGAGATTGGGCTATTTTCCAGCACCATTTCTTCCTAACACATTGACTACTAGTTGCAGTCCTGTTCTCAATCTTATTTTTAATGTGTCCCATTAAAATGTCATGTCCTTTTTTTTAATTCATATGATGTAGAAATGATCCCTAAAATTATATCATACTTAGAGCATGGTGGTTTGCACACAGCAAGTACGGGGTAAATGTTTGTTCCATTAAATGAGGAAATGTCTGGATGCTGTCCATTTTCTCTGGTTTAATCTTTTTTTAAACAAAATATTTTATTTATATCTTTTGTTTCACATCAGTTTCATTACTTAGTATATCCCTCTTCCCTACGAAGAAAGCAATACTTTGTGTGTGTATATATATATATATGAAAGAGAGAAATAAAAAATATTCAGCAAAGCTAACAAATATGTTAACTAAGTCTGAGTGTACAATGTTCCATACTGAGTCCCTCCATTTCTGTCTCCTAAACAGTAGATGGGGGTACATTATTTTATTTATTTTTTGGATCAAGCTTGATCATTAATCATTGTATCACTTTCAGTTTCATTTAGCTGCTGTTGCTATTTTCATACACTAATAAATTCATTGTTATATTTTTTCGGGTTCTATTTATTCTGCATCAGTTCATACTTCTCATGCTTTTCTCTATTCAATGCATTTGTTGTTTCTTACAGGCCAATAATATTGCATCACATTCAAAGACCACAATTTGCTTAGCTATTCCACAACTGATGGACAGCTAGTGGGAGAGAGAAGGATCCATGGGGTCACAAATAGTCAGAAATGACTGAAAGACAAAACAGCAATAATACTTTGCCTTTTGGGTTAGCCTGTTGGCTTGACGTGAGAGAAGCAGCAGCGTACAGTGGAGAGAGTGCTGGAGCTGGAGTCAGAGAATCTGGGTTTGAACTCTGTTTTTGTTTCTTACCTGTCTGGACTTAGTACCAGTGTGACTTTATTATAACCCCTTTACAAATTACTTCTCCCCTTTAGCCTTGCATTCCTCCTCTGTAAACTGAGAAAATCGAACTAAGGTGTTTCTAATGTCTCTTTGAGCTCTAAAGCTATAACCCTTTAATTTTCTTTGACCTAATTAGGTTTTTCCTGAAAAGTTAATCCTCCAAAATTTGCCCTGTTGGAAACTTCTCTAAGAGGAACTTTTGGTTCCTCTTAAAAATTCATAAAACTGATTCTATAGACCTGAGTAAATACTGATCATATCGAGTAATTGTCTTATTTTTCTAGAAATTACTTAGGGAATTATGACCAGTATCATCAACAATTGGTGCACTAACATAGGTTAGATAATGAATCTAGCCTAGCTTTGAATTCTGCCTCAGATACCTATTACAGCTACTACAACTACTACTACTACTACTACTACAACTACTACTACTACTACGACTACTACTACCACAGATAACAAGAGCTAACATTTATATACTATTTTAAAGCTTATAAAGGGTTCTTTATGTTCTTATTTGATCTAATATAATAGTTCTTTAGGAAAACTAGGTGGCACAATAGATAGAGAGTCAAGTTTAGAGTCAGGAAGACATCTTGAGTTCAAATCTGACTTTTAGATACTAGCTGTGTGACCCTGGGCGAGTCACTTAACCCTATTCCCCTCAGTTTCCTCATCCGTAAAAACAAACTAGAGAAGCAAATGGCAAAGCACCCCCAATATATTTGCAAGAAAACCCCAAATCGTGTAATGAAGAATCAGATACAACTGATAACAACTGAACAACAGTAGCTCTTAATTATGGGCAAGTCAATCAACCTTTCAGAAACTTCTTTTCATTGTCTGTAAATTGAGGATAAAAATATGTATACTATCTACCTCACGGGCTTATTTCAAGGAAGTTTATTACAAAACCTTAAAACCCTATAGGAATGCAAGTTGTTGCTTCTTCTGCTATGACTGCTACTACTTCTAGAAGAAATTCCATTTAATTCAATTCAAAGAACCATTTGAGTGAGTCTAAGCCTCTCAAGTGTAAGGCATTGTGCTAAGCTATGGAAATATGAACAGAGATAGAGCACACATTTGATGACAACAGTAAAAGCTAACATTTGTGTGGAATTTTATCGATTCCATATCACTTTACATATGTAACTCATCTGATCTTCCTAAGAACCCGGAAAAGTAGATGGTGTTATTGTGCCCATTTTAGAGACGAGAGAACCGAAGATGACAGAGGCTAAGGGGCTTGCCTAGGGACGTACAACAAGTACTATCTAAGGGAAAATTTGAACTCAGACCTTCCTGTCTGCAAGTCCAGTGCTCTCTCCACTGTTATTGAACTCATTTGAAATAACTGGCATTTATAAAAATATGTTAAGGTTGAAAAAACCCTTCATGTTTATCTCACTTGATTATCACGAAAACCCGATGGGGTAGGTAGTATTATTCCCCATTTTACAGAGTTGGAAATAAACTGAGAGAAATTATGTGTAAATTATAATAAAATGGAGTGAAAAAGACACATAAATACCTAGACACAAAAAAAAGGGTAGAGAAGTGTAAAGGAGAGATGTGGGAAAAAATCTGAGAAGTGAGCTATCACTTTGAGTGCTATGAGATCAGAAATACTTCAAGATGATGTGGCATATGTGTTGAGGGCCTTGAAGGAAGGTATAAAGATGGAGTGCAGGGGGATGTCTGTTCCAAGCACTGGGCAGTATGATCAGAAGCATAGTGATGGAAGACGGCAGTACCGGAGTATGGGATATAGAGTTATCCAATTTGGCTGGAATGTAGGATATGTGGAAGGAAGTCATAAAGTTTAAAAGATTGGTTGTAGCTATATTCACAGGGATAGGTAAGGAGTTTATCATTTATTTGGGAGGCAAAGGGAAGTCATGAAAGGTATTTGAGTAGTAGAATGATGTCTCAAAGTGGCGCATTAGGAAGATCATTTAAGCAATCTATGGATGGATCAAATAAGCAACAAACAAATCAGGAAAAACAGGAAAATGGTAATTACAGTAGCCTAGGTAAAAATAGTTGAGGCATGATTCTAAGACGTTATGGTAGAAGTTGAAAGTATGTGCTTCTTTTGCTAGGCTCTCATAATTTACTTCCTTTGCCCTTCCTTCCTCTTCCCCAATTTTAAGCAAAGATTATTAGAAATTTGGTGCACCTTGCCAGATGAGGATTCATTAATAGAGGGAAAAATAACACTTATATGTTAAATATTATTGAAAATGCCTTTTTGCAATTTCAACCTTTAATTTTACAGTTTAAAAGTTTGAACACATCAAGGAAACTTTCAAGAAGGATGAGCTTTGTTTCTTTGAGAGAAAAACAGGTTCCTTTGCTTACAAGTGCCTCAGGTAAGAATTAATTATGGAGGACTTCTCTAAGTGCAAAAAAAATCAGAGTAAAGGTATTCCATTACTTCATGAAGATTCATTTTAGTATCTCTGCCTTCCTCTCCATACTCCTAAAAGACTATCTGAATACAAGTGAAGGGGGGTGAGCTTCTGTTAGATTCTCTTTCAGAATTCATTATGACTCATGAAAAATTCTTTGCTCATATTTTAAATTGCCCACAGCAAATTTCTGATCATTTTAAGAGATCAGTAATTAGTTTGTTGATGTGTTACCACATTGAAGAAAGCAAGATAGTTGAGCTATGAGAAGAGGAAAACAACAGCTGCTATTGACTGCACTATTGAGGACATCAACCTCTCTCTTATTGTCAGGCTGTTTATTGTTTTTGATTCATTTTGGTCATGTATAACTCCTCATGACCCCATATCTTGGCAGAGATACTGAAATGGTTTGCCATTTCCTTCTCCAGCTTAGTTTACAGATAGGGAACTGAGATAAACAGGGAAAAGTGACTAGCCCAGAGTCACATAGCTAGTAAGGTAACAGTCTAAAGTTAGATTTGAACTCAGGAAGATGAGTATTCCTGACTCCAAGCCCAGTGCTCTATCAACTGCACCATATAGCTGCTCCCAAGTATTATAATAGTTAAATAAAAATTCAATATATAATCATCCAAAATTTGAGAACTTATTGAGTGCAGAGTACTATCCTGGGCATCAGGAGCTACAAAAATTAGTACAATATCGTTCTTGAATTCTCAGTCCTTTAAGGAATATCAACAATACAAGATAGATTGTGATAAGTACTAAGAAAAAGGTTTTTACTAAAGTCCTCCACCAATGTTTCAAAAAGGCACCACTTAACTGCCAAAATGATCTCCCAAAACTCAGGTCCAAACATGTCACCTCTCTACTCATTCAACTCCAAAGGCTCCCAGTTACCTCCAGGGTCAAATATAAAGTTTTCTGTTTGGAATTTAAAGCCTTTATAACTTTACTCCTTCCTATCTTTATTGGCTTCCTATATTTCACTACCTTCCACAATTTCATCTGTGTTGGCTTATTTGCTGACCTTCATATATAGCCCTCCATCTCTCCATGTTGTACCTTTGTATTTGCTTTCCCCTTATGCCTGGAATGCTCAGCTGCCTCACTTTCACTCTTATAATCCCTAGATTCCTTCAAGGTTTACTCAAATCTCACCACCCCACTCTACTAATCCTGGAGCCTTCCCTCTGAGATTACCTTCCATTTTTTCTGTTCTCTCTTGCTTCCTCTCTCCTTCTCCCTCTACCTCTCTCTTACTCTCTTTCTTTCTCCTCCTCTCTCTCTCCCTTTTTTCCCTCTCTTTCTCATTCTCTCTCTTTTTCTCTCTCCACATACATATATGTTTTACATATAAACACATACATATGTATATTCATGTATATGAAATATGTATTTCTATCTTGTACGTATATAATTTTTATATGTTGTGTCCTCCATTAGAATGTGAGTTCCTTGAAATCAGTGATTGTGTTTTTGTCCTTTATATCCCTAGCATTTAGCACTGTGTCTGGAATGTAGCAAGCATTTAATAAAACTTTGTTGACTGACTGAAGTTCTCAAAGAATATGGCAGGGAACACAAGTCTCACAGCTCCTATCATATAAGAAAGTCTTAAGATATAGACCTAAAAATGAATCATGTCGGTCATTCAAAGACCAGCCTAGCTAAGTTCAGAGAAGACTGCTGGTCATCAGGTAATGATATTTTTAGTGACTCACTTTGAATGCTTACTAATATAATAATTCTGAGAAAGAATTATTTACTTGCTAGTAAGGTTTACGATAGGCATTTTGCAAAATTATGATTTAAAATGGCCCTTGTCTTTCACTCAGTGCTCCTGGGACTGGCACAAAACATTACATTTGGAGATTAGGCAATCAAAAATCATTCTATGCAATATTGAATGCCTAGCCACAATCATTTGGTGGACTCTAGGTTTACTAAGCTAAGAGGGAGGACCCAGAAGAGGTCTCAATACAACTAGCTGAGGGAAAAGCTCTCTCTAAGAAAAGCTCTGTCTCTCCTGAAGCCCTTATCTACTTTGGCATCATTCACCAGTCCTGATCAGTGATCCCCTATTACTTTTAGTATCAATTATGAAATTCCTTATATGACTTTTAAAGTTCTTCTTAACCAGTCTCCTTCCTACCTTTCCAGACTCTGGATAACTTATTCCTCTCCACTTCTTTGGTCCAGTGTCACTAGCCTGGCTGTTCTTCACATGAAACAATCCATTTCCAGGATCAACACATTTTCAATTGTTATCTCACATGATTGGAATTCTCTCCCTCCTTATCTACACTTTCTAGTTTCTCTGGTTTCCTTTCTTCCACATAAAATCCTATCTTCATCAAGAAGCCTTTCCCAAAACCCCTTAATTCTAGAGCCTTCCCTGAGATTTCCACCAATTTATCTTGCATATATTATTATATTTACATTATTTATCTATGCTCATATTTCCTGGTAAAATAAATGTATATTTATATTTATCTTGCATACAGTATTAGTGTAAAGTTGTTTGTATCTCATCTCCCATATTAGAATGGGAGCTTCTTGAGGACAGAGATAGTTTTTGCTGGTGAGTTTGTTTGGTTTTGCCTTTCTTTACATCCCTGTTGCTTAGCACAGTGTCTGATATGTAGTATGTCCTTAATAAATGTTAACGGATTGATGAAAAACAGCCTTTATATATCAGTCCTTATAATAGGAGGAAGGCTTTGTTTTTCCTTTTTATCAACAAATGTTCTAATACTATATCCTGGAGAAGTCCAGGCTTTTGTATTACAGCACCCTGTCATTTTTTATTTGATTTCATGAAACATGACCATCTCACTTTACACAGACTGACACACACAAAGGACTGCACGGCCTTTTTATTTTTAAATCAAAGTGAATGAAAATCTATTTTGTTTTGAGAATTTATTTTTGCCCTTAGGAAAACTGGAAACACCCTGAGCTAACCCAACACTAATGTTGGGAGTTACTAAAGGAAATTGTAGCCCCTTCTCTTCAACATCCTTCACTGAAATATATAACTGTCTCCAAGTATTTGAAAAACTGTTCTGTGGGGATTATACTTGATCTGCTTAGCCCCATAGGTCAGGACCAGGGACAGTGGATTTCCAAAAAACAGTTTGGAGGGTGATATAAGAAAGAAAATGAAATAAAAAACAATTAGAGTTGTCCAAAAGCGAAAAGGGATGGATGATTCCAGAGGTAGTAAATTACTCATCCCTGGAAGTCTTCAAACAGAGGGGTAGGTAGATAGATGACAACTTATTGGGAAGGATGTAGAGGGGAATGTCTGTTTAGGTGTGGATTTGATTAGATGCCAGTGCCCTTTGAAATTCCTTCTGCCCAATACAGATTCTGTGTTGCAGATGTGTCCAGGATGTTTTGTTATAATTTATTTGGCATTTCATTGCTCCCCAATTATATATAAAAACAATTTTAACATTTATTTTTAAAGCTTTGAGTTCCAAATTCTCTCTCTTCCTCTCTCCACATTCCCTTAATCGAGAAGGTAAACAATTCAATACAGGTTATATATGTGTAGTCATACAAAACATATTTCCATATTAGTTATATTGTGAAAGAAAATATAGACCAGAAAAAAAAAACCTCAAGAAAAATAAAGAAAGCTTTAAAAAGTATGTTTTAATCTGTATTCAGATACCATGAGTTTTTTGTTGGGGAATGGATAGCATTTTTCAGCATAAGTCTTTCAGAGTTGCCTTGCATCATTGTATTGGTGGGAAGAACTAATCATTCACAGCTGATCATCTTATGATATTGTTGGTAATTTGTGCACAGTACATTTCACTTTGTATCAGTTCATGTAAGCCCTTCTAGGTTTTTCTGAGAGCATCCTGCTCACCATTTCTTACAGCACAATAGTATTCCATCACAACCATATAGTACAATTTATTCAGTCATTCCCCAGTTTATAGGCATCCTCCCAGTTTCCAACTCCCTACCACCAAAAAAAGAGTTGCTATAAAATCTTTCTATATGTATGGGTCCTTTCCTTTTTTTTATATATCTTTTCATATATAGACCTATCAGTTCTGATGGAGTCCTAATAGAGCTGTCCCCAGCCCCAATAGTCTAACTTCATTACAGGCTCATCCACTGTACCTACCTAGCCCCCCTGCCAATGTTCTAACTTCATATATGCCTCATTGCTCACTAGAATAACGTGTGTGTCCCTGAAACTCATAGTTCTCACAGAAACAGCAGGCGTGGGAACCCAGCCACTGCCTCTATCCAGCCATTACCCCCAGACCCAATCCCACAGAAACAGATGTGTTCTTGCAGTCAGTCACAATCATATCATTCATTTAGCCCAAGACAGGACCACAATACCTATCTGTCTTGACCATACCAGACCACAATAGCTAGCCAATTGGAGGGCAGCATATCCAAACTAACTAAGAAACCATGGATGGGACCCATCCTCCATTACCTAATCCCTTAACAAATTCCTTCTGCCTTTTTAATATTAATCATATTCCTATAGTCTATGTAAATTTCTATTACGTAATTGCATCTTTACCCTATAAAAATCTGTCTTGTTTTCCCTGAAGTTGCCAATTCCTTTTGAAATTCAGCCTGCTTCATGAGAGGCGTCAACCTCAATAAATGCCTATACTTGGATTAGAGGTGGTCTGACTCTGAATTCTTTGAGACAATTTCTACCACAACACATCATAAAACATCAACAGTTCCACTGCTAGGTCAAAAGGTATGCATGGTTTTATGATCCTTCAGGCATAGTTCGAAATTGCTCTAAAGAATTATTGAATCTGTTCATAATTCTACCAACAATGCATTAATGTCTCATCTTTCCCACATCCCTTCCAACATTTGTTATTCTCTGTTTCTATTCTATTAGTCAATTGTAACAGCAAGGACCCTGACATATACAAGAGGGCCTGCTATACAGGTTCTTAGATCTGCTTTTCTAAAAGGAAAGCAACTTTTGAGGAGTCAACAACCGCTTTAAGTGAATATATCATTTACTCAGTTCAGGGGGAAAAGTCAGCACCATGAACTTCAGAGAAAATACAAACAGAGAAACAAAGATCAATAGACAGGGCTTCCAACTATTTGACCATAAGCAATATATACATCACAGATCACCCAAAAGATCCAGCTGTTTGATCATATATGCATAATTACCAGAGAGAGAAGCACCGACAAAGGCAATAGGCTCCTTAGTGGCTACCCAGAGTTTCCTCTGGCCAAACAAACACTTCCAATGAATAAACCCCCAAAGACACTTTTCAGAACCAGAGGGCATCACAACAACAATGAAAATCAGAGCCTCATTAGAAATTAACAAAAGGTGTGGGCCTTCCTACAAAACAAATCTCCCCTAATCAAACTTTCCTTAATGGGCAGTCCCATTAATGGGTGAGAAAGATGTTTAACTCTCATAATTACCATTACACCAATCTAGTAAGTATGAGGTAGTACCTCAGAATTGTTTCAATTTGCATTCCTCCAACCAATAGCAATATAGAACACTTTCTCATATGACTGTAGATAGCATTGATTACTTCATCTGAAAACTGTCCATATTTCTTGATCATTTATCAGTTGAGAAATGACTCTTATTTTTATAAATTTGACTCAATTCTCTAGATATTTGAGAAATGAAGCCTTTATCAAAGAAACTTGCTTAAAAATTTTTTTCACAGTTATGCTTGCTAAATGTATTTCCCTCCATACTACCCCTGCTCCCCATTTATTCTATTCTCTCTCTCCTTACACCCTGTCCTTCCTCAAAAGTTTTTGCTTCTGACTACCACCTCCTCCAATCTGTCTTCCTTTCTATCACATATAACCTTCTCTTATCCCCTTCCCCTCCTGCCTTCTGGTAGGGTAAGATAGATTTCAATACTCAGTTGAGTGTGTATATTATTTTGTTTTTGAGCCAATTCTGATGAAAGTATGGTTGACTTCCCTTCCCATTTCCCCCATCTTCCCCTCTATTGTAAAAACTTTTCTTTGCCTGTTTTATGTGAAGTAATTTACTCCATTCTATACCTCCCTTCCACTTTCTCTCAATACATTCCTTTCTCACTCTTTAATTTATGTTTTTAGATATCTCTTCATATTCAACTCACACCTGTGCACTGTCTATATATACTCCTAACTGCCCTAAAAATGAAAACATTATTATGGGTTATAATTATCATCTTCCCATGTAGAAATGTAAACAGTTTAACTTTATTAAGTCCTTTACAATTTCCCTTTCCTGATTACCTTTTTATGCTTCTCTTGAATCTTGTATTTGAAAGTCAGATTTTCTATTCAACTCTCACCTTCTTACCAGGAATGCTTGAAAGTCCTCTATCTCTTTGAACTTCCATTTTTTATCCTGAAGAATTATATTCAGATGATTCTCCTGAGTAGGAAATCCTAGTTCCTTTGCTCTCCAGGATATCATATTCCCAGTCCTCCAATCCTTTAATGCAGAAGCTGCTAAATCTTGTGTTATCCTGACTGTGGCTCCTCAATACATGAATTATTTCTTTCTGGTTGCTTGCAATATTTTCTCTTTGACTGGGAGCTCTGCAATTTGACTATAATATTACTTGAAGTTTTCATCTTAGGATTTCCTTCAGGAGGTGATCAGTGGGTTCTTTCTATTTCTTTCTTATCCTATGGCTCTAAAATATCAGGAAAGTTTTCTTTGATAATTTCTTAAAAGATGATATCTAGGCTCTTTTTTTTGATCATGCTTTCAGGTAGTGCAATAATTTTTATATTATCTCTCTTCAATCTATTTTTAGGTCATTTGTTTTCCCAATGAGATATTTCTCATTGTTTTCTATTTTTTTCATTCTTTTGGTTTTGTTTTATTGTTTCTTAATTTCTCATAAAGTCATTAGGTTCCATTTGCTCAATTCTAATTTTTAAGAAATTATTTTCTTCAGTGAACTCTTGTGCCTTTTTTTTCCATTTGGCTAATTCTGCTTTTCAAGGCTTTTTTCTCCTCATTGTCTTTTTTGTATGTCTTTTACCATTTGACCTAGTCTGTTTTTAAGGTGTTTTTTAAAGTATTTTTTGTGTATCTCCTTTACCAAGCTGTTGACTCATTTTTCATTATATTCTTGCCTCACTTTCAATTGTCTCCAAATTTTTTCTTCTGCCTTTCTAACTTAATTTCCAAAATCCTTTTTCAACTCTTATTAGGGGTAAAACCCATTTAAATTTTTCTTAGAACCTTTGGATGTAGTTTTGACTTTGTTATCTTCTTTGGAGTATGTATTTTGTTCTTCCTTGTCACTGTAGTAACTTTCTATGGTCAGGATTTTTATCTGTTATTTACTCATTTTTTGTTCTATTTCTTGACTTTTAACTCTTTGTTAAAGTGAGGCTTTGCTTCCAGGGTGGAGGGAGCACTGTCCCAAGTTTCAGGGGTTTTGTGGCGTTGTTTTCAGAAATACTTCTAGGGAACTGTAAGTTTTTAGTTCTTCCAAGGTGGTATAATCTAAGCAGAGGTGTATTTACTACTCTCCTGGCCTTTGTCTGGTCTGTGAATGACCACAAGCACTTTCTTGCCTAGAACTGTTATGAGGGTGCCTGCTCTATTGTGGCTGCAAGGTCTTGTATTCTAGTACTCCTCCTCATCCTGGGACTGCCACACAGGACTACAACCCAGATCTGAGTTTGGGCAAATCAACAGAAGTCCTGCCCCCAGTGCCAGCAAAGAGACCCTGTAATCTCCTTCTGTTCAGTTGTTCAACCTTATTCTGTGAGTTGAGAGCTCTGGAAGCAGACAGGATGTTTTTAAGCAGTACAAAGATATCACATATAATATAAAGGTGAGTCTAGAATTCTGGGAACAATTTTCCACACTACTTATTGAGAGGTTACTGTGAACAGGGCACATTTTATCTAGTCATTGATGCTACTATATAACTGAGAAAAGAACAGGACTTGGGCCTATACTCCTGGTCTCTTGGCTCATACCCAGGTAATCTGGTACCAACATCCTTGTCATTCCTGAAAAGCAAATACAATAATGCAACAAGTGTTTCTCGATCACATCTGTATTTTCTCCCAGCCAAACCATGTAATCAAGATGATTTACAACATCTTTACATCCTGGGCAGATTAGGAAGAGAAATCTTTATAATTATATAGGCTCGCTGTTATTTAAATATTTACCAACATTAAACACCAAAGGGTTCTGCAAATGATCAAGGGATTCATATTGTTCTAAGCTAATATTCTTTGTACAATATTATGCAAATTGCATAAACTTTATTTTGTTGTTGTTGCTACAGGCTGCATATCCCAAGGCAGCTATTCACTAAGTTGAAACAGATAAAGTTTTAATAATAAATAGTGATGATGAATAAGTCAGAAAGTTTGTGCAATGCTAATGTACTTGCTCACCCTGGGGTAGTTTATTAGATAAACAAGTAACATTTCCTAAGCTGCTTTTGCTCAAGTGGCCCCATTTTGCTCAAAATGTTTGCACAATAAATTATTTCAAACCATTAGGTGTTAACGAACAAATCATATTCACTTGCAATCTGCCATGAATTCACTGAGAATTGAGATTTAAACACTGAAATTATACATTAATTTTACTTTATGAAAATAAAGCTGGTGAAGAGAAATTAAACTTGGCTGAAATGGAAAGAAAACAGTATGTCTAATACTGGATATTTTAAGCCTCAAAAAGTTCCCAAAAAATAACTCATTAATACTTAGAATATCAGCTTTCATGATGACATGAGAATGCAAATTACCCATCCTGCTCCATGGGAAAATCTTACTGTCAATATGTCTGTGCAATTAGCACATTTAGCCATGTGATGCCAGTGTTGAACCTTGGTAGACTGGTGATCATCACATCAGTATGGCTATAAAAACTCACAATAACTCAAACTACCTTTCCCTGAGATGGACACTAATATGGAAGGATCTATTATTTCATCAGGGAGGAGAATTCCCAGTAAGAACTCTCTCCATCAAAGTAAATGTCATCTCATCTGTTCCTCAGTAGGTAAGCCCTAAAAATTTCCTGCAACACAGAAATTAACTGACTTTTCTAGGATCACACAATTAGCAAGTATCAGAAGCAGAATTTGAACCCAAGGCATACTAATTCCAAGCCCAGTACATTATGTCCAAGCAAAATTCTACATCAACCTTATATCTGCCAGATTTGTCATTTCCGTTGTACCAATAAATGGTATTCCCTCCACCCACACAAATCAAAGGTGCTCCATATCTTAGAAGGTGATATCCTCTTGGACCATGTTCCTGTGGGGAGGGGAAAGTGGAAATATGATGGCTAGCACCCTACTGATGATTCTCTCCATGGTTATTTACTTTGCTTCCTGGATAAGAATACACAATTCAGAACTCAGCCCTTACAGCTTTGTAAGATCTGCTAGCTTGTAATGGAAAGTACACCACAGTTGGAGTGAGATAATCCAAGTTAAAATCTTGGTTCTTTTATTTACTAACTATAGTCTTTGACAAACTAATTCAACTCTGGGTCTCAGTTTCTTTATATGAAAATGAAAGAGTTGAACTAGATGACCTCTGCAGCACCTTCTAGCTATAACTCAATGATCCTATGATCCTGGACCCTTCACTTAGTTGAAAATGCCTTTTAAAATCCTTTAAAATCTCCCACATACCAATACAAAGATATAACTCTAGCACAAAATAATCAAATTATTCTTATGAAAAGATATTTCCCATTTTAGTGTTAGTACTAGTTTTTATTCTTGTAAACCTTTGGAAATCAACTAAGCCACAGCAATTCAGATTATGTTAACTGGACATGTCTTCTTAAGACCAACACCTGGAATTATTTTTGTCATAGAATCATTGAAAGTTAGAGGTGGAGAAGATGAAAATCACTTTAGTACAGTAAAATTTGTTGACAATGAAAGCTGTCTAAAATTGGAATGGGTCACCTTACAGGTGGTGAATTTTCCATTACTAGAAGTCAGCAAACAGAGACTGAGTGACCACTTGGCAGAAATGCTAAACAAAGTTCCACTCAGTCATGGCTTGAGACAAAAGACCTATGAAGTCACTTCTAACTCTGGGATACTGTATTTCAACAAATATGTAGTTGCAAGTTTCTGCAATGTAAAGTTTGCACTATTTTGGCCCAAGTTTCTAAAATAAATAATTTTGATGGTATGCTTATATTTCCATTAATAATTGTTCCACCTCAGCTGTGAGCTGATCAAACCATTCTGTAGAGCAATTTGAAACTATGCCCAAAGGCCTATAAAAATGTGCATTCCCTTTGGCCCAGCAGTACTGCTTCTAGGGCTGTATCCCAAAGAGATTATAAAACTGGGAAAAGGTCTCATATATACAAAAGTATTTATAGTAGATCTTTTTGTGGTGGCCAAGAACTGGAAATCGAGGGAATGCCCATCAACTGGGGAACGACTGAGCAAGTTGTGCCATATGAATGTAATGGTATACTATTCTGCAATAAGAAATGATGAACAGGCGGACTTCATAAAAACGTCGAAAGACTTATATGAACTGATGCTAAGTGAAATGAGCAGAACCAGAAGAACATTATATATGGTGAGAGCAACAGTATGTGAGGACTATTTCTGATAGACTTAGCCCTTCACAACAGTGCAAAAACCTAGAACATTCCCAAAGGACTCTTGGAGCAAAATGCTATCCACATCCAAAGAAAAAACTATGGAATTGGGATGCAGAACGAAGAAGACTATTTTCTCTTGTGTTATGTTTTGGTTTGGTTTGGTTTTTCCCATGATTTCTCCCATTCATTTTAATTCTTCTATGCAACATGACTAATGTGAAAATGTGTTTAATAAGAATGTATGTGTAAAACTCATATAAGATAGCATGCCATTCTGGGAAAGGAGCGGGGAGAGAAGTGGAAAATGTTTAAACTTATGAAAGTGATTGTTGAAAACTGAAAACAAACTAATTTTTAAAAATAATTGTTTTTCCTCACAAATTAATATGGAGACACCTTTATTAAGTGAGGAGCCAAGAGCTTCGTTGTTAGAGGTTGGTCTTATTTCTTTATTCTTAATTGCAAATGAGGAAAGATTTTATTTGAGGTCATAGCAAAAGAGAAAGATGCAAAAGATGAGTAGGCCAGATGAACTTGGTTGCTTGGTCTCTTTGAGAATTCCTCATTTTCATCTTCACTCTCTATAGATTTCGTGCCTACTGTCACATAAAATCCTTCTCCAGGACAGTTAAATCCTCTAGACCACAGAGAATTCTCTTTCTTCCATATTCTTACACACTAGTGTACAAATGCTATTTGGCATAAATTAGGTCAAATTTGTGGTCTAAATGGATCTAGGCTTCAGCAATATCTATA
The DNA here is from genome assembly GCA_028658325.1 of Potorous gilbertii. NCBI lineage: Eukaryota > Metazoa > Chordata > Mammalia > Diprotodontia > Potoroidae > Potorous > Potorous gilbertii. Next base: position 284,877,187 of record CM053769.1, on the reverse strand, counting down.
GTGTTACTTAGCAAGCATGCATGCTGCCCACTACATATTAGCCAGCTACCCACTAGCATTATAGATGAAGAGGGAAATTGATGTCAGTCTTGAAGCCAGTGGAACATCAGTATACAAACTGAATGGTTTGATCATGGAAATGGTGGAAGTGACTAGATACTACATCACCTCAATATACCATGTAGCAAATCATGTACTTTCCTAGGCATGGGTCATACTTTATTATCTGTTTGGAGGGGTCAAAGCAGTTATAGAAGATCTCAATTATTAAGAGCTGCTAATAATTCTTTTCATTAGAGACAGAGGGTGAATGGATGACCAGGGAGAGGTGGATGTAGTGATAAGGAACCGAGATATGAGGTTCATATTGTCAGCACCATCAGCTCACAGGGAGGTACTTATGGAGAAAAAGACTTAGTCGAAGTTGGTGTACATGCAGATTCTTGTTCAGTTTCTTGCAGCAGATTTAGATGGCCTCATTATCCACCTTGAAGGCATAGTTCGAATGGTCCAGTTGTGTTTGGATGTCATCATAGGGCTCTTCTGCATTAGTAGATGCCTTTTGGGCTGGTTAGATAGCAAACTCAGACAATGAAGTGACACCTGATCCTTTGCCACTCCCAAAGCTATGAAATATTTTAAAAATTCCAGTAGCCATGTACATTGATCTGACAATTTTTGGATAACTATGATACAAGATCAACATTCTCCTTCCTAATAGTATAATGGCCACAACTATAGTTATTAGCATCATATTCCTTGCCAGAAATCAGCTGCTATTGATAGAACAGCTGCTTATGGATACTGGTCCTAATCTTATCTATTACAGCAGGATCCAAATCTAAAAAAACTATTCTGGGCATTTATTTGCCAGTTCCTGTCTCACTGAAGAAGGTATTACATGAGTCACCCCCATCCCCGCAAGGTCTGTCACCAGACATGGTATCATTGGGTTGGATACCGTACTATAAGCAATATAATCCCTAGCAAGCATTGCCCATCTGCAATCTATTGGGCTGACATGAATAAAGATGCATTGACACATGGTTGCTCTGATATGTAACGACGGGAAGGTGCTATTGACTGCAGATGGGTTATAGATCTCTGCCAACACAACAAATCCTTAGAGGTTGCTTTCACAAGCACAACTGTCACAGGATTATATGTAGAGCTAGAGTTGGAAGGTACCATAGAGTCAGAGCTGGGAAGGAGGGAACTTAAGGACACTAGTCCTGCATCCTCGTTTTATGGATAAAAAACTGTGGCCCTAGATCATATAATATATGGTAATCAGCAGAGCTCTGATTTGAACTCAAATTCTCTGACTCCAAATCTTGTTATTCACCTGTACCAGACTCCTTATAGTGGTAGCATGGAGCCTTTTGTTAAACTGGAGTGAATTCTACTGACCAAAGCAGCTGACGTTGAGCAAAACATCACGTACCTCCCTATGAAAACTGTGTAGCTCCTTTCAGTCCTATGGTTCTTTGAACTCTTTATGTATTTGTTATCTCTGGGATAGCTCCTTTGGTCCCCATGAAACAAAAGAATCAAAAGGAAGCCTCCAATATATTAGACGGAACCTCTACAAGGGACATAAACAAGAAACTCATATGATGGAAAAATACGGAAAGCTGGCAATGTTTATTGGTGAAGGGAATTACAACACAGATAAGACAATAAATTCACTCCAGTATTTAAATAAGAAACAAATAGTCAAAACTTGCCTAGTTTTCTTGTTAAAAGGCAATTTTAAAAATCATTACCGTAATTTACTCATCCAAACCTCTTTGAGCATGTGCGCCCTATGCTGAGGGGTGTGTATAATACACTCGAGACCTTCCTCTAGGACATCCTAGAACACGTCTATCGCTCACTTTTGCTACAACCTCTAGTGTCATCTTTCATGACTCTTCTCATATAGTTCCTTGTTGGTAACATGATGTCATTTATTTCCAACCATCATGCATTTCTCATTTGCATTTTGGGTCACTTGACATTTTTATTTCTCCAAGAATGGGGTACTCTATGAGCCCCAGCTACCTATCCAAGAATAATATTGGTCTTAAAAATATAGTTTTGTTTCAATGAAAGGAGAAAAGCAAATGAAATGCAAAATTAATTCATATACATTCATTTTTGCAATACATATCTTTTCTATACATCCAAATATATTTTTCTAGATTCAAGAGTACAGTTTTCATGAATAATCATTCCATGTGTGGGATTATGAAATGCTCTTTCAGCATCTACTAGTTTTGTTTCTAAGTCAATTACTAATTTCTCTACTACCTTTGCTTTGGAGCAGAACCTGATCCTGACTTTATTTTTTAAAACTGTGAGCAATCCAAAGTTAAATACCCAACAAACTCAATTTAAATTTCAGTTTAATGGATGCAAAATCTATTGTTCACAGAATCTTCTATTTCATCTGCTAAATTAGGTTCCATGTTCTTTTGTAATCTCTGAGTCCCGTTATCATCAATCCACTAAGCATTTGCTTTGTAACTCGCTACAACACGGCTATATAGATTTGCTAGCTGGCCTCAGTCAGGACCCACAACTGATATGTTCAGTATTTATGAATCATAAGATTAGCCTGAATTGTCTCAATTCCTAGAACATGTATGTGTGTACACACGCACAGGCACGCACACACACACACACACACACACATTTAAATAAGATTTTATATAACAATTCATCATCATGGATCACAGTATTTTTGTGGTTGTTTTTCAGTAGTTTCAGTCATGTCTGATTCTTCATGATCCCATTTAGGGTTTTTTGGCAAAGATACTAGAGTAGTTTGCCATTTCCTTTCCCAGATCATTTTACAGATGAAGAAACTGAGGCAAGCAGGGTTAAGTGATTTGCCCAGGGTCACACAGCCAGTAAGTGTCTGAGGCCCTCACTGGATTTTAACTCGGTCTTCCTGACTCCAAGCCTGGTGCTCTATTCACTGTGCCACCTGGCTGCTCATGCCCGACTCACATCATCCCAGATTTAAAGCTGAGTGGCACCTTAAAAACTTCTCTGATAGTCCTCATTTGATAAGAGGGACACTGAGTCCCAGAGAAGTGAAGGCATTTACCCAAGTTCACACTGATCTGAGGAGGCTGAGATGTGGTTTAAATTAAAGCTCTCTATGTCCAAATCTAGTGTTCTTTCCACCCTATCACTCTGCCCAGAAAATCACAGAAACTGTAGAAGTGATCTTTTCTTCCCAGCCCAGAGCATTTCCATTAAATCTGGATGGATATAGAGGGGAAGAACAGAAACCAGCTTCCAGCCTTCATTATACTTGTCTGCTACCTTAAGGCATCTCTAATGACTGGTGGTGACAGTCTTGACTGAAGCTCAATACTAAATCTGGCTTAATGGATTTTACTTCATTATTTTGCTTTTTAATTCAGGCTCTTATTTTTAAAAAGGCTCTATTGGCTTGATGTTTGTTTGGGGCATTATTCTAATCTCTGCCAACAAGCTGTATCTTCTCATGCCTGGAATTTTCCTTATTGCTGGTGAGTTCAGCTGCATATGTCATCCATTGTTCAAGAGAGAAGGAATAAGTTCTTATCATTGAAGAAAATGAAAAACTTTTCTCTTTTGAACCTTACTTCATAGATATAATTTTCTCTTATTTTGTGGAGGAAAAGAACTTTCTAAAGCTAGTTTAAGAAAATTGAGTGAACTTGTCTAGGTATCCAAATTATGCTGATAATTCTAGAGGGTTTTATAACTCTTAGAATAGGAAGGGACTTTGCAGATCATCCGGCCTAGTGGTGTCAAACTCAAAGAGAAACAGGAGCCACCAACAGGATCCCTGAGGGTCTCATATCATCTTAGAAAATCACATATTAACATTATCTATATTCCATTGCATTTTTATTTTGCTATAAATTTTGAAATTGCATTTTAATGCAGTTCTGGCAGTTCTCTGGAATATTGTGGGCCACATTTTTGACAACTCTGATCTATCCCACCCCCTCATATTTTTCAGAGGAGAAAACTGAGACATAAAGAGGGGAACTGAATTGTCTAAGGTTACACAGCTAGGAAATAACAAAGTCAAGATTAAAGCCAGACTCCTTGGGTCCAAATACAGTGTTCTTTCCAACTGAAGTGTTTTTTTAAGTTCATGTAGACATTAATTATCCAAAGATTGTAGTGGAAAATAGCTGTATATGCTATTTAAAATCATGAATATAAAACACATATGTATATATACAAACACATACATACTCATAGTGGAAGGGGAAATGCATGAACCTCACATTGCATTTAATCACTATGTACATGTGTTTGTATGTGTGTGGGTGCGTGAGTGTGTGTGTAACCAAGGGAAACGTTTAAATATGAACAACAAACAGATCTATGAAGGAGGTACCAGATAGAGAGAGAGAGAGAAAGAGAGAGAGAGAGAGAGAGTTGTTTTTCTTCAGTCATTACAGTCATGTCTAACTTTTCATGGCCCCATTTGGGGTTTTCTTTGCAAAGATACTGGAGTAATTTGCCATTTCCTTATCCAGCTCATTTTACAGATAAGGGAACTGAGGCAAAGAGGGTTAAATGACATGTCCATGGTCATAGAGCTAGTGCCTAAGACCAGATATAAGGGAGATACATACATATAAATATATATTTCATATTTAAATATAAATGTAATTTGTATATTTATGTGTGCATGTATGTATGTGTGTATATATACACATACCTACATATATGCATATATGTATATACACACATATACATACCCATCTATGAGGGAGACATTATATGTATGTATGTGTGTGTATTTGTATACTGTAACAGCAAGGACTCTGGCATACACAGGAGGTCTTGCTATACAGGTTCTTAGATCTGCTTTTCTAAAAGGAAAGCAACTCTTGAGGGGTCAACAATCTACTTTAATCAAGTACATATTTCATTCACTTAGTTCAAAGGAAAAAGTCAGCACCCTGAACTTCAGGGAAAATATCAACAGAAATTACAAGCAGAAATTACAAACAGAAAAGACCAACAGACAGGGCTTCCAACTGTCTGAACATAAGCAACACATACATCATAGGTCAACAGACAGATCCAATTGTCTGACCACACATACATAGATACCAGAGAGAAGCACCAACATGTGGGTTTTCAAAGTCAGGGGGCTCCTTAGTAGCTTCCCAGAGTCTCATCTGGCACACAAACCTTATTCCAAGTACTGAGCCCCAAATAAAACCTCACCTCAGAGTATTCATTCACTTTTCAGAGCCAGAGGGCAGGACCTTCATGACCCAGTGCCTCAATAGAAATGAACAAAAGATATTGGGGCATAATGAGCAGGGAAGATCTTTAACTCTTCCCTCCTACCCACCATTAACCTTAAATTACTATTGCATATACATACATATGTATATGTATAAACAGATTGGTCTATGAGAGAGGTATTATGCAAATACATAAATTTCATATTAAATGTTTCTTTTATTTCATATTTACACATACTCATATATGCATATATACATATATGTATATATAGTGCCTAAATGTTTATGTGTGTGTTTAAGTATGTTCTTCCTGTATGTTGCATGCTAGCCAGATATATTTTTGGCATGATTGTGACACATTTGATGTGGATCACACATAAGTTGCTGTCTTGAAATAGACCAACCAGATAGGCTTCATTTGCCTCCTGCAAAACACTCATTGCTGCACTCTCGAAGCACACGTTTTAAAGTCCTGAGCAATTTCACACACCAGAAACTGAAAGTGAAGTATATGAATCAGAAGTTCAATGGACTTCTGATAACGTCTTATACATACATGCATACATACATATACATCCAGCCAAAATGTAATTTGAGGTTCATGCATTTTACCCCCTCAGTTATGTGAGAAAAGTAACACGTTTAGAGTCAATGTGTAAAGTCCAATGTGCAAATCTGATTCAGTTCAGCACTAATCTTCCAGCATAGACTTTTGATATCCATTTGGTTGGGGAAATGTGTTTTTCTGTGTTGCCAAATATAGTACTATTATTTTCCTACACTGGATATCTAGAGGAGCTGTAATTCATTGACAATGGGGGAAGATATTCCAGGAATGTTCACAAATTAGATGGGCTCCCTAACAGCTTCTGAATGCTGAGTGTCAATTTGTTGGGAACTGAGTGAATTCAAATGGACTTACTTCCAAAGACCAAAGGATATTTTCATTCAGAATTTCTACTGCCTATGAATTTGCCCACATCTAAAAGAGATGAGGGACTTAAATCACAGTTATTCCTGAAGCTATACTCCTTCAAGCAGATAGACTTTGTTCTTGTGTTTTCTCTCTGGAGAAGGAAAGGAAAAAGGAAGGAAGGAAGGGAAGGAGGGAGAGAGGGAGGGAGGGAGGGAGGAAGATTTATTAAACACTTGCTATATTCCAAGCACTCTATTAAGAAATGGGAATACAAATGCAAAAAGAAGAAAAAAAAATACATTCCATCCATGCTCTCAAAGAACTTACATCCAGATGGAAGGAAACAATACACACACACACACACACACACACACACACACACACAAACACACACACTAAAGGTGAGCAAGGAAGGGGCAGGTTTTGAAGTCCAGAAATCAGAAACAATGCCTGGTTAGACCAGATGAGGGTTGGTTTTTGTATCATCCTAATGCCTGTAGATAAGCTATGTCTTTTCATGCCTAGAATTTCCTGGGAAGCAATTGACTGAAGGTTTCATACTAGCCATGATCAGAATTTCATAGCCAGTCACTAGACTAGACAACCTTAGAAACCACCAAATGATACCCTAAATATCCCACTGGGAAAACATGCTCTTCTCAAGATATAGACAAGTGAGATTTCCCATAGCTCTCCCTTTCAGAGTTAGAAGGGATATCATAGGCAATTTGATCCAATTAATAACTGAACAAAAGTCACCTCTATGACATGACATCAAGAGATCATTCAAACTTTGATTGAAATCCTCCAGTGAGAGGGAACCCACTAGCTTCCAAGACAGCTGATTTCACTTTTAAATATCTTTCATGCTTAGAAAGTTCTTTTTTTTAAAAATTTGTTTGTTTTTCTTCTGTACCGTACTACTCCTTCCTTCTCTTGTGCAAACATGTGACTGCTGAAAGGGGCAAAGAAAGAACATTAGAGCAAGTAAAACTGATTTAAAAAAAAAACTTTAGAAGAAACAGAATTTTAGATAAAATACTTAAAAAAAAATAAACTGTTCTGAAGTCCACATGACCTCTCAGATGGAATCAGAGGACCTGTTTGAAGTTAGTACAGTGTCAAAGATAATGATGGATGAAAGGCATTATGGTCCCTCACCTCATTGGAATAGGACTGTGTTTAGAGTTCTGAAGGTTGTAATTGACAAAATTATGGATCAAATAACTTTAGAAACCATAGGAATTCTATATAAAAACTATATAATTTGGGGGGGTGTCATATCTGAAGAAAGTCATATTTCTTGAAGGAGATATATATATATATATATATATGTATGTATGTATGTATGTATTGTAAACATGAGTTACTGACCAGCAGGAGGACTCTTATTTGAGATGTTGGTAGCTATATATATATATATATATATGTATGTATGTATTGTAAACATGAGTTACTGACCAGCAGGAGGACTCTTATTTGAGATGTTGGTAGCTATATACATATATATATGTATGTATGTATTGTAAACATGAGTTACTGACCAGCAGGAGGACTCTTATTTGAGATGTTGGTAGCTATAGGAAGCCAGAGGAAAAGATATAAGAAGAGTTACGTGACAAAAGAAGCAAGAGAGTAAGCTGCAGAAAGCACCAAAAGAAACAGAACAGAAACAATTGAAAGGCTTACAGAAGAGACAGCTCCTCTGTTGCTTAACATGATCCTGATGATTGGAAGAAAAGCGTTACTCTGTTGAGTAGTTAAAGAAAGCCTGGCAGAGCTGAAATAACTTTTCCACTACTATCCTAATTGAAAATGAACTAAATCCCAATGATAGATACAGAGATCTCTGATTTTATTTGCCATCTAAATGAGAAATCATAAGCCTCTTAGGAGTGCCTAGTTACCAGCCTCTACTGGTCTCTGGTTTGAGTAGAAATGGGAAGAGAGGCGGAGGGAAGACAAGCTTTGCATCTACTTTGCTATGAGAAGAGGCTGAATTTTGCTGATAGCTATTTTAACAATATGAATTCCCAGCTATTTGCAGATTTGAGGAGCTTGGCAACTCTCCTGTCATTGAAAGAGCATAAAGCTATTTTTAGAGCCTTGTTAAAGGTGGTCATCAGCTAAAAGAGATTGACAGTTTCATTGACTCAAGAGGAAAACAATGACTTTCCCTAACAAGGGAATAGTGAGGACCAGAAACCTAGCAGCTAGCCCAGAAATGGCTTTACTCAGTGCAGACCATTGCTGTAGGAATCAAGGGTATCAAGGCCTACAGCCTAGAAGTATGAGTTGCTCAGGCACATAGGTTCCCCGCTCATGTACCTCCCTACTAAGTTTCTATAGATGCATGATGGCTCTTCCCCACAGACACTGAGTGCCTTGGTAGGACAGTGTGACTCAGATTCATGAGTAGACCATTTTATTTCGATTGTTCCTGCTCTTACTTTCTACTAACTATTATTCATAATCTTGATTCTAGATATGTTTTTCATAAGTACTTGTTTTCTTCATCCAAATGCAAGCTCACGGTGAGGATTGTTTCATTCTTTGTATTTGGTGTTGTGATAGCTGATTTTGTGTAAATCATAAGGGCTCAGGAGCTACAGTAGCAAATAGTCTAAGTATAAACTTCTCAGAATCAAGAATTGCCCTTAGCATCCCAAGAAAGTGTTGAGTAATAACATGGTCAAGGCCATGGCTAGATCCCTTGCCACTCTGGAATAAACCTCATACGTACCAGTTTAGGGGACAATTAGAACTAAGTCAGCACAAAGAGAGATGGGGGGAGGCAGGGAGGGAGAGAGAAGTAAGGAAGTACAGTTCCAACTGGTGAGAGCCTATGGTTTAAATTTTTCTTTGAGCATTGATACCTCAGAAATCAGCAATCACTACAAATTAGGGCTTAATTTATAATTTTGTTAATTGACTATATTTTTTAAAGTGTTAGTAAAATGTGTGTGCCTATTCTCCCCCAGAGCCTGGTTATTAAGCATTTACCAGCACACTAACATACTGCTCTGTAAACATTGCTTGAGCTTAGCAGGAGTACAGTAGAAGGCTTAGGGAATGAAATTATGACCACACTAGAGACTAATAATAGCAAAAAATGGCATTTATTTCATGTTGTAACGTTTGCAAAATGCTTTTCATCCATTATCTTATTTGAGTCTCACAACCTGGCTGACATCAGCCCTTCTTATATGCTCTTGGCCATACTGGGGCCGCATCCAGAGCAAACTTAATAAGTCTCTGTAACTTTTACTTATTGCCCCTAGTTCTGGTCTTTGGGGTCAAACAAAACAAGACTAATCCCTCTTACAAATAAATGTCTAACTCCTCCTACTTCTGCCTTCAGGACCACAAGGATTTTGAATTTTATCCCATCATACTTGCCACTTTCTCTTCCACCCTAGACAGAAATTTCCTAGACCAGCTAAGAAACATATCTGAGTAACCTGTATTCTCACCTTAAACTCATATACCCACATGTACAAATGTAGCACATCCTCATTCCTAATTTAATATTCTACTCCTGCTCCAAATTTAAAGAGCTCCTCTGCCTATCTCAATTATTTTCATACACCTCCCTCTAGGATCAAACTTTGCCCAGAAATAACTTCCAACATTCAAATATAGGATAAGCATTTATGATATTCTACAAAAGCTCTATTTTTTCCTAATAGTTGGCACATCTCACAAAAAGTATAAAAACACTTTAGATGTGTGTGTATGTATATTAGTATAAAAGTAAAAATATAATAATCAAATTGTCTCCAATTGTGTTAAATGTTTTATTCTCCATTGCGCTTTTGTATAACTCCATTTTTGTTTTATTTTATTTATTTTAGCAGAGATATCATAACATGATGAATAGGAAGTTGGCCTCAAAGTTAGAAAGACCTAGTTCAACTCCTGCCTCTCACAGCTGTGTGACCCTGTGTAAATCATTTAACTTCTCAAGGCCCTAAATAATTCTCGGATTACTCCCAGTCCCAGTGGTGTCAAGTTTTTGTTGAGTCATTCCAGTAATTTCAAACTCTTTGGGAGTCATTTCTTAGAAAGATCTTGAACTGGTTTGCCATTTCCTTCTCCAGTTCATTTTACAGATAAGGAACCTGAGGCAAACAGGGTTAAGTGACTAGCTAGTAAGTATATGAGGTAAAATTTGAATTCAGGTCCTCCTACTCCAGGCATGATGCTCCACTGCACAGCCTTGCTGCCCACCTAGAGTAACTAGAGTAAAAATCCTAGGAATTGGGAGCTCATTAGCTAATGGCTCGTTGTCTCAATTTTTTTTACTAAATTAGATTTGGCCAAGGTATCTTCTTTTGGGGAGTGGGAGAATGTAATGTTAATGGCATAATAAAATCTTCCCTGCACATTAATAGACCTCACATGGAGCCCACTAGGGGAGGGACTTGCCTGAGGAGGAGCTTGCTTAGAGGGAGGCTTGCTTGTAGAAAGGCTTCCACACCTTTTGGTACTGAGTTGATTAGGCATTGAGTCAAGGTTGTGATGCTTTCTGGTTCTGAGAAGTATATATATACGTATATATATATATATATATATATATATATATATATATATATATATATATACACTCTGAGTTGGTATTTTGCTTGGGGGGCAGGTCACTTATGAGAAGGATTTGTGATTGCCTGTTCAAGATTCTGAGTAGCCTTGTGTTCAGACCCCCAACTGCTCAGATGTAAAGGCTCTCTTGATCCAGGGTGTATGTAAAATATATAGCAATATTGCTTTGATTCAGGCAATCAGAGTCCGATCTGTTGGTTTTTATGCTAATTACTCTATTTTCTCTGATATTCAAGGTGCTGACTTTTCCCCTGAATTAGTGAATGTAATTAAAAAAAAAAATTATTGACCCCTTAAAAGTTGCTTTCCTTTAAGAAAAGCCAGTCCAAGAACCTGTACTAGCAGGTCATCCTGGGTGTGCCAGAGTGCTAGCTGTTACAAAAGGGGAGATAAATTTAACTGACATATAATTTGATGATCCAAATGAGTCAATATCAATAAAAAAAAAATCATTTTCCTAGTTAAAATATTTCACTACTTTGAGTCTCAAGTTGGATATTTAGACTGTCACAATTTCACTTAAATTTTTCCATCCTTAATTCATATTGCCACACCTCATTCATTCTATATTCCAGTCAAACTGAACTCTGTTCTCCCACCTCATATCATTTGAACAAGCAACATCCCATACCTGGAATGTACTCCTGCTTAATTTTGTTCCATTAGAGCTCAGTTGATATGTCACCTCCTTTTTGAAGCCTTCCTGGACCTGCCCTCCCTTCAACCCAAATAGTGAAAGGTTTCAATTCCTCCTCATTATGTATTACCTTGTCATTATGTGGGCACATGTTGCTTCTCCATAGTCAAGTGAAATTCACACCTTGAGGTTGGAGATTCTTTTGGTTTTGTTTTGTTTTCTTTTTTCTTTGTGTCCCCGGTGTTCCAGTATCAAGTAGGCATTTACTAAATTCTTGTTGGAGCATTTATTGAATGTAGGACTTCATTAGCCAGTTTTTTAAAAATCACAAGCTTTGGGGCAGGCTAGAGAGCTTTGAGGAAATAAGCCTAGCAAGCCACACTCCCCACCCAGTCAGGTTCAGGCCTCCAAAAGGGCTGCCATCAAATCTAAGGTATTTTCATTAAGCTCGTGATACCTCTAATTGGCTCCTTTTTCTTCTAGAAACACCTTTGCTTTTAATACACAGTAATCCACTGCCTTTGACTTTCCACTGAAAGCAAGTTGTTTAGATAAATCAATTGAATATCACTTTCCACAGGGCTGCTGAATTCCAGAGAGAGGGGGATGTTTCTTTTGTAAAAGCCTTTGAAAAAGATGGAAACTAGTGAGAGCAGTTGTAGGAGGCCGACTCACCTGTTCATACTAGTGGGAGGTATTCATTAAGTAGTTTTTTTTTTTTAAAGCCAACCACAGGGATGTGAAGTCCCATGTACAAACAGTACTCAGCACATATTTAAATTACTGTGTCCCTACCAACCCAGGGAAACATGTATAAATCTCAACACCCTGATGAGTGCCTTGAGGCACTGTTTTAACAACTTGCATGTAATTTGCAGTTAGGAAGCTTTTGAGAGGACAGTTCGTTTTCACTGGCAAATGCGCTTTTGTAGATAGGCTGTGAAAAAAAAGAAAATTTGCATTGAGTCCCTAGTAATGTATCTTAATCTCAGTATGTTGCTAAAACACACAGATTTTAAAGTATATTTGCATTAATGTGTTTAATACATATGTTGCTCTTAATCATTGTTTTTGCATGTTTGTGTCATTAACATAGCATGAAGATTTTTTTTAAAATGCTATATGGAAATCAGTGATTTAAATAATTGGAAAGCATTTGGCTCAACTTGTTAAATATATCTCAAATGGATGCAAGCAGCTAGAGGCAGGAAGCTCTAGGGTTGATTTATTTCTCCCTTATTTCTGTCCCCGACCTCATCCTTAATTTTTCCCCTCTTAATATCTCTGTGATCAATGATTTTATGGAGAAAACACTATCTGGCCAACACAGGCCAGAGAGTAGTTTTTTTTCCTTTTAAATCTCCTCTGGCCATAGGGTCGTGGTCCAAAGGAATCCAAGCAAGCATAAAGCTAAGCAAAGTTCTCTTAAGAATCAAAGTCTCTTAGGAATGTTAAGATCATAGTAATGGAAATGAAAAAGGGAAGATAGACTGACTCAGAAATTTTAAGCCAGGCAAGTCTGCTGTGCTCTGAGGTCAGGAACTCAGCATAATTCAATTAAATTCAATTTAATAAACATTTATTAAATGTATACTATTTGCCAGGTACTGCTATGGATACAAAAAGATGCAAAAGACAATCCCTGCCCTCAAGGAGTTTACAATATAATGAGAGAGACAATATGCAAACAAATATGTACAAAAGGAGCTAGTTACAGGATAAATAAGAAGTAATTAACAGAGGAGAAACATTAGAATTAGGAGGGGTTGGAGAAGGCTTCTGGTAGAAAGTGAAGGATCATTTGTCTGACTGCACTTTCCCTTTTTTCATTGCAGATATTCCAAAGTGCTCTCCTTAGCCTTATTCCCTTTCTCTTTCCAATGCTAGAAAAATAATCAAATTACCTCTATCATTGACCCTGAAAAAGGCATATCTATCTACTCTCCTCTAGTTCCACTCACCACCCAGGTACTTGCCGAAGCAAGGTACCCTTTGCTGGCTACACTATCTCTATTAGAAATAAATTCCCCAATGGGAGGAGGAAGCAATTTGAAGTCAACACTCTTGGGGAGGGACAGGATCAAAACAGAGTATAGAAGCAATGGGGGGCAGGATAGGATGGAGGGAAATAGAGTTTGTCTTACACAACATGACTAACATGGAAGTCATTTGCAAAACTACACAGATATGGCCTACATTGAAGTGCCTGCCTTCCCAAGGGAATGGGTGGGGAGGGAGGAATGGGGGAGAAGCTGGAACTCAAAGTTTTAGGAACAACCATTGAATATTGTTCTTGCTACTAGGAAATAAGAAATACAGGTAATGGGGAATAGAAAGTTATCTGGCCCTACAGGACAAAAGAGAAGATAGGGTAAGGGAAGGGAGGGATAATAGAAGAGAGGGCAGATTGGTGATAGCGGTAGTTAGAATGCTCAGTGTATTGGGGTGGGGGGAGGGGATGAATGGAGAGAAAATTTGGAACCAAAAATTTTGTGAAAATGAATGTAAAAAGTTAAATAAATAAATTTATTAAATAATAATAATAATAAATTTAAAAAATTTAAAAAAAGAAATAAATTCCTTGGGGGAAGAAGGGGTGGAGCCAAGATGATAGAGCAAAGGCAGGGACTCACCTAAGCTCTCCCCCAAACACCTTCAAATACCTGTAAAAAGTGACTCAGAACAAATTCTAAAGCAGCCAAACCCACAAAGAAACAGAGTGAGTCAGATTTCCAACTCAAGACAACCTGAAAGGTTGGCAAGAAAGGTCTGTTGTACCAGGTTGAGAGAGGAATGCAATCATGCCAATAAATTTGACAATCTCAGTAAAATAGATATATATATATAGATATAGATATATGTAAATTGCCCAGATTAACAAAAGAGGAAATAAATGCTAAAATAAGGCCATTTCAGAAAAAGAAATTGAACAAGGCATCAATGAAATCCCTAGGAAAAAATCTCCAGGGCCAGATGGATTTACAAGTGAATTCTATCAAACATTTAAAGAATAATTAATTCCAATTCTATATGGAACTATATGGGAAAATAGGCCAAGAAGGAGTCCTATCAAATTCTTTTTATGATATAAATATGGTACTGATACCTAAACCAAGAAGAGTCAAAACAGACAAAGAAACTTATGGACCCATTTCCCTAATGAATATAGATGCAAAATTTTTAAATAAAATATTAGCAAAAAAGATTACAGCAATTTATCACAACAATAGTAATACACTATGAGCAGATAGGATTTATACCAGGAATTCAGAACTACTTCAATCTTAGGAAAACTATCAGCATAATTGACAATGTCAATAACAAAATTAACAAAAACCATGTGATTATTTCAGTAGATGCAGAAAAACTTTTGACAAAATATAACACCCATTCCTATTAAAAACACTAAAGAGCCCAGGAATTAATGGAGTCTTCCTTAAAATAAGTAGTATCTACCTAAAAGCATCAGCAAGCATTATATATAATAGGGGTAAGGTAAAAGAATTTCCAATAAAATTGGGGCTGAAACAAGGATGTCCATTATCACCACTGTTATTCAATATGGTACTAGAAACATTCATGTTAGTAAAAAGAGAGGAAAAAAATTGAAGGAATTAGAATAGGCAAAGAAGAAACAAAGCCATCACTCTTTGAAGATGATATTATGGTATACACAGAGAATCCTAGAGAATCAAATAAAAAACTATTTGAAATAATAAACAACATTAGCAAAGTTGCAGCATATAAAATAAACCCACATAAATCATCTGCATTTTTATCTATTACTAACAAAGCCCAACAGCAAGAGATAGAAAGAGAAATTCCATTTAAATTTATTACTGACATTATGAAATATTTGGGAGTCTATCTGTCAAAATAAACCCAGGAACTATATGAACACAATTCCAAAACACTTTTCACACAAATAAAGTCACATCTAAATAACTGGAAAAATACCCATTGCTCATGGGTAGGCCAAGCTAATACAATAAAAATGACAATTCTACCTAAATTATCAAACCACCAAAAAGTTATTTTATAGAGCTAGAAAAAATAATAGCAAAATTCATCTGGAAGAACAAGAGATCCAGAATACCAAGGGAATTAATGAAAGGTAACGCAAGGGAATGTAGCTTAGTCATACCAGATCTTAAGCAGGTTATAAATCAGGAATCATCAATACTACTTGGTACTGGCTAAGAAACAGAGTGGTAGATCAGTGGAATAGGTTAGATACACAAGTATCAAATCAGTAGTCAATGACTATAGTACTCTACTGTTTGATAAATCCAAAGAATCCAGCTTCTGGGGTAAGAATTCATTCTTTGACAAAAACTGCAGGGAAAATCTGGAAAATAATATGGCAGAAACTGGGAATAGACCAACATCTTACACCATATATCAAAATAAAGTCAAAATGGTTACACAATTTAGATAGAAAGACTGATACAATAAGCAAATTGGAAGAGCAAGGAATAATTTATCTGTCAGATTTATGGAGAACAGAAGAATTTATGACCAAATAAGAGATAGAGAACATTATGGAATGCAAAATGGATAACTTTGATTATATTAAATTGAAAAGTTTTGCACAAACAACACCAACACAACCAAGATTAGGAGGAAAGCAGAAAACTGGCAAAGAATTTTTATAACCAGTGTCTCTGATAAAGGCCTCTTTTCTAAAATATAAAGAAAACTGAGTCAAATTTATAAGAATACAAGTCATTCTCCAACTGATAAATGGTCAAGGGATATGATCAAGCTGTTTTCAGATAAAGCAATTAAAGCTATCTATAACCATATGAAAAAAAATGCTCTAAATCACTATTGATTAGAGAAATGAGTCAAAACAACTCTGAGATCCCACAGTAAACCTATAATTCTGTGTATACCCTTTGACCCAGAAATACCACTTCTAGGTCTGTATTCCAAAGAGATTTTAAAAACAGGAAAAAGACTCACATGTACAAAAATAGCTGTAGCAACTCTTTTTGTGATGTCAAAGAATTGGAAATTGAGGGGATAGCCATCAGTCAGGGAATGGCTGAACAAATTGTGGTACATGGATTCATTACATTTATATACTATTGTGCTATAAGAAATGATGGGCAGGCAGGCTTCGGAAAAACCTGGAATGACTTACTTGAACTGAAGCTGAGTGAAGTGAGTAGAACCAGGAGAACAGGGAAGGAGGGAAGGAAGGAAGGAAGGAAGGAAGGAAGGAAGGAAGGAAGGAAGGAGGGAAGGAAGGAAGGAAGGAAGGAGGGAAGGAAGGAGGGAAGGGAAGGGAAGGGGAAAAGGAAGGGAAGGGAAGGGACTGATCTAATAGATCTAATATTGAATTTATTATTTATTTTTATTATTATTTTATTTATTTATTTACTGTTCATGTATTTATTTATTTTTAGTTTACAAGGTTTATTTTGAAATATTATTTGTTGATTTATCAAATTCATTCATCAAATTTATTGAATTAATTTATCAAATTAATCAAAAATATTATTTATTAATTAATTTATTTTTGTTTTATTTATTTATTTTTAGTTTTCAAAATTCGCTTCCATAAGATTTTGAGTTCCAAAATTTCTCCCTATCTCTCCCCTCCTTGCACCCCATGGTAGTGTGTAATTTGATATAGGCTCTAAGATACATTCATAATAAACCTATTTTCACATTAGTCATGTTATAAAGATGAATTAGAACCAATGGGAGAAACAATGAAAAAGAAGAAAAAAGAAAACAGGAGAGGAGGAGCTGAGTTAGATATAACTGGCCCCGATTCAGGCAGTTTAGTCTACTTACTGATGGTTGTGTTTGTCCCTTCTTGCCAAAGAAGACCATGCCATCAGAGAAATGATGACATGACTTGCATTTGACTTTGTTTTGAATGAGGAAGCACTGTGCAAGGATACCAGCCTCACTTCTCTGGAGCCATCTGGGTCCAGTGACCAGATATTCATCAAACGACTACAGATCACCCAGGATGTACTGGTTGTATCCCAAATGAGAGTACAGAGAGAGAAAAGAAGACTCAGGACAGAAAGTTATGAGACTGTCATAGTTAGTGGTAGGGACATAGATGATGTTCCTGTAAAGGAAACTTATTAGAAATCTTTTTTTGGCACTGTCCATGTAAGAGATCATAAGAGGCTGAACTGGTTGCATCCCCTATCCATGATGATAGTGACACATCCTGCATAAAGAAAGTAGTCAACACATGTACAACCTGTGTCAAATTGGTTGCCTTCTCATTGGGGAATGGAGGAAGGAAGGGAGAGAATTTGGAACTCAAAGTTTTAAAAATGAATATCAAAAGTTGTTTTTGCATGTAACTAGGGAAAAATAAAATACTAAATGAAAACGTTTGAAAAGAAAAAGAGAGTAGTCAGTGGCATATAGATTTAGAGTCAGAAAATGTCAACCTTTGAGGTCAACAAGTCCAAATCCCTCATTTTCCAGATGAAGAAACTGAGAGGTTAAGTAACTTGCCTAAAGACATATAGCCAATAAGTGTCTCAGGTAGGATTTGAACCTGGGCCTGCCTTAGCCCATATCAAACATTATTCACTACTCCACTCTTCATCTTAATAAATGCTTATTCACTGCTTGATTATCATAAGCCCTAGATGCTGTCTTATCTAGGCATCCTATTAAAGTTAATGTCAAGATTAATACCTCTGCAGACTAACATCTGGATTTTCCTACGGTGGTGCAGTTGATGTTCTCTCCACCCAGTCATAGCAACAGACACCTTGAAAAACACACAGACAAAGTTATGGGGTTCAATTACCCCCAGTAGCCCACACAGAGAGAGGATTTGTCGAATGTAAGAGGCATCTGTTGGCTCTTGAAAAGAAATTATTTTAAATTATTTAAATGAAGCAATGAAAAACCCCGAATAGTCATAGCCACAGATTCTCTGCCTAATTTGTAGATTCTTATGACATCCTGTTGAGTGATGAAACCACATTACTGTGATGGGTAATATTATGCTATCTTGATTTGGCTAATGTCATTATTTAAGTTGAATTTTTTTAGAATGGCTATCAAATATTAACATTGTATTAGATAGAAGATGATGGGTCTAATTGGTGAGTGCACAAGCCCACATACAGTGAGGTGGTTAATTGTTGATATAGTGGAGGGCAATTATGGTAATGAGAAAAAAGCCAGAAATTTGGCAGCTTTGACAGTATGAAACTTTGTACTCACAGAGCTCTTTGAAGAGATCTCTGCAGGATGTGGAAGATAACAAATAGAGCTCATATAGTCCTAGTAAAAGTAGGGTCTGACTTATTAGCATAAGTGAGTAACATAGAATAGTTGGGGGTTTGGGCGGGAGGAAGAAAAGGAATTAGAGGAGAAGAGATTGGGAGGAGGGGAGAGAAGTGTCATTTTACTAGTGAAGGGGAACTCCCAATGTGGAAATCATCTCTACAGATGCAGATCCACAACTCCTCCATAATTTAGAGTCTCAGAGAATTGCCTGGGGGCATTGAGAGGACACTTTCATTAAATCAGCTTTAATTATTTAGTTCCCAACATGGAGCAGGCAACACCCTTTGTATTTCTGCTACCTAGGCCAATCCAATACACAGGCAAACTGGGCTACTGTCTTATCGAGAGATTTGAGGGACTGGGAAAGGGCCCCCTGCCCACACTAAACTATATCTTCCACCAACATCTCAATGTCTAAAACTCTACCACTAAAGATGCATTCTTTTGCTTAAGACTTTGTGTTTCCTGAAATTACCAACTGAAGTGCAAATGCCCCAGAGTTATAGAGATTAGGTTATCAGATAGGAGCTGGAAAGGATTTAGAGTTGTTTAATCCAACCCTACCATTTTAAAACTGAGGAAAGTGAGGCTCAGAGTAGTGAAATGACTTGTCCAAGGTGACACAATCACTTGGTTGCAAAGGCAGTATTTAAACCCAAGTTTTCTCATTTTGGAAAGCAGGCAACTAGGCATTGGTAGAATGAGACAGGGGCAAGAAGAGTTTTCATAATCTTTGAACTCAATTGAATTGAACACAAATATTAAGCATCTACTCTATGCAAGGCAGTATGCTCAGCAGTGGAGACACAAAGCTAGTTACAACAGACTATGACTTCTAGGAGTTTGTAATCTAACAAGGAAGTGGAGAATGACATAATACAAGGGAAAATGTGATTGTTAAAAAGGAGAAGTCCTGCCAAAGAGCTATAAGAAATTTGAGGAGAGAAAAATCAATTACAGCTTTGGGAGAGGAGGCTTAGGTGAGGATAAGAAAGCAATCATGAATGAGGTGCCATTCAATGTGGATATGGAAGAAAAGGCAGGAGTGATAGGTATTTACAGGGAATTTTAAGTCTACTGTGTCATTACATCCTCACTATAACCCGAAAGCAATTAATATTATCCCTGTTTTATAGATAAGCAAACTAAGGCTAAGTGACTTGCCCATGGTCATGTATAGAGCCAAAGTCAGAATTTAAACCCACCTGCACCTGAGTCTCTCCATTATATTATTCAGAACCATAAATATTAGGATTAGATGAAGGCAATGAGGAGGTACTGAAGATTTTTGGTTTGTTTGTTTTATTTTGTTTTGTTTCAGTATAAGAGTGATCTTATCAGAGGCATGAAGTGGGTGATTACCTAAGTAACAACAGGAAAAATGGATTGGAGAGGTGATAGATTAGAGGCATGAAAAGTAGTTAGAAGACAGATCCCATCTATCTGGTCCAGAATAGATAAGGGCCTGAGACTGTGGTGACACAAGTGGGAGTAGGGGAGCTAGGCAACTCAATGAATAGAGGACCAGGCCTGAAGTCAGAAAGGCCCATCTTTCTGAGTTCAAATCTGGCCTCAGACACTGACTGACTGTGTGACCCTGGGCAAGTCACTTAACCCTGTTTGCCTCTAGAGAAGGAAATGGCAAACCACTCTAGTATCTTTACCAAGAAAACCTCAAATAGGGACCTAAAGAGCTAGACACTACTGAAAAATGACTAAACTACAAAAATAAGTGACATCGTAGAAGCAATCCAAAGTTCCCTGACACTTGTTCCTTCTCCTATGAGTCATTTAGAGTCCCAGTCTCTTGGTAGGGAAGTTGGTTCATCCATTCATTTCTTCAGCAGATATTTATTAATACCTACTGCCTAAACTGAGGACAAAGGCTATTTTTATTTTCTGCCTTTGTACCTCCAGTGACTATTACAGTGACTTGGATGAGATAGGTATTTAATAAATGTTCCTTGACTGATTAAATTCAAACTTCTGTACTAGTTCCTATGGGAGAGTTAAGGATTAGTAAAATTGCCTTCAAGGAGTTGAGTCTAATATGAGATGAGAGTTACAAAATTCATTTCAACTAAATTGAACAAGCATCCACTGAGCTCCATGCCAAGCCCTGGGGATACAAAAATGAGAGACAGAGACAGAAAGAAAGAAAGAGAGAGAGAGAGAAGGAAAGAGAGATCACTATGTGCTAGGTTGATCAGGGAGGGCTTGATCAAAGAGGTTGCTTTGGAGCTGGACTTTGAAGAATGGACATGATTTCAATCAGCAACAAAGGAAAGAAAGTTGGTGGGAAGGACAGGTTTGAGAGCAAGTGAGAAAGAGATCTGCTTAGTAGGATTTGTAGGAAGGAAGAGTGAGGAGAGATTAAAAGGGTTCTATCAAATTTTTGTGAGTACTCTGAGAAGTCTCAGGGGGAAAAGGAGTAATGGTTCTGGGTTTGATAGATAACACAAGAGAAGTCAAAGATAATCATGCTTTCATTACCAAAGGAGAAGGATATATTAAATATAAAGGAATTTATCTACTACCTGATAAACTGACCCTAGACCCAATGGAGGGAATGGAGTTTTCCAGTAATCACTTGTCAGTACCAATATTGCCTATTAAATATTCAAAAGTGCCTCCTCTTGGGCCAGGCAATAATTATTTTTTATTAAGATTCTGTAGTGTATTCTACTGTCTTATGTGCCAACTGTTCATGTGGTGACAAAGATGTCAAGGAAAGTGAAAGTTATGCGCCAGGATTTCCAGTTTTAAGGCATCCACTGTGTAAAAACTACCAGTGCCTTAACTCCAAACTATTGTGTAGTGTTCAGTGTTCTCTTAAGTTCCAGTCTCCATGAATACCAAGACTAATGATCATAGCAAAGTCATTATGTGACTAAAACTACATATGTGTGTATGTGCATGTGCTCTACAATATCAAGAGAAAGTATTTTTAGTCATTGACTTACTGCTTAGTATCTCCATTGGTACAGCAGAAGTATCTATTTCAAGTATGCAAGTGGGAGTCCATTTCAAGGCTGTGTTCTGCTCTTGAGTCACTCTATCACCTTGTACAAGGCCTTGTTGCCTCTTTGGACTTTAGCTCCCTCTTCGAAATTCTTAGCCTGAGGTCCATGAACTTTTTAAAAAATTGATAACTATCTCAACATAATTGGTTTTCTTTCATGTATCGAAAATTATTCTGAGAAGACACTGAGGCTTCACTACACTAGGTGATGTCCAAGGTTCCCTTACAACTCTAGGATTCTGTAATTCTAATTTATTGAATCTTTCCACGTCTCAATTTTCTTGCTATTAATGTTAAAATATTAAAATAGTACCTAATCTGTCTACCTTGAGTTATTATAAAGATGAAAAAGATCAC
The DNA here is from genome assembly GCA_028658325.1 of Potorous gilbertii. Taxonomy (NCBI): domain Eukaryota; kingdom Metazoa; phylum Chordata; class Mammalia; order Diprotodontia; family Potoroidae; genus Potorous; species Potorous gilbertii. Next base: position 284,855,120 of record CM053769.1, on the reverse strand, counting down.
AATAAATTTGAACAGGAGTTGAGGGGAAAGGTAACTTTTATATGAAGGTCTTTGAATTATGGAGCTGGAAAAGACTTTTGAGAGTCCCTTGGATAGCAAGGAGATCAATTCAGTCAACACTTAAAGGAATTAATTCAGACTATTCACTGGAAGGTCAAGTACTGAAGTTGAAGTTTTAATACTTTGACCACATAATGAAAAGATGGGACTCACTAAAAAAGACCCTGATGTTGGGAAGGATTGAAGGCAAAAGGAGAAGGGGATGGTAGAGGATGAGATAGATAGTACCATAGAAACAATGAACATGAATGTGAACAGACTTCAAAAGATAATGGAGAATAGAAGAGCCTGATCTGCTACAGTCCATGGAGTTAAGAAGTGTTGGACACTACTGACCAACTGAACAACAACAGGGATAAGAGAAGTGCTACATAGGAACTCTATACCCATTAGAGAGAGGTTAATTGGTAAGGAAAGAGTTTTTAGAACTCTCTGCTCTCATAAGAATTTATTATACTTCAACAAACATTTATTGAGTGCCTACAGTTTTCATATGATGCCAGATACTAGAAGAGATGCAAAATTTAGATAAAATGTTCACTAGTTTCATGAAGCTTAGAGTCTAGCAAGGGATGCCACATACACTGACAGCTTACATGGTAAGGAGATTAAAGGCTACAGACTAAAATACTATGTAAGATTCAAAGGGGGGAAAGTCATTATAGGCTAAGATCATCAGAGAATTTTTAACTGAGGAGATAGAATTTAAGCTATCCTTTAAAGGATAAATAGTGGTTTAACAAACAAATGGTAGGGCATTCCAAATATATGGAAGAATGGGACCAAAGGTATGAAAGAAGGAAAATGTGAGGAGGAGAGGGGAGCATGGAGAAGCCAGAAGCAGCTACACTTAAATCTAGTTTAGCTGGAATCAGCATTTATTAAGCAATTATTATATGCCAGGAATTATGTTAAGCATGGGAAATAGAAAGGCCAAAACCATTCCTACCCCTAACAAGTTCACATCTTAATATGGGAGATAACATTTAAGAACTGGGTACATCTAAGAAATATACAGTGTAAATGGAAGGCAATCTCAAAAGGAAAGATAGAAGCCGCTGGGGCACTGGAAATGATCTCCTGAAGAAGATGAGATTTGAGCTGAGTCCTTAAAGACGCCAGGAAAGCCAAGAAGTAGAATTGAGGAGGGAGAGAATTCCAGACACAAGACAAGGGCATGGAGGCAGGAGATGCAATGTTGAAAGAAGAGACAGTGAGCAGGCTTTAAGGTTTAAGGTGCTTAACTACTTAACTGTTTAACTGGATTGTAGAGGGCATAGAGGGGAATATAGTGTAAGATCGAAAGGGTAGTAAGAGAATAGGCTTTGAAGAGCTTTAAAATCTAAGTAATCATATTAGATCTTAATGGTAATAGGGAGTCACGAGTTTATTGATCAGCAACGTGATAACAATCACTCCTATGCTTTAGGAAAAATCACTTTGGTGGGTAAATTGGAAATGAACTGGAATAGGGAGAGACCTAAGGCAGGGATAGCAATTAGAAGGGTGTTATGATAATGTACGTAAGAAGTGATGAGGCAGGACAATGCAGGCTGACAGAAGGAGGGGTATATGCAAGATATTGCGATAGTACAAGTGGCAAGGTTTGGCAATGACACAGAGGTTATGAACATGGGTGACAGGATGAATTCTAGTGCCCTGAACAGTAATAGAAAGATCAGAAAAGGAAAGGTTTAGGGGAAAGATAATTATCTCTATTTTGGACAAGGTGAGTTTCAGATACCTATGGAATATCCAGTTAAAGATGACCAAAAGGCAACAGGTGTTGTAGGACTGGAACTCTGGAAACAGATTAGGACTGGCTATATAGATTTAGTAACTATCTTCATAAAAACAACTATTGAATCATGGAAGCTGATGAAACCACCAAACGAAATAGTATAAAGAGAAAATAGAAGAGGGCCTAGAACACAACCTTGGACACCCATGGTTAGCGGCCATGATATCATTGGAGACTCAACGAAGGAGACTGAGAAAGATCAATCAGACATGTAGGTGGAAAATCAGGTGAGAAGAGTATCACCAAAGCACAGAGAGGAGAATGTATTCAGTAAGAAAAGGTGATCGCAATGTCAAATGCCACAAAGAGGTCAAGAAGGAGGAGAGAGCAAAGGCCCAGAGCACAGAGAACATATAAGAGAAATAAGAGATATAGCTCAAAAGCAAAAGAGCACCAGGTCCTGGACACCTTTGAATGCCAGAAAAAGGGACTTGCAAAGTTGCAAGTTTGCTATTCATCTGCCACTTGGTTGCCTCCTCTTAAAAATCATGGAGTTGGATGAATGATCTTTAAAGTCTCTTCTAGATCTGACATTCTATAATCCTAGCTTCATTCCTCTTTATGATCTCCATTTCCTCCTTTACAAAATGAAAGAACTGGACTAGGTGATCTCTAAGGTGCCCTCCATCTCTTATGTTGTGTGACACTAAGTCCATTCTCATATGTAAAATGAGGGGGATGGGGTAGATGATCTACCCCATCTTGATGTATTTTCCTGTTAAATAAGAGGGTTGCACTCAATGACCTCAGATCCCTTCCTAGATTTGACTCTAGACTCCTATGATCCTGCAGTCTTAAGTCCCTTCCTCTCTCTGGGCCTCAGTTTCCTCCTGTGAAACACAAAGAAGCTGGATAATATGGACTTCACTCTTGAGGTCCCCTCTTACCCTGAGATTCTATGATTCTGGGGAAGGGTAGCAACCTCCATTACATCTAAATAGATGTGAACCATGACTCTTCTGTACACTTTTCTGGGTGTTAGGAAATGAATGCCATCTTGATTTCCTCTGCCTCTAACATCATATCAAAAATACATGGAACAAACATCCTCTCAAGGACTGTGACAGATAATTTTCAAAAATAGCCTCACCCAAAGCCTTTCAGTCCATTCCCCATGAAGGCTGAAGCAATATGGCCCAGTGGAAAACTAACTGGATTTAGTGGCAGAGGACTGTAGTCCAAATATTGATTCTGTCACTTGCTACCTTTATGATCCTAAGCAAGTCATTTAATATCTCTGGGCCTCCCTTTCTTCACATGTAAAACAAAGGGAAACATGGGATGACCTCTCAGATCCCTTTCAGCTCTGCCTGTGAGTAGTATCAGATGGTTTCTAGTACCAAGGAATGAAACTTCAATTGGGATATATTTTTTTCCCCTTTTATTCCTTACTTTTTCATATTTTGCCGGAGGTAGCACATTGAAGCTGAAAATATTAAAGCCACCACTCCACTCATTTGTATTTTTAATTTGACAAGGAAACTTGTGCAGTTGCATGGAACATTTATCTTAATTTTGCAAAGTTTCATATGCCTCCATGAATCACAAAATAGACTAAGAGTACAGCAAGCATTCCTCTGGGAAAACTCCCAGTCAAACTAAAACTTGCATCCTATAAGCAGACCTTGCCTTCAACATCTCTGCTCAAATTAAGGTTGTACTGAGGTGCAAAAGCCACATTGACATAGCTTCTACATAGCCAAGGCAAATGATGTCAAATTCCTACAAAATAGAATATTATAGGAAAAAAATCTAAATGGACTCATTGATTTTTTTCATCTTTAGTCTCAATATTTCATTCTATACAACTTGGTTTAGTGTATAGAATGCCAGGTTCAGAGTCATAAAGAACTAGGTTAAAATCCACCTCTGATATTGACCAGCTTTGGGAATGTCGCTGAATCTCTATGTTTCTCAGTTTCACTAAGCCTTATTTTTTAAAGGATAGACAGTCTGTGATCTGCGTTTAGTACAGATGCTAACACTGAAAATTACCCCCATGCTGAGGAAAGCACAGGTCTTTCATGCATTTGTATACTCCATTCCATACATGAAAGGCAGCGTGGCAGGTCATAAAGGAGTCAAAAGACTCCTTTTGAGAAATATTGATTTCTGGAATCAAAAGACCTAGGTTTGAGTAGCAGTTATACCATATGTTAACCTATCATGATAGTAGAGATTTGGAACCAGAATGTACCTAGAGGTATCTGGATCAATCCACTCAGTTTACAGAGAAGAAAACTCAGACTCAGAGAAGTTAAATGATTTGCCAGAAGTAACATAGGTAAGGAGTGGAATAACTATCTGAATCCATCGTCCTCTAACTCTAAATTCAGCATTCTTTCCAATGAACCATACTGCTTCCCACTTATAAGTCTGTAACCTTGGAAAAAGTTATTTAACTTCCCTGAGCCCCAGATTCATCATCTTTAAAACAACCTATCTCGAAGTTTTTATTTTTAAAAAATATGACTTTATAAGTTCTAAAAGTGGCACAGAAAGGCTAACAAGCATTTTGTGATAGTGATGAAGATTAAATAATTGTGTCCTGATCCTCTAGCCAAAAGTATTTTCTTGTCCCTCTTTCACCTGCCCATTTTTGTTTCTTTTATATCCATTTCTTTCTTTCTTTGAAAGAATATCTAGATGACATTAAACTTTTTAAATTTTTAATTTAATTTTTAATTTAAAAATATTTCCTCTCTTTCCTTCTCACATCCATCCCACAAATTTAAAAAAAAAAACCCTTATAAGAATTATTCAGTCAAGCAAAACAAATTCCCACATTGACCATGTTCAAAATAATGTCTCATTCTACATCTTAAGTCCATCATGTCTTTGTCAAGGAATGGATAGCATGTTTCATCATCAGTCTTCTGGAATCTTGGTTGATTATTACATTGATCACAGTTATTAAGATTGTCAAAGTTGTTTGTCTTTACAATACTTTTATTATTGAAGATATATAGGACATGACCAAGTTTTCTCAATTAACCAGAGTAGACTGCCTGTTGTACCTATTTGAAATGCCCTTTAACTGACTCACTTAAGACAATTATCTCAACTGGTTAAAGTATCAGGGCATACATACCATTTTATCACTTACTTTAATTGGGGTAAGGTAATTGATTGACCAATTCAATGACCTCCCCCACCCCCCAACTCTTACAATAAGTATGTAGGAGAGACCAAAGAAGCATGGGAAAGTTGGAGAGAGGGGATGGATCACCATTAGCTGTGGAAATCATGGAAGACTTTTTGGAGAACCTAGACTAGGTCTTAAAGTAAGGGGAGAATTTTAACAGATAGAAATATGAAAGGATTTCAACCTGTCCATGGAAGACAATTTGTATAAATGTATGACAGAGAACTAGGGCAGGACAAGGTCAGAAACTAGCAAGTAGTTAGTTTAGTTTATGTATAGTTGTGATTTCGTTAGGATCTTCTGCTACTTCTGTTTTACTAAAAGTGCCTCTGATTGAATAATTTGTTTAAAGAAAATCTTTTCTACCTATTGATGGGCCTGTCTATTATGGGAAGCTTGATTAAGGGAATTGTTTTGTAGGAGAGTCCAAGTACCTTTTGTTTTTTTCTGTTGAGGCCCTGAGTCAGAAGGTTATGCCCTTTTGCTCTAAAAAGTACATAAATACTCTGAGGGTGAGGTTTTACTTGGGGCTTAGTTTTTGTAAGAAGATTTGAACACCAGAGGACTCTGGGAAGCTGCTTTAAGGAGCTCCCAGGCTTTGAAAACCCAGATGTCAGTGTTTCCCTCTCTGGTAACTATGGTCAGGCAGTTGGAGTCTAACTATCCATTGAATTCAGGCAGAGGAAGCCATATATGTTGATCTTTTAATTTCTCTGATTTTCTTTGAAGTTCAGGGAGCTGACTCATCTGAACTAGGTGAATGATATATGTGCTTGGTTTAAGCAATGATACATGTGCTTCATTAAAATGATTGTTAAACCATCAAAAGTTGCCTTTCCTTTTATGAATGCAGATCTAAGAACCTATGGTAACAGGCCCCTTTTGTATGTTGGGGTGCTTACTGATACAATAGTACATGACAGGAAATAGTACGTTTGGAAAGAAACGTTGGAGCCAAATAATGGTAGAGCAAGTATAACAGAATGAGAAATCTGTAGGCTGTTCTTTGGGCAGTGAGAAGCCACCAAAGCACCGAAATGTAGACTGAGCAAGTTCCAGACTCAGTTTCTACATTTTCCTTGAATGCTGACTATGGGAATTAAGATCTAGTTCCAGTGGTCCTTCTACAGCATAAATATTAAATGTTCATGCATGAACTTCATCTGGAAAATTTCATTCTTCAATTCTTAGCACTGTTCTCCCCAGAAAACAACCAATGAGAAAGACCATTAAGTGAGCAGAATTTTATTTAGTCTCATTAAGAAAGTGACCTATGGCATACAACTTACGCAAAATATTAAAGGGAAATGTTTTACTGGCCAATTTTTCTTTATGACTGCTTATCTGTGAAAGAATGAGAAGATAAAATCATAGCAGTAGTAAAATAACAACTATAGGAAGTTTACAGCGCTAACAAAATTTACCTTGCTCATTTTTTTCTGTAGTTAGGCTACAATAAAAAATTCTAGCTAATAAAATATTTCTCCTTAATGTTTCTTCTTTTGCACACTATATACCAGACCTACTGTAGCCCACAGACTTACTTCATGCAAAATGCCATCCTTTGTGTTTCCTGAATATATTGGTTTTTGCTGCATTTGTATAGCAGCTCAAAGGAATGTGGAATCCACTAGGATCTTTTCCTAAGCCTTCAGTGTTTTACAAGAGAGGTGCTTTGTAACAATATTGTACATATGTACCTATTCTCATGTGATTAATTGTAATCTTTTTAGTCATCTAGGATAAATAAGGAAAAACTTCCTTGCAAATTGTCTTATAGGACACTATTTCACAGAATCCCAAAATGTTTGGGTTGGAAAGGCTATCTGAGACATTTATTACAATTCCTTTCTGTACAAGAATCCCCTCCCTAATATACTTGACAAGCTTGAAGAATTCCCCGTTATCTTCTTTTCTATGGCTCTCGTTAGGAAATCTTCCCCATATAACTAATTGAATTCTGTCTCTTCCAACTCGTATTCCTGCTTTACCTAGCTAGCTCTGTCTTCTGGGACCCAGTTTCCCAGTCTATTATCTGATTCCTCCTTTGCCTTTCAGATTTTGAAATGTGATCTAGTAAAAAGAGTACTGGTCTTAAAGTCACAAGATCTGAGTTCAAATCCCAGGTCTGAAACTTACTGCATACATAACCCTGAATCTTTTTGGCTTCAATTTCATTACCAAGAAACTAAGGGACGTAATGCTTATTTCACAAAGTTTTGTGATAAAAGTGCTTTATGAATCTTAAAATGCTATATAAATCTGAATTATTCTTTGTAGGTATAATAATGTGTCCTATCCAAAGAGAACCTGAATGCACAGCAGAAGTAACAGTTGAAGTAAACAGTATAAAAGGAGTAAGAGATGTCTTCTTGATGGCTTGAGTAGTTAAAACTATATAGAGTTCTGCTAGGAAGAGGGAAAGACTTTTTTCTTTCTTTTTTATTTTTTTAGGAAAGAAGTTCATATATCCAAGTTGATAGCAAAGCAGAACTCAGAGAGTATATACATAGGAAAATATATCCCAGACAATACAGAGTGAAAGAGTTTCCCATTCAAAATGAGGTAACTCAGCTCAGCCAAGAGAAAGAGAGAGAGAGAGCTTCCCAGATTCTGCTCAAGGGGAATTTTGCCAAAGTGAGGAAAGATTTTCTGATAGACCCATGACTCAGATCTCTCACATATCATAAGAAGGAGCATAGCTCACTAAACTGAGATCCATATTTGAATGAAAAAGAAGCCCCTATATGCAAAATGAAAATTTTGCTCCTATATGAAGCAAAAATGCCAAGAGTACCAAAAGGCTCTGGTCTAGCTTAACAATAAACCCTGAAAATATCTCTGCTGACAAAATGTTACATAAAGCATTACAAGAAACTCAAAGATGGAAGGAACCTCAGAGACAATCTAGTCCAACTTGTGCCTGAACAAGGTCTTTCCAAATCTTAAAGGAGGATGGTCCCACTTTGATAATAAAGATTATTGAGGACAGCCAATCCTGAGAGAAATTAGCTTTAAATCACTAGTTCAAGTCATTCCCTTTTAGATACAAGAATAAGCTTTCTAGATTCTGATCATATAAAGTTCACTCCACATGAGTTAAGCTATCAAACTCAGAGCCCTGTTATCTAAGGCCACATGGTACAATGGAAAGAATGCCAAATCTAGAATTAGAGTACCCAAGTTCAAATTCTGCCTGAGGTGCTTACTACTTGGCAAGTCAATCTCTTGGGACCTCAGTTTTCTGAATTGTAAAATGAAAAGGTTGGACCAGATGGCCTCTGAAGTTCCTTCAACTTTTAAATCTATGATCTTAATGTCTTACAAACAGGAATGAGCTGATACAGAAATAGAAGAGGCAGTAGATTACATGGAGTCAGCACCATGGTCAGAGGTATCTGCAAAGTTAGACGAATGGGCTAGAGTAGCACTAAGAAATGAGAAAGTTGAGCTGGGGGCCAGAGGTAAAATGGTAAAATAGTGGTTAGATGGAGTCCTATACAAAAAATGGGAACAAGATAGGCTGCCATTCAATAGTTTTGTTTATCTGTTACCCAGTTCAGTATCACAGTTCCTGACTAAAAAATAAGTTAGAGTATCAAGGGAACAGGATCACTGCCTGTATAAGGAGCAAAGTGGAGAGCAAGAGGGCAGTAACCAGACTTCTCTCTGAATCACATCATTTAGGAAGCATAAAACACTTGAAGGCACCCAGACCAAGCTATGGAAGCAGATGGATATAAAAGTTCATATCCCTCCCCCAGAGGTAAGCAGAATCCAACTCTAACATAAAATCCAAAGTGAATAAGTAGGCTAGTAACACGTGCAAAAAAAAAAAATAGAAAAAGAGCAAGAATAAGAACCTGACCAGAGAAAGCTACTAAAGCGGCAGGGACGCTCAAGAAACAAAATTGAAAGAAGGCAATAACTTGAAAATATGTACAAGCAATGCAAATGGATATAAACCCAACAAGAAGAGCTAGAGAATGAAATTTTTGAAAGAACAAAAAAGAAATCATTTTAATTGTAAAGGAAAATTACCCAGGTATCTAGAACCAGAGTACAAAATAGAAATTGAAAGAATCCATCAGTCATCTACTGAAAGAAATCCCAAAATGAAAACTCCCAGTAATATTATAGCCAAAATTCAGATCTGCCAGGTTAAGGAGAAGATGTTGCAAGCAGTCAGGAAGAAAGAAGTCAAATAACATGGAGCCATAGTCAAGATCATATAAGATTTAGCAGCTACTTATGTAAAGAAGCAGAAGACCTGGAATAAAATTTTCCAGAAGACAAAGGAACTAGAATTAAAATCAAGAAGAATCTACCCAGTAAAACAGAGCAAAATCATATGGAGGGGAAATAGACATCTAATGAAATAAAGGACTTCCAAGCAATCCTTATTAAAAGATCAGAACTGAATTTAAAATTTGACATTCAAGCACAAGATACAAGAGAAGGATAAAAATGTAAACATGAAAGAGAAATCCTAAGAGATTTAACAAGGTTAAACAGTTTATATTTCCATATGAAAATGTAATACATGTAAATACTAAGAATGTTATCATCATTAGGACAGTTAGAAAGCAGTCTACTTAGAGAGCACAGGTGTGAGTCTTTTATGTTGGAATGACCCCAAAAGAAGAATGGAAAAGTGAGAAATTGGGAAAATTTCCTAGGTAAAAGAAGAAAGGGGAAGAAAATGGAGGAAGTTATTTCATATAAAAGAGGAATGCAAGGAGGAGTTTTCAGAATGGAAGAGGAAATGAGAGAGAAACAGGTGGTATTTCTCATCTGAACTAGTTCAAGGAGAGAAGATACTTAAACTGATAAGAAATATCTATCTAAACCCAAGAGCAAGAATTATCTATAATGAGCATAAGCTATAGGACTTTCTAATAAGATCAGAGGTGAAGCAAGGATATTCATTATCACCACTATTATTCAATATTCTACAAGAAATGCCAATTAGCAATAAGAAAGAGAAATTAATAAAATAAGCATAGACAACAAGAAAACAAAATTATCACATTTTGAATATACCATAGTATACTTTCAAAACCCTAGAGAATCAACTAAAAAAATATTCAAAACAATGACCAGTAGAATAGATTAAGTACACAATATGTGGAAGCAAATGAGTACAGTTGCCTAGTATTTGACAAGTTCAAAGGTCAAGAGCTCACTATTTGACAAATACTGCTGTGAAAACTACAGAGTAATCTGATAGAGACTAGGCATAGACCAACATCTTACACTGAATATCAAGATAAGATCAAAATGGGTACTTGATTCGTATCATGTTATATCATAAATAAATATTACATCATACCCTAAACAAATTAGAGGAACATAGAAAAATTTATCTGTTAAATATATAAATAAGGGAAAAATTCTTCAGCAAAAAGGAGATAGAAAGTATCACGGGAGGTAAAATGGATAATTTTGATACATGAAATTAGAAAGTTTTGGCACATACAAAACCAATGCAGCCAAAAATCAAAGGAAAGCAGAAAACGAGGGGAGATTCTTGCCAGTTTCTTTAATAAAGGTCTCATTTTTCAAATATATAGGAAATTGAGTCAAATTTATAAAAATAAAAGTCATTTCCCAATCGATAAATGGTCAAAGGATATGAACAGGCAGTTTTCAGAAGAAGAAATCAAAGGTAAAAATGCTCTAAATCACTAATAACTAGAGAAATGAAAATTATTCTGATAATGTGCATTGTGCTTCTTCATCCATCAGATTGGTTATGACAGAAAATGTAAATGACAAATGCTGGAGAGGATGTAGTGGGGAAAAGGTACACTAATGCAGTATTAGTGGATCTGTGAACTACTCCAATCATTCTGGAGAACAATTTAGAACTATGCCCAAAGATCTATAAAACCATACCCAGCAACACTGCTACTAGACTTAAATCCCAAAGACATCAAAGGAACAGATCCATAAATATAAAAAGCAGTTCTTTATATGATGACTAAGAGTTAAAAATGCAGAGGATGCCCCCAAATTGGGAAAAGGTCTAACAAGTTATAGCATATGAATGTGATGGAATACTATTGTGTTATGAGAAATGATCAGCAGGATGGTTTCAGAAAATCCTGGGAAGATTTATATGTTTTGATGCAAAAGGAAGTGAGCAGAACCAGAAGAACAATGAACACAGTAATAGCAATATTGTAATGATAATCAATTGTAAAAGACTTAATATAATCTGTAATAATTCTAAAGCACTCATGATGAAAAATGCTATCCACCTCCAACTGAAGAACTGAGAAGCCTCTGAGTGAAGACTGAAGCATTTTTTTTACTCTTTATTTTTCTTGCTTTTTTTTCCTCAACATTGCTAATGTGGAAATATGTTTTGCATAACTTCACATGTTTAATGGAAATTGTATATCTTATCTTCTCAGTGGGTAGGGGAGGGAGTGGAAAGACAGAATTTAGAACTGAAAATCAAGATACATAGATGGATGGATAGACAGACAGATAGATGATGATGATAGACAGACAGACAGATAGATAGATGATAGTTAGAACACCAAAAGAGAGCTCTGAGTTGTATATACCATTATAGCCAAAGGGCTAGTCTGCAAAGGAGGGGAGTGATATGAAAAAAGAGGAGTGTACTTGTTGGTAGTTAGTAGACTGGTCAAATATTTGGAATCTTGTGGCAATTTTTCTATTTCTAAGAGCATTTCAGATACAGGTGAGGAAGGGCTTAGGGTTGTGTAGCTGTATTGTTGTATTGATTAGAATCCCTGGGATGCATTCCTAATGTAGGTATTCCTCTGTGTGTCTCCCCCGGTACACTATTCCTTAGAAAGGTATCTAGAGCAGTCATGTGCTGTGTATATGTTTGCTTACCCCTTGGGTTCTCTTGGATGCTGTAGATATATGATATCAGCCTTCTGCTACAGTTGAGTTTATGATAAAACCTTGTTGAAACTTCCTAGAATGTTTACCAGAGATGTTGATGTTAATATGTCAATGTAGATTAGGTCAATAGCAACTTGGCAGAGTTCAAGGATCAGAGGACATTAGAAGTACTGGAAAACAAGGCAAGTTTCTGTTTTGTTTTGTTTTGGGTTGGTTTGGTTTGGCTTGATTTGTTCGTTCTCCTGGAAGAACAAATATGATCCAGAGTATGAACTATTTTAAGGAGTGTTGCCATCGTGGGAAAGAGCAACTTCCAAAGAGGTATTGGGATAGAGGGGAAAAGGGTAAAGAAAACTCTTAAAAGAGAAAGGGGAAAATTACCAAAGATAAATTCTCTATTTCACATTCCTGTGTAGGGTTGGTCCTTCAGAATTTTACCTATTTCTGTACAGTTAAAGATCCTATTAACCTTGGTCATTAGTTAATTCTGATATGGTAAAAGGTGCCTCAAGAAAAATTGTAATGCCTAAGGCTGGACCCTCTTTGCCCAAAGCACTCCAAGTGGAGTTTGCATCTATTAGCAGTCAAATTGTAACCATGAATTATCCATGCTCTTTGGAGACCCTTTGGAGACAAAAACCTGTGAACTGATACGCAGATATTGGAGATGGTAGCAACTATGTTGCAATTTCATTTAGCAGTGTTGTCCCATCTGCCTTAGAGGAAACCCTTCCATTAACATATTTTGAATAGTTTTCCATTTTCTGAGGAACATGAATTTGAATTTGAATTGAAATGAACTAATATTTCTAATAGACCAATTCTTCATGTATCATCTTGGGATAGGGGGAAGGGTGTGGGGAAGAAGTGGGGAATGCCTTCACTAGAATTACTCTTTAAAACAAAAAAGAAAGGAAAGAGATGATCCCAGAAGGAAATGCAATTTGACTATGAATATTTATGTGCAGAAGACTGCATAGAGTTATAGAGATACAAAGATGAAAAATGTCAGAGTCTCTGACATAAAGAAGCTCAAAGTATGAAAGGGAAGATATAAAATTTATGCAAGGAGGTGTAATACAAGTAAGAATGTAATAGAGGCAAAGGACATAACCAAGCAAGGGCTCTTGAAAAATCTGTTGAGGAAAAGATTACTTTCAATGGGACTGGCTGATGAGATGAGAAGAAGGGGAGAAGAATCAGGTAAAACTTCCTCAAAGAGATGAAACTTATGTTCAGTGTGGACAAATACAGAGAAGTAGGAAAATGAAGGATGAGATTGCGAAACAATTAGCTATCTAGTTTGGCCACATGAGATTGTTCATGAAGTGGAATTTTGTGAAATAAGATAGGAATAGTAGTAGTTTAGAGTCAGACTGTAGAAAACCTAAAATGCCAGTTCAAAGTATTCACATTTTATCATATAGGAAATATGGACTAGTTGCAGGAGTTTGTGGAGACTTTTGACATGGTTAAACCTCAGGAAAATGATTTTAGCAGACATGTGAAGAGATTAGAAGTAAGAGGGCAAAGGCAGTTAGGAAACTATTACAATAAGTCATTAGAGAGGTAATGAAGATAGTGTCAGTAGGAATAAGTGCTATTTCTAAAAGAAATAATGGAGGCAGCCCCTCACCTCTATTTCTCACAGGCTATGGAATCTAGACCAATTAATTTTAAAATCCCCCTTCTTAATAAGGATGAGCTACAAATTTTATGATGTAAGGGATAAAAAAGTATCATTCTTCTAATATCTGCTGTCAAATGGCAAAACTACCTACATACAGCTTTGCTTGTAAATAACAATAATCTTAGGAAGAAACTTTGAATATATATGTTAATTGCCTAATAGATATTATTTTATGACTCAACAAATGGCATCCAGAAAATGGATAGCCACACACTGGACTCTATGAATCTGGAGTTTGATAAATTATTTGGAGAAAGGGAAATCATTCCTTCTCTGGACATGGGCCAAATTATTGTCTGATATTTACAATCTACTGATTCCTTGTCTAGTTTTCCCTCAACACCATACTCTCAGATGAATGGGGACCACCTCCAGTAGTACGGATCTATATCTTGCCACTAGACCTAGATGACTCTAGAGGAGAAAGTGAGCATGGTGACCTTGCACAGCCCTCCCTCACTTTAATCCAATTCACTTGCAAGTCATGGCATCATCTTCCTGACATCATGAATCTCTTTGAGAATGAAAGATAACCAAAAACAACAATTCTAAGATGAATATAGGAGGCAGTACTCTCTGATGAGAGATTGTTAACATTTAACATTTCTTGAAGATACAAATACCCTTGTTTTCAAGAAGTTTCAAATCTAATAATTGTCAAAAAAGAAAAAAAAGAAAGACAACTCAACACTAGACACACATACCTCAAAAGGAGTTTCTGGGGAAACTCAAATATTAAGATGAACCTCTGATATTACTGCAATGCAAAACTCCCCACTGAATTCATTTTGTCAAAGATCTTTATTTCTTATACTTCCTTTTTCCATGCTGGATTTAAATAGAATTTTCTGTAGGCATTGTGACAATGTTTCTCCAAATTAAAATCAACTATATTATCCCTGCAAATAATTTTCCAGACAATACTCCTTGTAAGAGTATTTTAATGCTAATGTTTTATTTTAAACATCTCATAAACCAGTACCTACTTTCTACCTCGAATTTTCAAAGATCCACAATTTTAGCCATTGAAGTATTCCTTCTTCTCATTCATATTGCAACCCCTTCCTATTTATGAGCAGCTTATGCTTCAGAATGAAGTTGCTATGGCAGGAAACAATTATCAACTTGGAGTCAATCTTCCTGTGATTAATATCTCCAAGTTTAGCTGAGCTAGTCTTTAGACAAATAGATACATATTCCATTACTGGGTACAAAGTCAGAGCCTTCCTGGTTAGTGCTATAGATTTATGTCATCACACAATTATAATGTTTTCATAGTTGGATGAGAACTCAGCAATCAGCTATGTCAGGGACTCTTAACCTGGAGTCTGTGAACCTTTTTTTTTTAATAGTTTGAAAAGTGAATTTCAATATAATTAGTTTATTTTAGAACATTTTATATTTTTATCTTATTAGTGTATTTAAAAATATTACTCTGATAAAGGTTTCTATAGGCTTTACCAGACTGGAAAAGGGGTTCAAAACATAAAACAAATATTCAAAATCCCTGATTCTAGTCTAGCCCTTTTCAAAAAGAATTCTCCCAATAACATCCCCACTACAACAGAAGATAATCTGGTACCAAGGAAAGATTGATCAATTTCAAGTCAAAGGACCTAGTTTCAAATATCAGCTCTGTCACTTACTGTCTGTGAGACTTGAGGCAAGTCACTTAACCTCTCTTGGTCTCAGTTTTCTCATATGTAAAAATGAATGAGGCTGAACTACATGACTTCTAAGGGCCCTTCCAGTTTTAAATTTATGATCTCTGACGATTGGTCATCCAGCTTCCACTTGAAGACCTCCGATAAGGGGTGATCTCCTATCTCCTAAGGCAATCCATTGCACTAAGAATGGAAGTTTTCTCTGCCATTGTCTGGATTCACCTTACTGCAACTTTCACCCATCCTTCCTGATTTTGCTTTCTGGGGCTTAACAACTAGTTCCTTTTTCACAATGCCATTGTGCTATTGTTCAATTGTGCTTGATTCTTTGTTGATCTCATTTGGGATTTTCATGGCAAAGATATTGGAGTGGTTTGTCATTTTCTTCTCTAGCTCATTTTATAAAGGAGTAAACTGAGGCAAACAGGGTTAAGTGGCTCGTCCACCATCACACAGCTAGTATGTGTCTGAGGTCAGATTTGAACACAGATCTTTCTGACTCTCAGGTACAGTACTCAAACAACCCTTCAAATACTTGAACACCACTATCATTCCCCTCTCTCTCTCTCTCTCTCTCTCTCTCTCTCTCTCTCTCTCTCTCTCTCTCTCTCTCTCTCCTCTCTCTCCTCTCTCTCTCCCCTTCTCTAAGCTAAATATTCCAAGATATTTAAACCTTTGTTCTTAAGACATAGACTCAAGTCCTTTTATCATCACTGCACTTCTCTTGTTCTTGAGTACAATGTCCTTCTTAAATTTATAGTGCCTAAAACTACACATAACTCTAGATTTAGTTTGTCTAGGGTACATTGGGACCCATACTTCCATTTACATAGAAATTATGTTCTCATAATGAAGATCAAGAATGCATTAACTTTGATGGCTCTGCTTCATTGCTGATTTATATTTAGCTTTCAGTGCACAAAAACTCCCATATTCTTTTCAGGAAAAGTATTTTCTAACCATACTTCCCCATTCTGAGTTGGGAAATTCATTGTTTTTCAACCTCATGCAAGATTTTACATTTATCTCAATTGATTTTCATCTTATTTAATTCAGTTCAATGCTCTAGCCTATCAGAGTTTGCATTACACTAGCAAAGTCTTCAATAATGTATAGTCCCTTCCAAACTATAACAAAGGATGAGAATATGTCTTTACTGAAGAACTACAGTGGAAAAAATACTGAATTCAGAGTCAGAGGAATTGGGTACAAATCCAACTTTGCCCTTTATTAGCAGTCTGACCATGGGAAAGTCATTTGACTTCTTTGGGCTTTAGTTTCCATATTAGTTAAATGGTAGAATTATACTAGATTACTGCTAAAGCACCTTTCAGCTGTCAATATGTGATTCTGCAATCCTAAACATTGACTAAGAATTTCTCCTTATATTTGATATTTAAAAACATTGGCATTGTAAAAAGTTTCTTTAAGAAAGGTAAACTTCCTTTTCTTTGTCCTTCTGCCTTCCTCTTTATTTGTCATTTGATACTATTTGATCGTATCCATTTATTCCTATAATTGTAATTCTTGAATGTGTGTGTAGCTTATACATATATGAAATTGTACAAAAGCCACTTCACAAACCTTGATTCTTTTTTTCTTCCAGCGACCTCTAGAAGAGCTGTTTACATTGATTTATTTCAGGATTTCATTAAATGCATAACTGTAGCAGTTCACACAATTCACATAGTGCCCATCAAAGCTGATGTTTACCTGAAGGCCTTTGAATGGATTTTGTCAGGATCAAAAGTAATTACTTTGTAAAGTTCATTTCCGAGTGCAGTGTCTTCTTTGTCACTGAATAAATATTTCATGAGAGTGAAATTCAGAGGGTTGTTTATTTCTATGAGTGTATGGGTATGTTTGGTTTTGATATTTTTTTTAGGTAGACTCATGATATTCCTTTCCTTAGATTTATTAGCTTAACTTTATATAAGAAGATACCTTTAAAATAAATCTGAAACATTTCTCACTGGATACCTGGGATGTCATCATAGGATATTGGAATGCCAAAGTAAGAAATCAAAAGCTAATTGGAATAATAAGCAAGTTTGGCCTTGGAGTACAAAATAAAGGAGTGTGGAGACTAATAGGGTTTGGTCAGAACACACTAGTCATAGCAAACACTTTTTCAATAACCCAAAAAAGCAACTGTACACATAGACTTCATCAGATGGACAATATTGAGATCAGATTGATTATATACTTTGCAACCAAAGGTGAAGAAGCTCTGCTCAATAAGGTAAAGTAAGACCTGTGCTGACTATGGCTCAGACCATGAGCTCCTTAACACAAAATTCAGGCTTAAATTGAAGAAAGTAGGGAAAATCATCAGGCCACATAAGTAGTAATAAAATAATATCCCTATAAATATGAAGAAGAAATGATGAGTTGATTTAAGGGATTAGATGCTGGTAGATAGAGTGCCTAAAGAACTGTGGACAGAGGTTCACAATATTATATAGGGGGCAACAACAAAAAGCATTCCAAAGAAAAAGAAGAGCAAGGAAGCAAAATGACTGTCTGATAAGACTCTACAAATAACTGAGGAAAGAAGGAAATGGAAAGGAGAAAAGGTAAGATATACCCAACTGAATGCAGAATTCCAGAGAATAGCAAGGAGAGATAAGATTTTCTTAAATGGGGAATGCAAAGAAATAGAAGAAAACAATAGAATGGGAAAGACAAGAGATCTCTTCAAGAAAATTTGATATCTCAAGGGGAATTTTCTTGCAAAAATGAGAGCATGAGAAAAGGCAAAAATGGTAGGAACTTAACAGAAATAGAAGAGATTAAGGAGAGGTGACAAGAATATGTAAAAGAACTACACAAGAAAGATCTTAGCATCAATAACAACCATGGTGGTATGGTTACTGATCTAGAGCCAGACATCCTGGAGAATCAAATCAAGTGGGACTTGGGAAGTATTGCTAACAATAAGGTTAGTGGAGATGATGGAATTCTAGCTGGGCCATTTAACATCTTAAAAGATAATGCTGTTAAACTGCTGTATTCAATATGCTAGCAAATTTGGAAAATTCAACAATGTCCACTGGTTTGGTAAAGAGAAGTTTACATTCCAGTTCTAAAGAAGGACAATGCCAAGGGATAGAGCCAAGATGGTAAAGTAAAAAGCAGGGACTTCCCTGAGTTCTCCCCCAAAGCCCTCCAAATATCTGTAAAAAAATGACTCTAAACAAATTCTAGAGCTACAGAACCCACAAAATGACACAGGGAAACAAATCCCCAGCCCAAGACAACCTAGAAGGTCACCAGGAAGGGTCTTTCACACCAAGAGTGCAGTCAGGCATGGGCAGAACCAGCATAGATGGGCTGGAGCAGGAATTAGGGGGCTGAATCATTGCCAGCTGGGGCAGTTTCCATACTTTTCAACCCACAAACATCAAAAAGGTCAATGGGAAAACTCCGTGGGACCTGGATGAAAAAGGAGTGCAAAGTCTGACCAGGTCTGGCCCCAACCACAGCACAGTAGGGGTGGGGCAGTGGCAGCTAGCACCAGCAGCAGAAATTGCTTCTGGAGCTCTAGACCCACAGACAGTGGGGGATCAAGAGGCTGATAAAAATTCCCTGAAACCAATACACCCATCCTTACCCCCACCCCCAATGGAAGCAGAGTTCTACCTTGATAAAGAGTTAGAAAGTCAAGTGTTTGACTGGGAAAATGCGTAAACATCATAAAAGAACTCAGACTATAGAATCTTACTTTGGTGACAAGGAAGATCAGGGCATACAACCAGAGGAGGACAGCAGAATCAAGGTTCCTACATCAAAAGCCTCCAAGAGGAGTATGAATTGATCTCAGGCCATGGAGGAACTCAAAAAGGATCATGAAAATCAAGTTAAGAGAAGGAGAGGAAAAATTGGGAAGAGAAATGAGAATGATGCAAGAAAATCATGAAAATCAAGTCAACAACTTACTAAAGGAGACCCAGAAAAATACTGAAAAAAATAACACCTTAACTATTTAATAGACTAACCCAAAGGGTAAAAGAAGTTCAAAAAGTCAATGAGAGGATGAATGCCTTAAAAAGCAGAATTAGCCAAATGAAAAAGGAGGTCCAAAAGCTCACTGAAGAAAATAATTCCTTAAAAATTACAATGGAGCAAATGGAAGCTAATGACTTTATAAGAAATCAAAAAATCATAAATCAAAACCAAAAGAATGAAAAAAATGGAAGACTGTGAAATATCTCACTGGAAAAAACAACTGACTTGGAAAATAGATCCAGGAGAGATAACTTAAAAATTATTGGACTACCTGAAAGTCATGATCAAAAAAAGAGCCTAGACATCATCTTTCAAGAAATTATCAAAGAAAACTCCCTTAATATTCTGGAACGAGAGGGTAAAATAGAAATTGAAAGAATCCACTGATCACCTCTAGAAAGAGGTACTAAAAGAAAAACTTCTAGGAATATTGTAGCCAAATTCCACATTTCCAAGGTCAAAGAGAAAATATTGCAAGTAGTCAGAAAGAAACAATCTGAATATTGTGGAAATACAATTAGGATAATGCAAGATCTAGCAGCTTCTGCATTAAGGAATCAAAAGGCTTGGAATATGATATTCCATAGGTCAGAGGAGCTAGGATTAAAACCAAAAATCACCTACCCAGGAAAACTGAATATAATCTTTCAGGGGGGAAATGGATATTCAATGAAATAGAGGACTTTCAAGCATTCTTGATGAAAAGACCAGAGCTGAATAGAAAATTTGAATTTCAAATAGAAGAATCAAGAGAAGCATGAAAAGCCAGGAATGTCATCTAAAACCCTAAGCTTCCATGCCAAAGAAAAGCTGCTACAAGATCCCAGAAAAAAAAATTGTTAAGTAATCAAGGAACCACAGTCAGGTGACTGCCACCTTCTACTATAAACAAGAAAAGATCTTAGAAAGAAATATTTCAAAAATGAAAAGACATAGGCTTACAATCGAGGACTCTCCAAAGCTAATCGGGGTTGGGGGGTAGGGGGAGAGGGAAGGGAGATGGCACTTTAATGGAATAGAGACTTCAACCATTCCTGATGGAAAGACCAGCGATGAGTAGGAACCTTGAAAAACAAACACATGATTTAAGAGAAATCTGGAGAGATAAATTTATTTGATCAATTGAAAAGTGTTGTATGATGACAGAGTGCTAACATTCTGAAAGGGAAAAAAGAAACAAATGTTCTTTCAGAAACTTAACGTCTTCAAAAGGTATTGTGGAAGCTGAATAACAATAACAGAGGAGCTGGGTCTGAGTTTTTGAGGTCTGGGGAAAAAAGAAGGCAGGGTAAAAGGAAAACACTAGTGGAGGTGAGAGAAAGGAGGGAATAAAACTTGCTATTTCTCCAAATTGGTGTGTGAGAAAAGTGTACAAATGTGGACAAAGAACCTGAGGGAGTTGGCATAAAATGGTTTTCTCTCTTATCTTAAATGGACAAAGGAGGGTTAAGCATATGCTCATTTGGTGTAGACATGTATCAAACTCCACAGTAAAACAAACAAGAATGTTAGAGGGAAATGTTAAAGGGGTGAAGAGTACGGAAGAAGACTATGGGGAGGGAAGATTCAAAAGCAATAAATTTCCTGATTATGAAGTTTGTATTAAAAAGAAAAAGAAAAGTGAAGAACTAATGGGGTGCCCATCAAGCAGGGAATGGGTAAATAAAAATTGTGGCATATGGACACACACACACACAAAAAAGGACAGTGCCAAAGAATGTTCAAATATCCAAACAACTGCACTCACTTCACATACCAGCAAGGTTCTGCAAGCTAGGCATCAGCAATATGTAAATTAAGAATTACCAGAAAAGCAGTCTGGTTTTTGAAGAGGTGAGGAACTGGAGAACAAATTGATAGCACTTGCTAAATTATGGAGAAAGCAAAGGAGTTCTAGAAAAAAACACCTACTTCTGCTTCATTGATTATACAAAAGCCTTTGACTGTGTGGATCACAAAAAAAATGTGGCAAATCCTCAAAGAGATAAAGAGTACCTGATCATCATGCTTGTTTCCTGAAGAATCTGTATGTGGGCCAAGAAGCAACAGTTAGAACCAAACATGGAACAACTAATGGGTTTAAGATTGGAAAAGGTATATGACAAGACTATACTGTCACCTTATTTATTTAACTTATATGCAGAGTACATTTTATGAAATGCCAGGCTGGATAAATCAAAACCAGAATTGCTGCTGGTAGAAATGTCAACAATCTCAGATAATCAGACAATGCCACTCTGATGGCAGAAAGTAAAAAACTGAGAAGCCTCTTGATGAAGGTGAGAAAGGAAAATGTAAACACTGCCTTGAAACTTAACATCAAAACAAAAAGCAGAAAACCACTAAGATCTTGGCAACTGGTCCTATCACTTCCTGGCAAACAGAGGGAGAAGAACTAGAAGCAGTATCAGATTTTCTATTCTTGGGCTCAAAGTCACTGTAGAGAGTGACTGCAACCATGAAATTAAAAGATGTTTATTGCTTAGAAGGAAAGCTATAGAAAATCTTGACAGCATACTAAAAAACAGAGACAAAGCCTTGCCAACAAAGGTTCATATTATCAAAGCTATGGTTTTTCTGGTAATAATGCATGGCTGTGAGAGTTGGGCTATAAGGAAAGCTGAGTGCCACAGAATTGATACTTTCAAATTGTTGTGCTAAAGAAGACTTTTTAGAGTCCCTGGGCCAATAAAGAGATCAAATCAGTCAATTTTTAAAAAAATTAATTGATATTATTCATTGCAAGGTCAAATGCTGAAGCTGAAGCTTAAAATACTTTGGCCACATAATAAGAAGACAGGACTCATTGGAAAAGACTTCCATGTTGGGAAAGACTGAAGGCAAAAGGAGATGGGGACAACAGAGGATGAGATGGATAGTTTCATAGAAGCAATGGACATGAACTTGGACAGACTTTGAGAGATAGTGGAGGTAAAGGACCAGAGTGCTATATAGTCCATGGGGTCATAAAGAGTTGGATACAACTGAACAACCAAATGATGGATATCCACAGAGGAGCTTTCTTGTTTATGTGATCTGATTCATATAACTAATTCATTAAAAAATTCAGCCAACAAATATTAGTTGGAAATTGACATTGTGAAAGCCACTTTATACTCCTCTGCCAAGTTTATTTGGGATGAAATTGTACCCCAAACTAAAGAGGTGCACAAATTTCTTTACTAGTTAATTACAAGGGGACAAAGTAGAGGGAGAAGTAAAAGAGGACATCAGGATATTTTTCTCATTCTGTTAATCAGTGGAGTGCCTGTGGTTAGAAGCCATACCATAAGTATTTGGGACAGTGTGTGTCAA
The DNA here is from genome assembly GCA_028658325.1 of Potorous gilbertii. Lineage (NCBI taxonomy): Eukaryota > Metazoa > Chordata > Mammalia > Diprotodontia > Potoroidae > Potorous > Potorous gilbertii. The sequence continues at coordinate 284,832,552 of CM053769.1, read as the reverse complement.
GTGTAATACAAAAAATTTAAAGCATTATATATAGATAGGGTGTGCCAGCATGGCACAATGCATTTTGAGTTAGGAAAAAAGAATGTTTAGTTTGTGGCATAAAGTAGAGGGTTGGGTTTTTGTTTTGTTTTTTTGCATAAATATTGCCTAATCCTCTTGAAGTTATATTTTTAAGCCTTCCAGTATAGATCTCTAGAGGTTTCAGAATATCCTTTCAGACAAACCTCCACTTGGAGGAAATCTAGTTGACTGAAAATTAAAATAGGTCTTGGAGACAGGTGCTTCAAGCTGCATCCAACCAATGAGATTAAGGTCTTCTAAGTCCCTTATACCGTATATTTCTTCAGAGAGGTAGATGTGAGATATTTGATTCACATAGTTCTAAGGACCCAGTAATATCAATGTGAGGAGTAAAAGTACTCAGGGTGTGCAAGCTAACATAAGCCTTGGTGCATAATTGAGGTTGAGCATACATGTCAGCATAGGAGCATGAATTTGAACATTTTAGCTAAAATGCAGGTGCCCTTCCCTTTCCTTGTCATTCTAGATGGATTGGCCAAGAAAATATGGAATTAGAGGCAAAATTCACAGGAGTCACCGTGGCTTATTTGGGAATTTATGGAGCAGCACACTTCTCAAAAATAAAATTTTTCCATGGTTTCCTGTTGAGGGCCAGGGTGGAGTGTGGTTGACAAGATCAGGATAGACCTTCAGGGAAACTGTTCTTGGAGACTGTGCTCATTATCATCCGGAATGGCTCTCCATGCCCCCCAGATGTTGTCTCTGTGAGACCAGAGAATTACAGAAAACAAGGGATATGTAAAATGGATGCCCCTAGGCTCACCGTCTGTTTTAATCACCCTGACTGATTTAATCACTGGGACAGGAGACAAGCAGAATGTCACGTAGACTTGCAGTACCTTGTCTATATAAACCCTAATCCTCAGATCAATAAACGGATTGGTCTATCTTTTCCCGCCTCCCGTGACTCTTTTCTTTCAACCACATCTCTGAGTTGTGTAGGGACACGGGACGCCCGCTACAGTTTGCCACTTGCTACTTCTAAAAAAGTTTCAGAGGTTGTGGAAAGGCTTCCTTGAACTGGATCATGTGCATTTGCTGTCAGCCTAGTACTGAAACCCGATGGTATTGGATCAAGAGCCACATAGCTCACAAATACATTTAGGGCTGGGCCCTAGGTAGGAGATAGTAACAGTGCTAATAATTGAAAATTGTGAAGCAAAGGTCTTTAGTCCTCAGGCAAAAGCTATTTATAGTGACCAATTTTCTCTACAGAGGGAGTGGCAGGGCAATTGACACATCTTTACCACTCACGCATACAAACTCTCTGTCTCTCTGTCTCTCTCACACACACAGTTAATATATATGCATATATATTTATACACACACACACACACACGTACATATATACTCATACTGATACATACATATACTCAATGAAAGATCCATGCACTGCATGTACTGTCCCTAGCCAAGACTATATTCCGAAGTTTGAGGTTAAGAACCCTCTGCAGCATCAAAAGTCAAAGTTCAGGATAATTGGACAAGAGAAAATGATAGCACCCAGGATCAAGTTCAGGGATATAGAGGTGACTAGATGTGAAAAGAGAGTTTCACTTTCCTGTTAGTTTCATGGTAGGTGATGGTAGAAACTGTACATTTGATTGTGATACAGGAATCCAGGTAGAATATGAGCCCAGAGAGGCAAAATTAGGACTAGTTGTTATTAGTGCTCAGCCCCCTAGAGAAAGGATAATCAGGAGGAACAAAGGCAAAACACTTAATGAAGAGTCTCTAGAAGTAGAGTGAAGCAGTTAAAGGATAGTAGCTCAAAGAATCATGGAAGAAAAGGAAAAACAGTGTCTTTGGGCTGAGAAGAGGGACTTGGAGAAGGTGACCAAATAGCAGCTGTAGAAATAAGAGACATTGACTAGGGCTACTATCTATGTGGGCAAGTCACTTACCCTATTTAACTCAGTTTCCTCATCTGTAAAAAGAGCTAGAAAAGGAAATGGCAAACCTTTCCAGTATCTGTCAAGAAAACTCCAAATAGGGTCATGAAATGTTAGACACAAATGAAAATGATTGAACAACAACCAAAACATTACAATACTCAGGTAGCATTGACAAAAAAATATGGTCCTGATACTCAAACCAAGGAGAAAAAAGAAAATATTTACAGAGCATAATGGAATCTAATATGGCATGGTGAAAGGTAAATTAGTTCTTCCTCCAGAATTGCTGTTGTGGGGTCAACAGTCTTCTCCCACAGTTCCCCTCCCAAAAGAAGGGAAAAGGACAAGAGGGGGAGCAAAGGAAAATACTGATAGAGAAATAGATTATAGAATATCTATTAAATATTTATTATACTTCTACTTTATAAACAAAGCAAAACATGCCCTAGCCTCAAAGAGCATTCATTCTAGTGGGAAAAGACAATATATAAAGGGGATTTGGTATGTGCATAGCACCATGTTGTGAAAAGACCCAGAAGTGTGCTGGAGACCTACATCTAGGCAAGATAATGCCAAGGTTGGCCTATCAGAGCCCAGATGGTTCCAGGATAGAGTCTAAGGTTGCAGTGGGGAGGAAGTAGAGATGATAGCCTGAGTGAAAGTGGGATGGTTTTGAATAGATGGTAGCTAAAAGCAAGTTGAAGGAATGAATTACCCTTCATTGGTGGTTGTCCTTTGGTCTCAAAGAGTACCAAAATGACATGTCAAAGTCAAGTTTTATGTGTCCTACTGTGGCTGATCAGATCAGTATGAGCTCAGAATGCTCTACCACAGATTGAGAACAGATGGTCATTTTGAACATTTAGGGTGGTTACTCCAAATCTGCACATCCTACATTTCTTTTTTGCTGTTTCAATTCTGCTTTGCTCATAGAGCATAGTACCTTTAATAATGTGAGCACACCAGGTTGAGAGGTCCTGTGCCAGTGTCTCCCATGTCACACAATCAAATTCAAAGTTCTCGAGAGACCTTGAGAGTGACACTGTCAAGGAATTACCCTTTAGGCTATAAGGGAGAATCAGGCTATTTTCCTGACACTGCTAAATAGTGGAGTAGCCATGGCTAGAATTTATCGCCCTGGATGTTAGTAAGAGAGTATATATCAAGATTGGAGTATAAATTTTAAGGAGAAGAGAAGGCAGACAGAGTGTCAGTGTCAAGAATGGAAGTGAGGCATGTGTGGTTCCAAGTCAATTCCTATGGAGCAATTTTAGCATTTGTGGCCCAAGATGGTAAGCCTTGTGAAAGAAATAATTGGCACAGTTCTGGACCTTCCTCTCTTACCCCAAGATTCTCCACATTGGACAAAAGACAGCCTAACATAACAGTTCTTTACCATTTCTTTACCATGGACCTTTTGTCAGTCTACTAAAACCTAAATGCATGGAAAAAAAAACATGCAGGACTACAAGGAAAACCAATTATATTGAAAGTTACAAATCTTTTATGCTATATATACATATACCAGGAGAAGAAAGAACCTCAGACAGCCACACTGGAGCCCACTAAATCATGAAATATTGAAAATACAAAGAACCTCAAAGAGTCATCTGATCCAAACCTTACGTGAATAGAAATTCCTTCTACAACATTCTCTGACAAGAGGTTATCCAACTTCTACGAAGAGACTTCTAGACCTTTAGGAACTTTATTCCACTTCAAATAGCTGTAACTGTTAGCAAGTTTTTTATTGAACTCCAAATCTGCCTCCCTGTCACTTTCATCCATTCACTGGTCCTACTCGTGTCTTTCAGGTTGAAATAGCATAAACATAATTTCCCTTGCATAGAACAATTGTTCATAGATTTCAAGAGAGTTCTTATGTCTCTCCTCAAACTTTTTTTATTTTCCAGGTTAATAGATCATTGTTTGTAATGATTCTGAGTTTTCTTAAAATTCTGATCATACTGAAGCTTGTCAATGTTTTTCCTAAAATGCCCCTCCCAGAAATGAGAAGTACATGCCAAATTTGTTCTGACCAGGGCAGAGTGCAATGAGACTGTTAAATTCCTTGTTTTGAACAATGCACTGCAGCCTAAGATCACCATAATTTTTTTATTTTGTTTTATACCATACTATCAAATTGTTTTAAATGAAAGACTGTAAGCCATTTTCACATGAACTGCTGCCCACAATATATAGTAGATGTGTGATACCTATTTCCTATTGGAAATTATAACACACCACTATTAACTCAAATTGTTCAGAATCACAAAATCTATCTTCTCTGTTTGTTAAACTAAATGCAATGAAACACCTGCTTATTTGAAGTTACTCTATGGACTTTTAAAAAAATCAAATTGTTTTATTTTAAAATAATATATGTATATGCAGGTCCCACAGCTGAAAAAGTAACCCAAAGAGGTTATTGACAGGAAAAATATTCCTAGTTTAAAAATACTAAAATACCTATTTAAAATACAAAAAAAAAATTAATTAATTAAGATGTTCATCAACTAGGGAGCAGCTGAAAAAATTTTGGTATAAGAATGCGATGCAATATCATTGCTCCATAAGAAGGAAAAGTAACAAAATAATTCAAATAAATATGGAGAAGCATATATATTCTCAGTAATTCTGAGTGTTTCTGAACTAAAGAAGGTCAAAAATGACTATGAAAACACAAGTTGTGTTAAAGTCAGTACACACACATATTTCGGAGGATTAACAATTGGTAAAAAGAAGTTAATAGAACATGCATAGTTATGACAATATCTTGGCAGGGAAGATGGGTAATGATCCTTGTTTAACCTTGCATGTCTGGCATCAGTATTTTGTTTTCTTATGCTCTTATTTATATAATCAAATATCTTTACTTGTTAATAGAAGTGAAAATAGATTTATTATAAAATAAAATACTATATTTCAGTATGGTCGAAAATTTGTATTTTTCATTAATTTAAATCAGACTATACTTCCCATTCTCCAATTTACTCCTAATCAATAATGTATTACTATGGTTTTCTATTCATCAAACTTCATAAATTCACTCATAATATTTCTTCCCTGGATTAGCTTAAATACATGGCTTTCAAGTTCATACTTAGTTTACATTTTCCAGCCAAGAATTATACATGTTCTTTTGTTTGAGAAACTGCAGTCTAAGTATAAATGGATCATTCTCTTGTGCCTCTTAAATTCTCCCTGGAAGAATGCCATGGGAAAAGAGCTTAGTGAATCTCCTTAGGCATTAGAGGACTCAAAATCACACCTAGATTGATGCATGTACTAAAACTCAGAAACCAGGGATTCTATAAATAGGCAGCTCACTTTCCATATGGTTAAGTATCCTCTGGCATAACCACAACATTTTATTACCCTGACTATTGTGCAAGGTAATGCTCAAAAGTGACACTGCTTTGAGAGGTGATCTTTGAAGCATGCATTGGTTTAATTTTCAGGATCTGTTAGCATCTGAAAAGAGGGAGAGACGAGAGATTCCACATCCTCCACAGTAGAGCTAAAGCTTCTTCTTAAAGCTTGTTAAGATAGATTGGAATGATACATTTTGAGTGTTTAAGAAAAGTTTATAGTTTGACCAAGTATATGGGATGTGTTTCTATTAAAGGATGTGATCTCTATTCAAAAATGTATTTGTATTTGGAAACTGACATCATTGTCAATGGAGAATTGAAACTCAGAGAGTGGTGATTTGTTTGTTTGGTTCATCTTCTTACTGTTCTCTCTTTCTTTGGTTTAGCTTTGAGTAGAGTCTAATCTTACCTCTCTTCCCTTCAGGAACGTTACTTCTCTTCTCTCCTTTGCCCTTTTTTATGGTGTGATCAATGTCATTCCTGAATTAGGAAACCCATCTGCCTTCTCCCTCTGTCGTTAGATCCTGCTCTTTCTTACACTAAGCAGAAGTCAGATGGGAATGGTAAGTTTGGCATTAAGTTGAAGGAAGAAGCTGGTTATTCATAGGAACCATTTTAGACAAAGATAATTCTTATTTTCAAAGGGTATTTTGGTTCTATTTTTGCTTTGTACAAATATGAATGTGAATGAAAGCAATGCTACCCCACAAATTATGTTATATCTGTGTCTTTAATCTTATGGATTAGAAAATGAGCTAAATGTGCTGTCTCATAAAAAAGGCATTTTTCAGTGAATCACACTTTCTTCAAACCACCTACCCCCCCAAAAAACTTAATTTCCAATTCAGTTGAACAAATATTTATTAGGTACCTACCATGTAAGAAACATTCCCATGTGATAAGTAATGTGTATAAGTAATGATGAAAAATAGTATAGAACTTCTTTCAAGGAATTTACAATCTAATTGGGTTAATCACATACAGAGAGACAGAGACGGAGGGAGAGACTGAGAGAGAGAGAGAAAGAGAGACAGAGAGACAGAGAGTGAGAGAGAGAAGTTATACACAGCAGAATATGACTCAGCATCATGGTCAGAGGTAGCAAAGTGTCGGGTGACAGATAGCTCTGGACCAGGGGTATAGAACCTACAGCCTTAAGGCCACATGTGGCCCTCTAGGTCCTCAAAGAGGGCCCTTAGACTGAATCCAAACTACACAAAATAAATCCCCTTAATTAAAGTATTAATTCTATAAAACTTGGACTCAGTGAAAAGGCTACACTCAAGGACCACATGTGGCTTAAGGTTCCCCATCCCTGTGAGTCTGAACCATATCTGGGAAAAGTATTACAACTAGTCAATCAGACTAGTCACAAATACAGATCCTTTTGGTGCATTCAGTTGTTTGCAGATGGTTATTCAAAGTCAGATAAGTCTACAAAGTGTAATAATGGTATTATTGTTTATGATCTCCAGAACACTCCTCTAACACGGGCATCTCTGTGAATCTCTGCAAGTATACTGACCTTTTTAAGGTAAACAGGGAAGCCATATGATTCCACAGGTCACAATAACAATAGTTAACATTTATATAACACTTACTATGTACCAAGCACTAGGCTAAGTACTTTAAAATTATTATTTCATTTTATTCTCATAAAAACCCTGTGAGTTAAGTGTTATTATTAACCCCATTTTACAGACGAGGAAACTGGAACAAACAAAGTGACTTGTCCAGGATTGAACAGCTAGTAAATGTCTGAGGTTGTATTTGAACTCAGGTCTTCCTACATCCTGGTACAGTGTTCTATCTGCTGTGCTACCTGAGGTGAGGATCTATGATTATGGGTGTAGCTGGTACTACCCAAGGAGCTAGGTTTCATTCTCTTGGAACAGGTGAATCTGTGATGACAAGATCTTTACGAGATACTCTAAGTTGCCTCTCTGAGGTGGCAAGTATAACACTCTGTCCCCATTGACCGAAGGGCATGTTTGAGAACCTCAATGAGTCCTCAGATAAAGTACTAAAGGAAATCTTACATGTAAAAGGTTAGTTTCATCTGGAAGGTGTTGGAAAAGACTTTATGGAAAAAGAGGCACCTAAGCACCTAAGGAAGAGAAGAATTTCGACAAGCAGCAATATGAAGGAAGCGTATGCCAGGATTAAGAGAGGACTTATGCACATACAGAGAGATAGAAGAAAGTAGGACAAGACTGGGGGACCGCTAATAGTCCAATGTTTTGACTACCACCCAAGATCGCAAATTTATCATATATATGATATATAGACTAGGTAAGATGTCTCTCTGAGAGTGAAAACCTATTGGGGGCAGCAGGGAAGAGACAGGGGAAAGTCTAATGGATAATGCATCTAATTTTAGGCAAAACATTCTGTAGAATGCACCTCTCTCCAGACTCACAGTCTAGTAAATCCCCTCTGCTCCTTCTCTCAGCCCTACTAGAGGGGCTATTTACCATATATTTGAATGCATTACCCCAACCCACCTTAATTCTTCCCTAAAACCATTTCTTGAATAATGCATGCTGAATAGGAACAAAATAGAGGATACTGAGACTCCAAAACATAAAATGCTAGAGTTGGAAAGAAACTTAGAGGCAATCAATCCCCACTCCCCTCATTTTACAGATAAGGAAACAGAAACCAAATGGTAAAGCTGGAACTTCAGCACAGGTTGCCAGACTCAAAGTCCTATGTGCCAGGTATTACTTCACCTCTGCCCTCATCGTGGACACTTTTTCTGGGGCTACAATTCAAAGATCCATTGATCAAAAAAAAAAAATGTCAAATAAACCTCCCCAGACAGTTATGTTGGTTGTCACAAGACAGACACAAATTTTGAAAGCATACTAGAAGCCTTTCTTGATAGGTAGGAACTTTCACAGATTCTGCTCCTCTAGCACTGCCTTCGAAAACTGTGGGGCCCGTCCATGGTAACATAAGACATTGGAGAAGGACATAATTCCATAGCCCACTCTCAACTCTTACTGGGCAAAGTGCTGTAAAAGTTAAGATAACTAGGAGGAAAGATCTCTTTTATTTAGGGGAGTTTCCAAGTCTTTGACAAAAGCTGTGACTTTGCCTAGGAGGCATTAATTGGTCCCTTTGCATTTTTGTTCAGTGCCTACTTTATTTATCCAGCTTAACTCCTAGGCTGCCATGACAAAAAGCATGGTTGACTGTAAGAATTTAGCCTTTTATTCTCTGTTATTCATAGGTGTATCCTTCCTCATTCAGCAATCAAGTCAGAAATAATTCAGTCAATTTCCCTTGTCTTGTTACCAGAACATGTTGAAGTTCTTCAAGTTCTAAAGGAAAAAGTTGATAAGGAAAATAAAAACCTCTGGAGTGACAATAGCCTTGACCTCTGTTTTCCTCCACTTTCATTCTTTAACATTTTTAATAGCATATTCAGCTGTCCAGCAAGAAATAAAAGGTTTATCTTTAGTTGTCACATGAATTCTTATGGCAATAACATTTGGAGCCTTTTACTAGGGCATAAACTGTAAGTTAAAATGTCACAGGATTTTATTAGACAATCTAAACTTAATTGCAAATAAGTTGATGTACTCATAAAAGATGATGTAATACTGCCATTAAAGTCAGCATATGGGAACCACTCAAAAAAAGCACTAGACAGCTACTAAGAGCTCCTCCATCCTCCCACTTAAAAGTCTTGGTTGGGTTTGGAAATATGAAGAAGAAAGAATTATATAATTATAGTTACATTATTACTTAATAATAATACACAGAGGTTTAAAAAAAGGTCAAGCACAAAGGAACTCTCCAATGATGATTTTCTCCCAAGTAATATGTGCATGTCTCCAAGTCATTTTATTGCTAGTGTGAGCATCATTGGAAAATTAATGACAAATCTGGATGATAAATCTGCTTTCAAAGAGAAGGATGGGTTTAATGGAAATATGTTTTTATGCCTCTAAGGCCAAGCATGAAAGGAACGTAAGACAAGAAAGGTATATCCAAAAGAATCATTGTTTCCAGTTTAAAAGGAAAAAACTCCCTCCCCTTTTCGATTTCTGTAGAATTTATCAATTAAATTATGTATTATATTACTGAAAAATATAATTCAGTACTTCAATTCTTCAAACATGAATGCTGTACCATATTCAGTATTCAATATTCCACCTCCTTCCCTGTTTGCAAATGGTCCTTCACATCTAGAATGTATTCCTCCTTACCTCAGTTTCATGGAATTCCTAGCATCCTTAAAAGCATAGTTCAAGTAAGACCTCCAACAGAAAGCCATTCCTGCTTTCCCTCAGTTATTAGCTAGTTTTCCTTCTTGAACTTACTTACTGTACACTTTGTATTTACTTACCTATGTACATGTAGTCTCCTTCAATAGAATATAAGATCCTCGAGGCCAGGGACTGCTTTATATTTGTCTCTATTTCCCAGAAGGTGTTTAATGAATGTTCACTAAATGAATGCCTGCTTAGGTTTCATCACTGTGGACATTCTTTCTGAGGTTACAACTTAGAGATCTGTTCATAAAGATTTCTGTGAAGAAAGGAAAAGAAAAGAAAAAGAAAAAAGTTACCACCAATCTTCCAGGGATGAGCCTCCCCAAATATAGCGAAGTTGGTTGTCACAAGACAGACCACACAGTCTGACTTACTGAGTACACTAGAAGCCTTTCTGCTTGAAAGGAACTTTCACAGGTTTTATTCTCTTGGCATTGCCTTCAAGACCTGGGAGTCACCTCCACAGTGACAGAAGACATTGGAGAAGGACATTCTCTTTTTTAATCTTTTTTTTAAATTTTAGAAAAATATTAAAACTTAAATATATAATAAAAAAGAAACCTATAAACAAATATTAAACTTAAATATAAAATAAGAAAACAAGACATGCCATGCACACAACAGAATGTAGGAGAAGACTCAGAATGTGTAGCAATAACTTTCCACTTCCAGAAAGTCTATATATTAAATACTGTGTACAATATATGAAGCTGTCAGTTTTTCCTTTGCTTCCTTACAAAGTTTCTTTTGCTCTCTGCTGTACACATTTTTCTTTTTTTCTTTTTTCCCCCCTTCCTCCTCCTTCCCCCTGACCGGCTACAATTAAGCATGGATAGATAGATATTGATATATACATACACGTATACATATATACACATGTATATATATATATATATATACATATATATATATATATGTACATGCATGTATATAAACATACTTTCCCTAAGAGATTATACTCCTAATTTTTGTTATGTTTGTGCATATCTTTTTTCCTGTATCTCCTAACTCTTCTACTTTACTTCTACCCACTACCTTGTCCTCTCATTACTTAACCTACCCCCCCACTCCCCATCCCTCCTTTATCCTCCCATTCCCATAAATCCAAACACCCTTTTGTACATCCGTTTGACCTATTCCTTCACCCTTCACTCTAAAGATCCCTCCTTTATTCTCTGCCCCCTCCCTGTTCCCCTTAGAGTCGGTTCTATCAGCCAACAAGTTTTATTTATTTCTCAATAGAAGACTTGTATACTCTTCTAGATGTATATGTATTTTTCCCTCTTAAACCCATTCCTGATGAAAGTAGGTTTCCAGGACTAATAGCTCCCTTCCCCCAGCTAATTCCTCTGAATTGGTTCTTCCTCTGGCACCTCATTTGTATGATAATTATTTTTTTAGCTGTTCCCAAATGGTTTTAGTTTTTGAAGTCATATCATTCTCAGGCCTACCCCAATCTTTCTTATAAGCTATTTAATTACTAATAACCATCTTAGAAAAAGATTTTACATTTTACATACATAAAAGATAAACAGTCTATCTTTATTGAGTCCCTTGCAATTGGTCATTGATATGTACCTTATATTTCTCTTGACTCTTGTATGTCAAATCTTCCATTAAGCTGAAGTTTATTTGGGTTTTTTTAACAAAGTCCTAAAAGTCTTACAATTCATTAAATAGCCATTTTTTTTCTTTCAGAATTATGCTTAGCTTTGATATTTTTGGCCATAAGCCCAGTTCTTTTGCTCTTCCATATATAGAAAGTGTTCCAAGATCTGTAGGTCTTTTAGTGTCACCACTGCTAGGTCTTGTGTGATTCAAATTGTGTTATTTCCATATGTAAATTTGTTTTTCTTTCTACTTATAACATTGTTTCCTTGTCTGGGGGTTTGGGGATTCGACCATAATATTCCTGTGAGTTTTCCTTGTAGGATCTCTTCCACATGGTGATCAGTGAATTTTTTCTATTTCTGTTTTCTCTTCTTTTGTAATACTTCAGGACAATTTAATTATTTCTTGTATTATTGTATCAAAATTCTTTCTTTGATCCTAGAGCTTTCAGGTAGTTCAATTATTGTTATGTTTTCTCTTCTTGGTCTGTTCTGCACATCAGTTGTTTTTCTTGTTTCACATTCTCTTCTATTTTTTTCTTATTTCTTGATCTCATAACTTTGCCGGCTTTCCCTTGCCCAATTCTAATTTTCAAGGAGTCATTTTCTTCCTTAAGATTCTGAATCTCCTTTTCTAATTGGTTCACTTTCTTTTCATTATATTTTTGTTTCTCTTCGATGATTCATATTTTTATTTTTAAGTTTTTCCCCAAGCTGTCTCATTTGATTTTTAAAGTCTTTTTCAAGTTCTTCAGTGAAATCTTGTTGGGCAGGTGACCCTTTGACATTATTCTTTGGGGTAGAAGAGAGTTTCTTTGCTTCAGCATCCTCTGAAGACAAACCCCTATCTTCTCTATTCCTATAGTATCTCTAGGGTTGAATTCTTTCTCCTTCTCCTGTGTATTTTTTGTTTTGTAACAGTTTAGTTTTTATAATCACTTCCAGTCTTGGGGTACGGTGTCTCTGGCCTCAGATCCTCTTTAGTTCTCCCCTTTGACTTTGAACTCGGACAAGACCTCCAGCTTCTTGTAAGTTCCCACGACCAACTGCATCCTGCCCTACTGCTTCTGCACCCACTAGGCTTGTGTTGGTTCCTTCTGGTGCCCGCCGAGTGTCTGCAAAAGCTGAGTTTGGCATTTCTTATCAGCAGTGTTTCCCTAGATTTTTGCCAGCTCAGATGCCCAATTCCCCTCACAGTCACAAGGGTAAAAGTTCTTTTGCCTGGGGCCAAGGCAGCCACCTAACCCAGCTAACTCCAGGGTTTACTGCCTGTCATTTATGCAATCCCTAGCCTTGAGGTGTTTACTCTTCCCTGGGAGGCAAACCTTGTTCTCAGATTTTTATTCAGATGTTCTCTGATTGTCCCTGAAGGACCCCAGTTCTATCCTTACTCTTATTTAATAATTTTCACCACTCTATGTGCTATTTTATCTCTTTTGTAGTGGAAAATCTTGAGAGCTTGAAATTTTCTGACCTTTTCCCACCATTTTCCCAGCATTCTCTCTCAAGGACATTCTTTAGTGGAGAAAAAACAAACAGAAGATACATTTTATTTAATCTACTATTACAAAAAAAAAACTTTTACAACAAGGTGTAGTTTTATTTTAAGACTTTCATAATTTCAACACTGTCCAGTACTCAAGCGACACTGACCTTCCTCCACCTAACTGGTTTCCTTCAAGTCTCAGATAAAAATCTCATCCTTAAGAACACTTTTCCAATCCTCCATAATCTTAGTGCCTTTCCACTGAGACTATCTCCAATTTATTCTGTATATATCTTATTTGTACAGTTATTCTCATGTTGTCACCCCCATTGAACTGAGAGCTCCTTGAGAGAAGAGATTGTTTTTGTTTGTTCAATGGACTGCTTTTCCTTACTTTTGTTTAGTACAGTTCCTGGCAGATAGTAGGAATTTGATAAATGGTTGTTGACTTGATTTGATATGTGGTTTTAAGAATTTATACAAATCCACTTTATATTTGTTTTGCATTTTCTCCTACTTATTAATTAGCTTTAAGTATCTTGACTCCACCACCCCCCCAAAGAGTTAAAGATTTGTAAATTAGCACTTAAATGCATTCAGTGAACTCTTCAGACATCATCTCCTTTTATAAAATCCTTAGATAACATGAATAAAAACCTCCTTCTAAATGTTTTCTTTTGTGAACTCAGATTTTCACACAATTTTTGATATATGATCATAAAAAATAATTGTCTCAGTTTATTTCAAAGTGTCCCTGACTCTCACAATTTCCTCTTAATCAGATATTTATCTAAATGAGACCTACTAACCAGAGAAAATAAGGCCTCTGTTATCTTGTTCTCTGCCATAGCATCATGTTCTATTCTGTTCAATTATTTTAGTAAGTACATTGATAACCCAAAGAAGAAGCTGACCAAGGTGGTGAGGGGATTGAGACCATATCAGATAAATTGAAAGAAACAGGAAAGCTTAATCTAAAGAAAAATAAAATTTACGGAGGAAGAATAGTTATTTTGTCCGAAGATGGAAGATGTATTAAAAGTGTTTTGTTCAATCTCAGAGGACAAAATGAGGAGCAATGTGAAAAAAGTGTAATAGAGAAAGCTTTCTTCTTGATGTAAGGGAAGACTTCCTCATTCAGGAGCTATCCAAAAATAGAAAATACTGCCCCATAGTAAGGTCCCCGTACCTGGAGGACTTCAAGGAGAGGCAGAATAACTATTTCTCTTAAGATGTTATAGAGTAGATTTCAGTTTGTTTGTTTTTTTAACTAGTTGACTTCTAAATTCCCTTCCTCCTCTGCCACATTAATAAATGATTTTGATCCGTGTCAGGTACATAGTAGGTGCTCCATAAGAACGTGTTGATTGGTAGCTTGTAAACTGATTCCAGACTAGGAAGACTATGAAATGCAAAATACCAGTGATATTTTGAGGCTTATGTGTGTAGTATGGAAACATTTTCAGGGGATTCTTTTTTTATTCCTATTGTTATTAGTGCCCACTTCTTTTATTGGGGAAAATCTAAGTTTACAGACTAGTATTTTAACATTCAAGATGTAACGGTGTGTAGACTTATCTTTTTTATGACATACAGCTCCACTGTAGCATGGTGACAGAGTAACTTTAAAGTCATGGCAAGTTAATCACACACTGATGGAGACCATTGCCCACAGATGAGTTCAGTGTTGGCAAGTGAACCACAGCCAACATCATTATATTTCAAGTCCTCTTAGATAAGTTATCAAATAAATAGAGTTCAATCCATCCACATATACTATTACTTTGACAGGTGAACTCTAAAATTCTGGAAGCGATAAATGCTGTGAAGAAGGTTTGGGGAAGGTAGGATTAGGAAGGTATATTGGGGAGTGAAAAGGGGAGGTCCCTATGCACATGAGCATGGCAAAATCCTGTGCTTGTCTTCCTGTGGTTCTGGGTCTGCAATGATCACTGGCAATCAACTTAGAACAGGGGCACAGTTAATAAGTGGAACATTACAGAGAAAAAACTACTAAGGAACTCTATATCAATTAACATGGCAAATTAAAGCTTGAATGAGTCGATTGCTAATGGTGCATGATTTGCATTTCAAGAAGGAAGGTTCAGGAAACTGAGCAAGAAACAAACAAACTTAATGGTTTAGCTCTCCTGAAAAATCTCTTCACTGCCTCGCCTTGGGGTGTAATAAATTGGTCCCCTTAAAAAGTCTGTTTTCTGGCAGGTAGGAGATTTCATCCTTTTTTTAAGTCATCAGCATAAATTAGTGTATCTTTTCACTAGAGTTTTATTTACTAAGCAAGGAAAGTAGATTAGATCTTCACTATGTTTTACCATTTGCCATCTATGATATTTATTCACTTAATAGCTTCATTAAAGAGCTTTCAGAGAGTATATTACTGAACAGGCCTATAGATCATTGTGCAATAAATTTACAGAACTATTCTTAGCATTTAGCTAATTTGGTTACAGTTTTAATTAAATGTTTCAACTAAAGATTCTCATTTATGTTTAATAAAACTTGTGTAAAAGTAAATTATTAAACTCTAATTCATCAAGGTTTTTCAAACTCTATAATATGCAAGCAGAATATATCACAGAGCAGGGATTAATATTTTGAAGTACTGTATGGATTTGGAAGCTTTTATGAGTCAAAGAGCTTTGGAAGAATGTTGAAATGCACAAAATATGCTTATGTTTAAGCCCAATTATGCAGTGTGAATAAGAAGGTCAGGACCCTTATGACCCAGTGACTCATTAATTAACAAAAGGTGTGGGCATTCCTACAAAACAAGGCTCCCCTAATCAAGCTCCCTTTAAAGTATTCCTGATGAGTTAGAAACCCATATCACTTTCTTGCTTGAAAATCTTCACTGACTGTAGCAGCAAGCACCCTGACACATCCAGGATGCTAGCAGAAATTCTTAGAGTTGCTTTTCTAAAAGGAAAGCAACTTTTGAGGGGTCAACAATCTCCTTTAATTACATTCAACAACAGAGAAAATACAAGCAGAGAAATAAAGACCAACAGGACTTCTGTCTGACCATAAGCAAAACATACATCACAGATCCAACTGTCTGGCCATTACATACATACATAATACATAGTTACCAGAGAGGAAAGCACCAATATCTGGGTTTTCAAAGGGGAGGAGAGGATGGCAAGCTACCCAGAGTCTCACCTGGCACACAAACCTTCTTCTAAGCTCCCAGAGTAAAACCTCACCTCAGAGCATATATACAATTTTCAGAGCAGGAGGGCAGAACCCTCATGACCCAGTGCCTCATTAATTAACAAAAGATGTGAGCATTCCTACAAAACAAGCCTTCCCTAATCAAGCTCCCCTTAATGGGCTCCTGCTGAGCCCTATTATTGGGCACCTAACCCTAATGAACATTACACTGGCACATTCTTATGAGGGAAACAACACATGTAGCAAGTTTCAGCTATGAGATGGAAAGATTCTGTGGTCCTTGGCGGGCAGAAGCAAGGCAGAAGAGGACCATGACATCAGGAAGGTGATGCCATGACTTGCAAGTGAATTGGATTTAAGTGAGAGAGAGCTGTGCAAAGTCACTAACCTCACTCTCTCCTCTGGAACTACCTTGATGCAGTGCCAAGATATTGATAGGGACACCTGGAGATGGACCATCACCAAAAGAATAGCAAATTCAGATTCTGTTCCCACTGTGAACTACATATTATCTTATGCTGCATAGAAGTCAGATGTGGTGGTACAGGCCAGTATTCCCTGCTTAGTAGCGGAGTTTCAATAAGGATAAAGTCATTTGGGTGTCTGTGCTAAGTCCGGCACCAGTAAGGATTGAGCAAAATATAATCACCTGTCAGTAACTTTGGTCTGAAACAACCAATTGATGAAATCCCTAGTAGCAAGGTTATCCAGAATTGTATTCATTTTATCAGAGAAGGAACTATCCACCTATCTTCTGCCAAGCTCTTTAATTATAGTGACTTCTAAAAAACTTCAAAGAAGGAACAAAGGGGAAAAGAAAAGACTTTGTACTTAATGTTTTATTTGATTTTTCAACACATGCTTCATGTCTGTAAACCTCTGGACATAGGTATAGAAATCTAGAAAATCTTCATCCATTGATAGCACAGAAATTGCTAAGTCTACCAGGGGGAGTTATACCAGAGGTGCCAGACATGTGGTCCACAACACTCCCAAGTGAAGCCCAATCAGATTAAAATATAATTGAGAAATAGTTAGCAAAATAAATAAAAATACACAAAAGCAAAGATAATTTATACTTTAAAACTTTTTCTCCTTTAAACATCAGTTCCAAGAATCAGAAAACCATGACACTCTCTAGGCCCACCTGGAACTGAGCAAAATCAAGTTGACCTTTGAGAAGAGTGGGTATCCTTTTAGGAAAACTTCTTCCATTGACTCTGGAGGAGAAAGTGAGACTAGTGACCTTGCACACAGCCCTCCCTCACTTCCACTGGTAATTTCTCAGAGTATCAGAGATAGCGTAAAGAGTACCAGATTAGAATAAAGTATATACATAGAGTGACATGTGAATAGAAAAAAAAGAAAAAGGAATAAAGGATGGATTGTTCTTGTGTTCCATCAGTATCCACCTAATGTCAAAAGGTCTAAAGGAAGGGCCCAATTGATCAAGTGGTGTCATGGGATGAAATGACATGAGTCAGTTGCAATCTGCACCTTTGGAGGGAGTGATCACATTGATGAGATCACATATTTATTCAAATATTAAAATACTGAGGGACATAAACTTTGTATTAGATGGTTTTTATTTTAATTCAATATTCACCCTATCACTTAACACCATACATAGTGCTTGTTTCTTTAGTTTAATTGTGTTGATTTGAGCCATCTTTCAATTATCCTACATTATTTCCTCCATTGTCAGATCAGAAACTGCTTTACTCAGGGCTCCTGCTTTTCTTTTCCAAAAAATGATAGCTGCACTGGCAATGTGAATGCTCAAAATAAATGATTCTATTTTCCCATTAAAAAAAAAGTCTTCATTCACTCCCGACCTCCTCTAAGATAAAATACAAAATTCCCCAGTCAGCCAATTAAAACTCTACTCAATCTGTTTCTCATGTATTTTTTCCTGTCTTATTTCAAATTACTCATATTCACACATTTAACATTCAAGCTAAACTGTATTACCAAATATTCTCCAACTTCAGCATTCTTCTGTTTCTTTGGCTTCCCACAGGTAGTTCTCCATGGCTAGAATGCACTTGCTTCTCACCTCTGCCTCTAAAAATTATAATCTTTCTTCAAAGTTCAGCTCAGCTGCCACCTCTTATTGAAAGCATATCATTCTTGTGGTCCAAGGCTGCTAGGAACCCCAAAAAACAGAGGCAAAATGCAAGGGTCTGCCTCAAAAGAATTTGACTCGAGCCTTCTTTTAGTCAGAGATAAGGTTTTTAAAACACTGGTTGAGATAGGTGAGATTTTAAGAATCTTCAATTTGTGTTGCAAGTATATTGACAAGTGGGCCAGATTCTTAAGGAATCTACACAATTTAATGGGGTCAAGATAGACTTTTTATACAGAAAGACTGTGGGAAGATCTGGTTGTGACCTAGGAGTGGCTAATAGTCTGAGGTGACCTGGAGGTAACAGAGAAGGGGTCTAGATGGGATTAAGGGTGGAAAATAGCCTGGGGTGTTCTGGATATAACAGACAATGAAGGCTGGGTCAGGTCAAAGGTAACAGGAATGAAAGGTTGGACCTGAGTCCACAATGAAAGTACAGTTGAAGGAATTACTGGGATGTATGATGCCTCAGGTGAATGTCAGGGACTGGGCCATGTAGGAAAGTCCAGAGGCTTTTCCTTTTTGGGGTCCAGATCCCAAAGACATGTTCTTTTCCTTTTAAGGGTTCATATTCCATCCCAATCACCATGACAATCATCATCTCCCATTTTTCCCTTTCAATCTATAGTCTCTCCACCCTCAAATTCTCTTTTATTTACTTATCATGGACGTTCTTTTTCTCACCACCATGTCCCCAAGAAGAATGCAAGATCCTTTATACTTTATTTTTGTGTTTTCCCAATGCCTAGAAGAGTGCCTGGTAATTAGTAGGGAATTAATAAAACTTAGGTGTACTGAACTGAATTGAATTGGCCAACATACTGATGATGAGCTTCTCTGATGGTTAGTTATTCTGGTCTTCTAATAGGAGACACAGTTCAGTGTTGAGTCTATACTGAAAGCCTTTGAAGTTTGATGAACTGAAAGAACTTAGACTAAAGTAGCAAAGCCTTTGAAAACCCAGGATCATATCTATGTCACCATAAGGTCTGGGGGCAGTATTCAAACAGAATCTATTGGATATCTAAAATTTTGGATGCATTAATGTACATTAAACTGTCACAGCATTAATTGAATGATTTGACCTAGTTGAATTTGAGTTAGGAATACATCAAATACTAGAATTTAACTACAAAAGTTTGACCTTCTATGTAAGGAAACAATAAGGATCTAAATAGGGAATAAGTGAAACAAAAGATTGAGAGAAGAGTTGACAATAAAGTTAGTGGAAAAGTTAGGAAGGAAACCAGTGGGTCAGTGTAGTGAGAAAGTACTTCTTATAAAATATATATGATTTACTTAAAACCTTCAGCAAGCATTATAAGCAATGGAGATAAGCTAGATGCATTTCTAATAAGATCAGGGGTGAAACAAGGATGTCCATTATCACCACTATTATTCAATATGGTACTAGAAATGTTAGCCATAGCAATTAGAGAAGATAAAGAAATTGAAGGAATTAGAATAGGCAAAGAAGAAACTAAGTTATCACTCTTTGCTGATGACATGATGATACACTTAGATAATCCCAGCAATTCAAGTAAAAAAGTACTTGAAATAATAAACAAAATATGTATGATTTCA
Source organism: Potorous gilbertii (assembly GCA_028658325.1). Taxonomy (NCBI): domain Eukaryota; kingdom Metazoa; phylum Chordata; class Mammalia; order Diprotodontia; family Potoroidae; genus Potorous; species Potorous gilbertii. The sequence continues at coordinate 284,812,922 of CM053769.1, read as the reverse complement.
TTGATTATGGTACTAACACACTGACTGATCCTAACCTGCTTTTGGTTCCCAGGTGTGGGGCTGACCAGGCATTTATTGTCACTCTAGCCTTTGAATATTTTGTTAATCTCCCAAACACTCTCCTCCCCAGATTTCCAAATTTTCTTTAAGGACTTTTTGCGTGGTGTACAAAACAAATTATCTGGTGAAACTGTGTGATACCTAACCTCTCCCACTAGTAACCTAGTCATTCTCTTACTCTATTATATAAATCCAGTACTCAGCCCCCTCCTTGCATACTCCAAGACATGCTGTTGGGTGCCACAAACTGCAATTCCTCTCCCCCAATTAAAGACCTCCATTTTGTTTTATTGACTGTTTTCATTAAAATTTCAAGTTGAGAGAACACTACCCCTTCCAATATCAAATCAAATTATATGCCTAAATATAGGCCAAACACCAAACAGTTGATGAGGAGTAAGAGAAATGATGATTAAATAACTAATTGTTAATATTGGAGAAATCCAGGATTTTTCCCTTTCTGAAACCTTATTCTCCACTAGGACAAGTCACTATCCGGAGGAAGTTGTTGATGGATGAGATTGCTCAGATCCCCTAGATACACGCCTTTGATCCTGGGTGGGAGTTGTTGCCCCTCCTAGTTAAAGAATCTTACGAAGAATTTAATCTCTGGTGACTTCCAGCCCATTGTGTTTCACTCAACCAGGTCAACGCAGAGGGGGACTCCCTTTTGTCTAGATTGCCCTAGTCTGGTGTTGTTATTGTTTGTCCTTCATTCTTGATGAAGACCATGGCATCAGGAAGGTGATGCCATGACTTGCAAGTGGATTGGATTTAAGTGAGGAAGGACTGTGTAAAGTTACCAGCCTTACTTTCTCCTCCAGAGCCACCTGCTACCTGTAGCAAGATACAGATTAGGACCACTGAAAATGGCCCCGCCCCTAGTCAGGGGAAGACTCGATGAGAGAGAAGTTACTTTGTCCAAGACTGAGTAATCAGTCTATTCCCAGCTTCTCATTAGAATAGGTCCACCTTTCTTTATAATATTCATTCCTTTCGTTAATTGCTAGCCAATTGATTGCCACTCTCAAGAACATTTACTCTTCCATAGCCTTGAGTGGATTCCATGAGGTATCTTTAGCATTGGAGAGTGTCATTGACCCCTTTTATTAATTACTTCTAGCATGATTAATAAAATGATCAATTACCCAGGAACTACGTCTCTTGAATTTTTTATACATCACAGGAGATTCTCCAAAGCTATAAGAATACCATACAAAGGTGTATGTGTGTGTTCATCCTTCATTGCTGAGGAAGACCATGCCATCAGAGAAATAATGACATGACTTGCACTTGACGTTGTTTTCAGTGAGGAAGGGTTGTACAGCCTCACTTTTCCTCCAGAGCTGTCTGAATGCAGTGACCAGATATTCATCAGAATGACTGGGGATAACCCAGGATGAAGCAGTTGGGGTTAAGTCACTTGCCCAAGGTCACACAGATAATGAGTGTCAAGTGTCTGAGGTGGGATTTAAACTCAGGTCCTCCTGATTCCTGCACTTGTGCTCTATCCACTGCACCACCTAGCTGCCCCACCATATAAAGATAAAGCTCAGTTAAAGGACCCTTAACCCAATTATTTCCAGTTTAGTAGGCAGAATTTGCCTGAGTTTATATACATGGGCACAGATTTCAAAGAATCAGAGAAGGACTTTAATGAATGAAAGCAGATAATTTTTAAAAATTTTAATGAGGGTAGGGATCTGCCTAATTACTATAGATTGCAGATTAGATCTCAAATGAGATAGAGATTATTTATTAGAGCACACAGATTGTAACAGTTTGTTGATATGGCTAATTCAAGTCAAAAAAAAGTCCAACTTTGACATGAAATATATAGATAAACCTTTGGCACACACAGGAAAACCTTCTGAAGATGGAGAATTGAAATCCTTTTCATGTGAGTGATTCCCCACGCCCCCTTCACAGAACAAAGTTACTTTGAGTGCAAGTTCACCTGAGTGCAAAACCACAGACAGTAGAATTACAAACTCCTATGTTTAAAAGTAATTCAAGGTTTGAGAGTGCAAAAATTAAAAGGTACTCTATCAATATAAGGCATTATCACTATTCAAAACTGTAATTCCAATTCATTCTGCATGTAGCTTTATTCTTACCGATTTTCCCATTTCACTGTCTCTGTTATCTCAATTGCACTTTTTTTCCCAATAGCACCATTAATTCTAGGAGTTTACTTTCGACGGAATTTCCCTGGGTTTTACAAGAAGACAATATGGGCCCTTTGCACTCCGTTAGAGCACGTACTGTTCCATTCTATAGTACACAGACCAGTTTAGTCTAATTATTTTTGACAATGTGCAAATGTTTATACATTTCTTCAAGGAGAAAATAGCACAATTACATCTCCTCTTGACAAAAATGGAGGTGGCGGGGATAGTTTTCTTTGTGTAAGGAAGCATATTATTTTTTCCCCAAGATGACTCTGAAACCTTGATCTTCTAAACTGCTGATGTGGAGAATTAATCAAATCATTCTTTGTTTCTTTGTATAGTCAACTTTACCAAACTAATGAAAATTACATGTATGTGACATTTGGACCTTTTCTTGGCTAATTCAATAGGGTTGATTTATAAAGACGAGGCATTAAATGTATCACCTTTGTTTAATGTCTTTTGTGGTGTGGTCATGAGAAGTCAGAGTCCAACTTTGACTCCACAAGCTCTCTTCTAGTGCTATAATTTAGGATTCTTCAATGTTTTGTACATTATTCAGTGATTAAATTCTAAGATTTCAGGATTAGTGATAAAAAAAGTAACATTTATTAAGACTTTGCATTCCAAATAAAATCCATTATAAAAACATTTCAGAAAGACACTTGCCTATGACAGAAGTTATTGGACCAACCTTGGGGCTTTCAGGAACCCCTGTGTAACTGAAGTCCAAATCCATAGAAGTCTTGTGCAGCTTGGACCACAAAGTTGGCATCTGGAACAATAAAAAGAGGAATGCAGCATCTTTCGCTGTCTCTCATTTTAATACCCTTTGATTATTTACCATTGCTAATTCAAGAGCATGTGCAGCAGACAGGTAGCAATAATGAAAAGTCAACTAGTCCCTAATCCTAAATGAATCCCTGGTCAACTAACTACATCCATTCTTTATTAAAAAAGGGTGGGGTGGGCGAGAAAATGCCCAAATCTTTTGTTCAAAACAAATTGCTAACATGAAGAAAAGACCTTTGCTTCCCATGAGACTTAGGCATTAAATTGTCTAAGCTGGTCAAATAAAAGAGCCCATGCTATCTGCTTTCTCACATGCTCTCTATGCACTGGCAGAATTTTCATTACATTGAACATAATTTTTATAATTTTCAGAAAACTCTTTTTACTCTTTCTAGAAGAAATTGTTCTATATACTTTGGGGTCTTTTTCTCAGAAAAGGGAAGTTTGAGAAAAGAAAAAAATCTACCTTACTTTTTTCTAAGGAGAAAATGGATGAATTAGTGAAATAGTACTTATTAAACATCTAATATGTGTCTAGATGAGTGTTAGGGAAACAAATACAAAAAGCAGTTCCTGACCTCAAAGAGTCTGCATTCTTTTTTAAAAAATTAATTACTTAATTTAATTTTAGTTTTCAACATTTACTTTTACAAAATTTTGAGTTCTAAATTTCCCCCTTTCCCCTCCCCAAGAGAGCATGCAATCATTAAACATTTCCACATTAGTCATGTTGTAAAAATGAATCAGAACAAAAGGGGGAAAGCACCAGAAAGAAAAAAAGAGAGAAAATAATATGCTTTGATCTGCATTCAGACTCCATAGTTCTTTTTCTGGATATGGATACCACTTTCCATCATGAATCTTTTGGAATTGACTTAGATCATTGCTTTGCTGAGAAGAGCTAAGTCTTATCAAGATCAGTCATCCCAAAATGTTACTATTACTGTATATAATGTGCTCATTCAGTATCAGTTCATGCAAGCCTTTCCAGGTTTTTCTTAAATCTGCCTGCTCATCATGTCTTATGGAACAATAGTAGTCTATTACATTCATATACCACAAATCGTTCAGCCGTTCCCCAATTGATGGGCATCCCTTCAATTTCCAATTCTTGGCCACCACAAAAAGAGCTGCTATAAATATTTTTGTACATGTGGGTCCCTTTCCCATTTTTATGATCTCTTTGGGATATAGCCCTAGAAGTGATATTCCTAGATCAAAGAGTATGCACACAGTTTTATAACCCTTTGGGCATAGTTCCAAATTGTAGAGCTTACATTTTAGGAGAGGAAAATAACACATATTGGGAATCTAGAGTGGAAGGTTGTGAAGTAAAGGGCATATACATAGCGCAACACATTTTGAAGATGATCTGGTAGCCTGAGTCTAGGCAAAAAAAAAGCAAAAGTTTACATAGTAGGGCCCAGGTTCCCAGTAGTTAAGATTGCATGCTACTGAGTTCCAGTAGGAGGTGGAGGGCAATACAACTGCTAGTTTTATACCTCAAAGAGATCAAAGAAAAAGGGAAAGGATTCATACATGAAAAAATATTAATGGCAGCTATTTTTGTGGTAGTAAAGAACTGGAAACTCAGGGAAGGCCCATCAGTTAGGAAATGACTGAACAAGTTATGACATATGAATGTGATGGAATATTACTATACTGTAAGAAATTATTTCAGAATGAGAAGACTTGTAAGAATTAGGGTAAAGGGAAGTAAACAGAACCAAGAAAATAATGCATACAGCATCAGCAATATGGTAAAGATAATCAACTATGAAAGACTTAGTAACTCTGACAATTACAATATCCACCACAATTCCAAAGGATTCATGATGAAAGATGTCGTGAATTTCTATCTAAAGAACTAATGGATTTAGACTGAAGACTGAAGCTTATATTTTTTGCTTTCTGTCTTTCCCTTGTTTTTCTTTCTTTCAGAGACTAATATGGAAATGTTTTGTAAGACTTCATATATAATAAGTATTGTAATTCTTGCCTTCTCAATGAGTAGGGGAAAGGGTTGAAGTGGGGGAATAGAGTTTGGTACTGAAAATGAAAATTTAATAAATTTTTTTAAAAAGATTCATACTCTGCATTGTCAAAAAAAAATAATCCAAAGAAATTAAGCAATTTGCCCATACTTATACAGGTATAATCAACAAAGCTAGAATTAAAACCCAGTTTTTCTAATACTAAATCTGTTGTACTTTCCACTATGCCATGCTGTATACCTCACACACACACCCCCCCCACGATGATTAATGCTAAATGTCTTACAGGTGGATCTCACTAAAGCTTATTTCTGGGGCACCCAGAAATGCCATATAAATGCCCTAATAAACTGGCAACATTGGTCTGGTTCTGTGAGTAAATCATCCTTGTCTCTTTTGAAAGCTGTATCCACTGGACATGACTCTTGAGTCGCATAACAAACTGTACTATAAATTCAAGGTGATTTATTAAGTGTGCCAGGGTTTGCTATTCCCTCCATGCCCTTTTCAAGGAGGACTAAAGTGGCATCAACAACTGGTTTGTGATGGTGTCAGACTGTTGGCAAGTACATAATTTTTATTTTATTTATATATATGTGTGTGTGTGTGTGTATGTGTGTATTATATAAACATATATACACATGTATATGTATGTATGTAGATGCATATATAAAATATTTATATTTACTTTGCCAAAGTTGATAGTTCATGTAATCAGGTGCATCGGTCTGATATCCACAGAAGCAGCTGTTCTGCTTATTCTAATTGGGCAACTAGTCCAAAAAATGTGAGATGATTGGGAGTAAAGAGTTGGTCAGAAAGTATAAGGACACAACCATAAATGTTCTTTGTACTGAGTGTTTCCAGGGAGGTATGTTTGAGGTGTCCAGAATTATGTGACCCAGGGAGAGAGGGGAAAGGAGGCTCAGAGTGAGTCAATTCAAGGTAGAGTCACCAAGAACAAGAGGAGGAATATTAAATACATGTGGGAAGGGAGTTGGGAGCCAGATCACGAAGATTTTAAATGCCAGGGTAAGGCGTTTGTATTCTAGAAACAAGAGGGAATCAATGAAGGTGTTTGAGGAGGGGAACGATGTGATCATACCTGTATTTTAGGAATATTAATTTGGCAATGTAGGGTAGCTAGGTGGTACAGTGGATAGAGCACTACGCCTAGAGTCAGGAAGTTCAAATCTGGCCTCAGATACTTACTAACTGTGTGACCCTGGGCAAGTCACTTAACTCTGTTTGCGTCATTTTCCTCACCTATAAAATGAACTGGAGAGGGAAATGGCAAACTGTTTCACTATCTTTGCCAAGAAAAGCCAAAATAGAGTCACAAAAGTCAGATATAACTGAACAAAATTTGGCATTTTGTGTGAAAGAAGGAATGGAAAGGAAGAACCTAAAAGCAGAGAGACCAATTATTGGGCTACTGAAATAGAGATAAGATCCTAAACCAGGGTAGCAACAATGTGAGTGGAGAGAAGAAGACTGGTGAGAGATGTTGTGGTGATAGAAATAACAGGACTTGACGACTGAAGGGATATTGTAGGGGTATGGGAGTCAAAAATGACCCTGACGTTGTGATCCTAGGTACTCTGAAGGACAGTCCTACCTACAACAGAAATAGGAAAGTTTGGAAGAAGGACAGGGTTTTTTTTTGTTTGTTTTGTGGATTGTGGTGCGTTGTTTTGGTTTATTTTTGTTTTGTTTTGTTTTAGGAACAGGATAATGAGTTCTAATTTAGATATTTTAAGCTTAATATACTCTATGACTATTTCTAGTTTTAGTGCCTATGGATACATCTAGATGGCAACGTCTAGAAGGATGTTAGTGATGTTGAATAATACAGAAGAGCAATTAAGGATAGATCTATCAATTTGACCTTAAAGTGTGACATACAATGTAAACAATACTTCTCAGCTATACTCAGGATGCCAAAACCAGCCACCTGTTTATTACTAGCTCTTCTTATGAATTCTCTCTTTTGGTTTAAAGACAATGTATGGGTAGGCTCTATAATATCTCAGAAATGGCAAAAATTCATAAAATTCTCTTCCTAATTGTCTTAAGCCTGCCTTGGTCCCCTTTCTGAATCTCAAATTACAAATTTGAAGGCTTAGATAAAATACTGTTAATATCCTATATTTATTAGAAATACCAGGCAAACATTTTAATGAAGTGTAGAAAATTTGCAGCCAGGGGCACTTCTTTTACTCTCCTTTCAACTGACTGAGGAGGAGGAGTGATTGCTGATAAAGGATTGAGATTTTAACTCTAGATGAAAAATTTTCCCAGAATTGTAACCTTAAGAAAGCAAGAGCCAACAAACTGAATTTCAATCTTACCAACTATCTTAAACAACCAATCAATAAACATTTATTAAGGACCTACTATGTGCTAGGAACTGTACTAAGCATTAGGGTACCATGCTAAACATGGGACTTCCACAATCATTGTATAGTCTCAGCTCCAGTTCTTTTCATTAAATGACTGTCTTCTCTCTTCTCACTCTCCGCTCCATCATATTCTAGTTTCTCCACCTCCCCATGTCATGCCCCCAAACTTAAAGAATTTCCACAAGTCTTATGAAAATCAATCTACTGAGTGCTACTATATATATTCTACCTAAAAGGTTCTCTATCATCCCAGGTTTCTGTACATCCTTTCTTTATCATCCTTCCAAGTTTCTATGATACTAGAGATTGTCCATCCTCCTTCTCAAGGTCTTCCAAAGACTGTGTGATCCTGGTTCTCAGAAACCTGGAGTTACAAAGTAATCTACATGAAAATTATTATTGTTAAATAAATATGAGTTGAATGACCCCATGGGTGACAGATAGTTCTTTTGTGGGGAGAAATTTCCTTTGGTTCCCTCTGTTATTCATAATCAAGATAATCTTGAAGAACAAGGAATGTGTGGATCTTCTCAACCATGCATTGAAATTATAGTGTTCCTAATCCAAAAGAATAAATTGAATGAAAATAAATGTGTTAGGTGCTAGGGATACGGACATTGTAGCACAATTTCAACCTTAAGAAACCTAAAGTTTTATGTTTGTAGATTAAAAAAAAACCAGGTATATAAAAATAGCTGCAAGATTTATATTCAATCATGTGCATACATATTTGGGGGGGGGGGCTTCAGAAAATCAGTTTTATAAGTCCAAGATGAGGTAGGCATTTGTTGTTAAAAACATATACCCAGAGGTTTCGGTGGACTTCAAGCTCAATATGGGTCAGTTGATTGATGTAGCAAATAAAAAACCAACCATCCAAACAACAACCAACCATGATCTTGGGCTACACTACTGAAGGTATAACTACTACTAAGGATGGCAAGGTAATAGTTCTGCCCCAGTGTATGCTGCTCATATCAGTTCTTATCTGGAAGATTTCATTCAGCTCTTAAACCACAGTTTAAGAAGGGCATTGAGAAGCTACAGCTCCCCGCAGAGGAGGGCATCCAGAATGGTGAAGGGCCATGAGTCCATGTCACATGATGATCAGCTTCAGTTCCTGCTCAGCTCCTGATGTAGTTTTTAAAGGAAGATGTCATTTTTTAAAAATTCATCTTCTTTTACCTTCCCCTTTTCTGTCTTCTTGACATTCCTTTCTTAAATGGGAAAGGTGTGACTATGATTGGATACAGGCCCAAGCCAAGGTCTTTGTCTCTTACTCCAAAAGAGTTAGTCTCGTTTGTCTAAAAGGCTCTGGAAACACTCTCCTTGAAAACTTCTTGGATTTCCCCACTTGATCTGACCCATGTGCACACTATTATACCTATTTTGCCGACAAGGAAACTGCAGCTCAGTAATGTTTTGCAACTTACTTATAGTCAAATAGCCAATAAACAATAAAGACCATATCCAGACTCAGATCTGCTCCTAATATCATATCCAGTGTTCTTTCCTCTGTACCATGCTAAACATAAGCAAGAATGGGTTAAGTGCAAAGTAGAAGTTTCTAGGCAAAGTGCTATGAGAAAGTTCAGAAGGGGACAAAACTCTTTCACCTAACAGAGGGGAATTACCAGGAACAAATGTTTTATCCTTGGTTTCATTTAGCTTGGAGAAAGATTTTTGAGATGCTGAGACCTTCCTAGGACCCCTAAAATCCCACCCCATGCTCATCAGGTTGTCAGTCCCCTCTGCCTTTCCCTAGGGAGACAAAGCTTGAGATAAAGTGAAGAAAAGGAAAAATATTTCAAACCTGAAAGGGGTGTAGGGGAGAGAACCTGAAGAAAGAGCCAAACATTAATAAAATACCAAACTAAATGGTTTAGCTCACAGATCACAGGACCCCAATTCCCATTTGAAACTCTTGCCATAAACTCAAACAGGGTCAGCCATGATACTAGTGAATTAAAAACGAAACTGCATGGATTCTTCATCTCTAAGAAGCTCATTTTTGTTGTAATTTGGCCATGTTCAAGAGGTTGGTGGCTTGCTTCTGTCTGTAGAGGGAAAATAGAGGCACAGACTAGTGCAGCTCTTTAAAGACAGAGAGAAGGCTTTTCAGTTAAGCAAAGACATTACACAGAAAGACCTCTGAAGCCAACTCTGATAAAATTAAGCTGGCAATTGCCTTCTTTCTTATCTGTGCCCACCCCTGTGCTGGCTCACCTTCAAGTGACGAATTAAAAAGACCAGGTTTTTAAAGAAAAAGAATGTAAAGGGGAAAAGGGGCATAATTGAGAGAACAGCATGAACAATAACCTAGCAGAAAGTGTCAGAATACCTAGATTTAAACCCTAGCTCTAACATTTACTTGTGAGCTACCTGATTTGGGCAAGTCATTTAACTTCTCTGGTCATTGATCAATAAACATTTGCTAGGCATCTATTATGGACCAAGTACTCTGCTAAGGCTGCAGATACAAATATAAATAAAAGATGGCCCCTACCCTCAGGGAGTTTATGTTTCTCATCCTTCCTTTTTGAAGAGGCTCAATGACATCACAGGGTGAGAATGGTATGTTAATTTCCTCAGGAATTAGATTTAAGTGAGGCAGGATTTCATGAAGTCCTCAGCCTCACTATCTCTCCCAAGTCATTGAAGTCCAGTAGCAAGACAAAAATCAAGACAACTGGAGATGACCCAGAATGCAGTAAATGACTTTGGCATCTTTAATGTCTGACCAAACTCTAAGCATTCCATAGTGTCTGCTTCAGCCATCTTCATTGCTGTTGGAACAAATTGTTCTCATCCACCTATTTCACTCAGGAAAGTCTTGAAGTGTTTGGGGTAGACATCCTCCTAACTTATCAGAAGGTTTGAGGTCCATCAGTTACCCTCAATCTGGTTTAGTCTATCTGCTGAGATGGTTTTACTAGGTAGGGTTTGGTCTCTGTACATGCTATAGCTTCTTGGAGCAACAAATGACAGTTGGATAGCTGGTGGACACCACAGGTGGATGAGCAGCTCTGAAAAGTGTTCAGCAAGTCCTCACACCAGAGATGCTAGTCCTCCCTGAACACCCCATATATCTATACATTTATTTATAAACATTTATGAAGCATCTGTTCTGGGCCAAGCACTGTGCTAAACTTTGAGATACAGGTACAAGCAAAAGACAGTCCCTGTGCTCAAGAAGTTTATAGTCTAACAAGGGAAGGCAAAGAAAACCTGAAAATGGGAGTGGGAGGAGGAAAGGTACTTATCACAGGGACTTGGTGTAGAGGCTAAAGAAATCCAAAATATGTGTATCCAGATGGGAAATTAGATGACATCTGAGAAGGGTCTTTCTTGTCTTCCTCTCCTCAAATGGAGGTTTAAATCTCCATGGAGGTCCCTAACTCCACCCTCCAATCAGAGAGGTAAAGTGTACAAAGGGGATATGAGTAACAAGGACGATTGGATCTTACAAGAGGATGAGGTTTCCTAATGATAAGGTTACCAGGGGCAAGATGGAAAAGCCAAAAAAAAAAAAAATCAGAGTAAGAAAAAACAGAGTTTAAAAAAAAAGGCCAGTATAGGCAAAGACATCCAAAATGAGTGCTGCTAGGCAAAAAAATGAGGAGATTTAGTCCTAAGAATCTCATTTGTAAAGTGGAGAGTTTGGACAAAATGATCTCTAAGGCTCCTCCTATAACTTAGAGATCTTAGAATATGCATTGTGTGCTCCTCTGAGCTTCCCCATTTTGCCCTTCATCCAGGATTTCACCTTTCCCCCATCTTCCTTTTTCAGCACTCTTTTTATGAGTTCCCCATTTGAATGTAAGCTCCTTAAAAGCAGTGGCTGTCTTTTCTTTTTTGCCTTGTTTTTGTATCCTCAGTGCTTAGCATAGCGCCTGGCGCATGGTAAATGCTTGTTACTGTTGAGTCCAACCCAGTTGTGTTTGACACTCCAAGGCCCCATTTGAGATTTTGACAAAGATATTGCAGGGGTTTTACATTTCCTTCCCCAGTTCATTTCACAGATGAGGAAACTGAGGCAAACAGGGTTAAAGTGACTTGTCCATAGTCATACTGCTAGTAGGTGTCTAAGGATGGATTTGAACTCACAAAGAGGAGTCTTCTGACTCCAAGCCCAGTATTCTAGCCACTGTCCCACCTCACTGCCTGGTAAGTAATTAATAAATGCTTTTTGACTCATTATATTATTGCTACATTTTAAAAAACATTTTAAGCAAAAACAATGAAGCCTTGTATGCACACAGACAAAAATGATCAGAAAGGGGCATAAACTGTGTGTTAGCATCGTTATTATTTTGATGAATTATGTATTTGTAAATTAAATAATTGTGATTGCATGGTTTTATTTGGACCTTCTCCTCCTAAAAATTATTTCTGGGTATTTTTTAGGGCTGTTATTCAATGTATAATTTTTGAGGTATTTTAAAGGACCCCAGGCCCTGCTCTAACTCTCTTAAACGGGTATGATCTTAGCAAATTGTTCCCTCTCTCTTGTCCTCAGCTACAATTTACAAAAAAGATTTGACTAGATTCACTCTAAGACGCCTTTCAGCTCTGTAGTTTGTTCCAATGAACTGTAAATGAGAGAGCTGAAATTGGATGACCTCTAAAGCTGGCTCCAGCCCCAGCATCCTCTGCATCTCTGATTCTGTGACTTCCAAATGCAATCTCCCAAGTTAACAGAGCTGTACTATTTTTAATTGAATAAATCAGTTTTGTTTAAGATCTTTTTTCCTCCTTTCTTGATTTTTTTTTTCTGCTCCTGTTCTGAATTTCACCACTTTGTGAGAAGGCCCACTGCCCAGCAGCTGTTTGCTTGGTCCTCTGTGCTATAAAGAGAAGCAGCAATCTTTCTCACAGTTGTATACATATTTACATTGTTCCTTTGAAGTGTGTTGTCTCTCTCTGGGCCCTGAGCCAGCTTTGTTCAAGAATCTGAAGCTGGACCAGTCTTCTCCCTCTCCAATACTGTGAATAATTATTTTCCTCTCTTTCTCTCTCTCTCTCTCTCTCTCTCTCTCTCTCTCTCTCTCTCTCTCTCTCTCTCTCTCTCTCTCTCTCTCTCTCTCTCTCTCTCTCTCTCTCTCTCAGATTTAGACTTTTAAAAAAAATGATAAGAAATTCAAAAAAATTATTCCTATTGATGTGAATTTAGCTGCCCTGGAAACTACTATTGGCAGATATTCATCTGTGTTCATCTGGTCTTAGTCACCAGAAGCAATTTTCTAAATGACTGCACTGGAGCCCTACATGGAATTCTAGTGGAAGTGGAGTTTTCGCCAAATGAAGTGTATAGGATTGCGCTCTTGGTGGTCTTTTCCTGATCCTTTCATCTGTTTCCATCTCATAACTAATTTGTTTTTCCTAACTTGGGAAACACTCAGAGGTTGGTTTTGCCCTCTTAAAGTCCTCATTTGCTCATGTTCACATATATTTTTAATACATTTTGTCATTTGTAATACTTCAATACTGATTTCATTAGTATGTTGTTCCCTCCATTGTTGTAGATTACAACCACTGAACACCTTTGTGAATTATCATTTATACTTGCTCTAGCCAAAAAAATTTTTTTTTAATTCCCCACACTTTCTTCAGCCCCTGCAGCCAGCCTTTTGATGATGTACCTCTCTCCACTTAGCCAAGTACATCCTTGGATGATAGACATACATCCATCGCCAGGTCCTCACTTGAAGCTTTTCCAGGTTGGTAGGACCTGCCAGAGATTATGCTTTGCTGGCAAAGCTTCTGAGAGCTCAGGGTCACCTCCATACCATGATGAATCACTGGAGGATGATTTTTGAGTAAGTTATATAGGACACTGTCCAGAAATTATCTCCATGCCATATGTTTATTGAGTTGGAAAAAGAAATCCATGTGCTATATGTATGCATTTAGAGAGGAAAATCCAGAATGTCAGATCTAAAAGGAACCTTAGAGAACATCTAGTCCATCACCATCACCCTATGCCCGCTCTCTTTAATTTCTCAGTATAAATAATGTGCCCTATACATGTATTGGTGTTGGTAAGTCCCCTTTTTCCTAACAGGAAACTTGAAGAACAAAATATTGCATTCACATCCAGGATTGTGTTCTCTGTAATTTTCCATCTTCAGCATTCCACTCTCTCATATCCCTCTCCTTTCCACCCCAAAATATTGAGAAATAGCAAATGATCTGATTTTCAGTCTGTCTTTGTTTCTATTGTAAAACACCACCACCATCACCAATAACAAAACTTCTGTGTTGTAATAGTATGTGCTACAAAAGACTGGATTCTGTTCAGCCTCCAAAGGAAGGAGCTGTATAGTGACTGCAATTTTATTTCTTCTCACTCACATTATAAGGCAACTGAAAGTGAACAAAGGAAAACTCCAAATCCCTTCAGAACTTACTGATGACTTCATACCTTGTGCTGAAGTTGCAACAAGTTTATAGAAGGAGAAATGTTTAAAGATGAATTTGTAACATGTGACAGCAAGGACCCTGGCATGCACAGGAGGGCCTGCTGTACACGTTCTTAGATCTGATTTTCTAAAAGGAAAGCAACTTCTGAGGGGGCAATAATCACTATCAAACACATATATCATTCACTTAGTTCAGGGGAAAAAGTCAACACCCTGAATTCAGAGAAAATACAAACAGAGAAACAAAGATCAACCAACAGACAAGGCATCCAACTGTCTGATCATAAGCAATACTCACACCACAGATTTAATTATCATCTCTATGCTAACAATACTCAGACCTACCTCTCTTCTAAACCACCCTATTGACTTCCAGTCTGGCATCTCCAGCTGCCTTTCATACATCTCAAACTGGATGTCTAGTAGTCATCTTAAACTCATTATTTCCCCCGCTAAATTCTTCCTCCCTCTAATCTTCACTATTACTTTCGAGAGCATCACCATCCTTTCAGTCCTGCAGACTAAAAATCTAAGAGTCATATTGAACTCTTCACCTCTCACCCACCAGGTCCAACCCTTGCCAAGACCTGTTGATTTCACCTTTGCAACATCTCTCAAATATGTCCCACTTCTCTACTCTGACATGACTATGACTCTGATTTATACTCTCATCACCTCATGCCTTGATTTTTGCAATAATGTGCTAGTGAATATACCTGCTTCACATCTCTCCCTATGCCAATACTTCTTCCTTTTAGTTACTTGTTTTTCTAAAGTACAGTAGTGGTCATGTCACAACCTTTCTCTCCCACCTACCCACCCTCCCTACATACAATAAACTTCAGTGGCTCCTTATCAACTCCAGAATCAAATGTACAATCCTCTGTTTGGCATTCAAAGCTCTTCATAACTGACCCTCCTCCTATCTTTTCTCTTTCCTATTTTCTTATCCTTCACTTCCATGTTCTATTTGATCCAGTGATACAGGTTCCCTTCCTGTTCCATGAACAAAATACTCCATTTCTAGTCTCTGGGGATTTTTTCTGACTGTTTTCCATGCCTAGAATGCTCTCCCTCTTCATCTCTGCCTTTTAACTTCCTTGACTCCTTTCAAATTACAACTAAAATCCCATCATCTACCAGAAGCCTTTCTCAACTCCTCTTAAGTCTAGTTCCTTCCCTCTCTTATTTCCTATTTATCCTATATATAGCTTATTTGTATATGTTTGCCTTCCCTATTAGACTGTGAGCAGGAACTGTTTTTTACCTCTTTTTATACCCCAGCACTTAGCACATTGCCTGTCACATAATTCTTAATATTGATTGATTATTAATAACTTCTCTGTTGCTTTATCTGCTTATGCTCAAGGTCTTTAATTGAGTTTCTTCCACATGAGAGCTTTGATAATTTCATTTTAAATATATATATATAGAGAGAGAGATAGATATAGTTCTGAATCACTCTCTCTCTCTGACTCCTTCCCCTTTGACTGTGATTTTCTTGGAAAATGGACCTCAAAGTCATTTCAAGCCCATGGTAGTTTTGTGTAGTTCTGTTTCCACAGGGTGATGAACAATGGAGGAGGGATGTGGAGTGAATATGTTATGGGATTGGGAGTGATAATAAGTCATTGAATAATTACCTTGTTTGGATCCTTGGTGTCCTATAGCATGGGACCAGCTGAAATTGCTTTATCTCTTATGAGTAACTTAGAAGTTGGAGGGGTCATGAGAATGGGAGAAAATGTCCAATCATCTTGTGACCCTAAGTTCTTGTAAAGCCCTTCCTTTATAAAAACCCTGTGAGGAAGTTAATGCAAATATTTTTATCCTCATTTTGTAGATGAGGAGACTGAAGTGAAGGAAGGGTAAAGGATTTGCCCACAATCAAAATAAACAAGTATTTATCTGGAAGTTTCTGTACTAGATCCTGAGAGAAAGTTAACAAGGTTCCCACAGTGGTACCTTACAAGTCAAGTCAGTATTTAATTAATTTATCCATTTAATCATGTCTATTATTGTCCTGTGCATAAAATGTCACCCAACTAGGTAAGTATGGTAGGGATTCAGAATAGAAGAATTTCAGGGATGGAAGGGATCACAGAGTCATCTAATCCAACCTGTGTCCAAACAGAGAATCCTCCTACAATATCCTAGACAGAAAACCGTCCAGCTTCTATTTGAACACCCATAGAGATAGGCAACCCGATACTTCCCAAGGCATCCTGTTCTATTTTTGGACAGCTCCATTGGGAATACTTTATATGACACCACAATCTGTCTCACTGCAATTTCCTCTGCCCCTGGCTCTATCCCTTGCCGAGACTTGACTTTTTGCAACTTCCATTCATTATTCTTGGCCTTCAAGAGATGGATAGAACAAGTCTAATCCTTCTTTAAATCTAGTTCCTAACCAAAAATCTAGAACTCTATCTACTACACAAAGGGACCTTAGAGATCATCTAAGATTTTTTTAGATTAGAAAACTGAGCTTCAAAGGCAAAGTCATTTTGTTAATGTCACATATCAAATAAGTGTCAGAGATAGTGTTCAAAACCAGGTCTCCTGAGTCTCTTTCATTTCTCTTTATTATGTTATCTAGGCAACTTTTTAGTCAACTTTTTCAGAGGCAGGTAAGTGACCCAGTGGATAGAGCACTGGACCTGGAGTCAGGAAGATTTGAGTTCAAATTAAATTACAGACACTTCCTAGCTGTGTGGCCCTGGGCAAGCCGCTGAAGATCTGTCTCTCTCAGTTTCCTCAACTGTAAAATGAAGAAAATAATAACCCCTGGCTTGTTGTAGGAATTAAATGAGATAATATTTGTAAAACACGACAGTGCCTGGTGCTTAATAGATACTTAATCAATATTTGTTTCCTTTCTTCCTTTACATAAAGCCAATAATCACACATATCAAGTCAGTTTCCAGACCTTGTCATGTTTACCTCCACACTCATATGGCCACCATTCTAATTCAAGACCTAATCACTTCTCACCTGAGCCTTTCAAATACCCTTTTAATTGGTCTCCCTGTATCATTTCTCCTCACTCCTAATTTGTTCTCCATAAAGTCACCAAAATGATTTTCCTAAATTACAGATGCAATATTCACCCCCCATAGACCAGTCATTAAATTCCAGTGCCTCACTCTTATCTCTGAGATCAAATATCAGCTATTCTTGTTTGACATTTAAAGTTCTTCACAACCTAAACCCATGCCAGTTTTATTACACACTTCTCCCTTCCAAGATGCTACCTTTCATACACACTGGTCTTCATGAAGTTTCTCTTACATGACTCTCCATGTCTGATTTCCATGCCTTTGCCCTGGTTGTCATCCATTCCTAAAATACTCTCCTTCACTTCATCTCACCTCTAGGAATCACCAGTTTCCTTCATGACTCTACTCAAATATATACCTCTATTTATCAGTTCTTTCTCTGGAAACAAATGGCATCTTTCTACATGTCCATTATAGTTAATTTGGGCATTTATAATAGTCAAGATATGTTATTCACTCAAAGTCATTCTTTCCATATTTTTCTAAAATCATTGAGCCCATTGTTTCTTATATCACAGTAGTATTGCATCAAGATCATATACCACAACTTGTTCAGTCACTCCGCAATTGATGGGCATGCCTGCAATTTCCAGTTCTTTGCCACTGCAAAGAAAGCTGATCTAAACATTTTGGAACATGCAGGTTCTTTTTCCTTTTCCCAAAATTATCTTCATAAATAGACCAAGTAGTGATATTACTGTATAACTTTTTGGACATAATTCCAGATTGTTCCCCAAAATGGTTGGATCAGTTCACAATTTCACAAACAGTGAATGTGTCTCAGTTTTTCCTCATCCTCTCCAACATTTGTCAGATTCTCCTTCTATCATTTTAATTTTTTTTTTAACCAAAAGTGGAAACTTGTTTAATATTTCTCTACCATAATACTGAAAGGCATAATAATTTGAGTTACACACCTGAACTGAAAGGAGTCACAGAATCAGGTCTTCCTTTTGCATTTAACAATATATACAATATACAATATAAAATAAATGCATTTCTACAAATTGACATTTGTTGGAGCACACAGTATGATACACATCACAAAAATATATAGTCAATTGCTTTACTTCTATAGCCCTTCTATGGTTTAGATGCCCTCCTATCATTTCAACCAACCTGGCAGGTAAAGTAATATCTCAAGGCTGTTTTCATTTTAATTTCTCTAATCAATAATGATAACATTTTTTTCATATGATTATAAATTGTTCTGATTTCTTTATCAGAAAACTCTCTGTTTATATTTCCTTTGGCCATTTATCGACTGGACAATGTCTCATGTTCTTAGAGATTTGACAAAGTTCTTTATGCTTTTTAGATATCAGATCTTTATCTGATAAACTGTCTCTAAAATTATTTTTGTAGTTTGGGACTTTCCTTCTGATCTCAGCTACGTTTGTTTTCAATTTAATGTAATCAAAATTATCCATTTTATGCCTAACTTTGCTCTCTCTTGTTTATTCATAAATTATTCTCCTATCCATAAGTCTAAAAAGTAATATGTTCCATGTTCATCTAATTTTCATGTAAAAATCTCTCTTTATATCTAGATATAAATTTGGATATCAAGAAATATAATTGATAAAAGGAAATATGTATAGAATAATTTTACACACACACACACACACACACACCTACACACATATATAATTTATGTCCAATGGTAGCCATCTCTGGGCAGGGGGAGGAAAGAAAAAAAAAGAAATTTACATGATAATTTTATTGTATATTTGAATAGAAGAGCAAGTTATATATAATAAATTTGTAGTTTCATGTACAATCATCGTTTTTATTGTACTACTATAGAAATGCTTGATTTATTCCATAAATTGAAAATAATATTTAATAATAAACAAAAAGATTCTACTTAAGTGCAACCTCCTACAAGAGGCCTTTCCTGATCTCTTGAGCTACTAGCTCTCTCCAAAGATGACTTTCTGCCTGTTTTGCCTGTGTTTTGAATGTGGTTACATGGGATGTCCCAAAAGTCTTAGTGCAACTTTAAGCTTTCATAACTTTAAACTGCACAAAAACTTTTGAGATACCCTGGAGATGTACACATTATTGTTTTCTTTTGCATTAGAATCCATACTCCTTAAAGTCAGATTCTGTTCCACATTTGTTTGTTTGCTTTTTAACTGTCAGAGCTAAGTATACATCTGTATATATATATATATATATATATATATATATATATATATATATATATATATCCTGATACATCTGTAGGTATTTGATAAATACTTGATTGAGTGATTGATTGGTTGTACTCTGTATCTTCCAATCTGACTAGCAGCCATATTTCTGCCTTCTTTGGAAGACATGTCCTCTTACAAAGAAAAAAGCTTATGAGACAATCAAAATTTTCCCTGAGTAGCCTCTCTGGGATGGATATGCAATATTTCCCAAGTAAGAATGATTATATATGGGAATAACATCTCCAAAATTCCCTTTGGGAGTGAAGGGCTTTGAGCACTGGTCCTATAAGATGTTTTTGTCTTCCATCTAGTCTCTCATATCATTAGAATTCAATACCACACTTTCCTGATTGACTTAATGGATATAATTGAAAGGACAATAGGGACGAAGCTTTTAAACTTCTTAACACGTTTTGCCAGTGAAATTTAATAATATGTCATTGACAGCATGGAGATGTTCATGGAATAATAGACTTACTGGACATCTGTATTTGTTTTTCATTGTCTTGCCATCTGGGATCACTGCCCACAACATGATTTCCTTCAGTCAGTAATGGTGCCAGGCCATCATCCCTCTGAAACTGAACTGCTCACTCTAGAAATCCACATTATAATGCAGGCTTGACAAAAGGAGATCCAGCTGTTGGGCCAAGTTTTTGGTTTGGTATGTCTGAATTCTTTTTAACTTTGTTTCTAATCATTGGCACAATAGCATTGAGGAGGGAATGTCTCTTGTCAGGAAGGATGCTTTAAGATCTCCTTTACTTTCATTTCTCTTTTTCATATTTAAGCATCAATCTTTTAAAAGATCCATGGTTTCCATAATATCCTTTCCAGTTCTGTGTCAACAATACACTAGGTCACTTACTAGCAGCAGGGCAACTTGAGAGAGAGATAGAAAACAGTATGCCCCAAGTAAGTCAAACCACCCCTGTTTCCCCTCAGATCCTGTTGAAAACAGCCCAGGATCCTGAACTCAAGAGCCTTGGTAGTAACAAGGCTATCTATTGATTGCCCTAGGGAGATGCAGCTCCTTGTTTTGTGTTCATCCTTCGTTGCTGAAGAGGACCATGCCATCAGGGAAATGATGACATAACTTATACTTGACTTTGTTTTGAGTGAGGAAGGGCTGGGCAAGGTCACCAGCCTCACCTCCTGCAGAGCCATCTGAATCCAGTGACCAGATATTCATCAGGATGACTGGAGATGATCCACGATGCACTGGAGACCTTGAGTCCTTTAGGCCAAGGTCTTTGCAGGTACTTTGCAGGTGTTAGAACCACAGTTATGGAAAACCCAAAAAGGGAAATACTTATCACCAAAATCTTTAGTATTGTCAAATGTTCAACATTAGAAATTGTTGTGATTTCATCAGTGGAAATAATATCAAAGAAAAAACTGAACCCTTCTACATATACAGTTTCCTCTATTAGAATGTAAGTTCCTTGACAACAGAAACTGTCTTACTTTTCTATTTGTATCATCAGCAATTACCACAATACTTGGTTTGCAGTTCTTAACAAATGTTTTGCTCATGCATTCTTTCATTCATTCTGTCCTTCAAATATTTCAAAACATCCTGATTTTGTCCATGTAGGAACTCCTATTGACAGAGCAGATGACAGGCTTCCTCACCTTCCCCTTTCCCTTCACTGACCCATTAGTAAATGGTTTTATGAGCTGCTGGAGCCTAAAAACATCACCCAGTGAGTAGATTTCTTGAGATAAATCTCTCTAAATTCAGCCAAGATGTTCAATCAAGCAACAAGTATTCATTAAATGCCTCCTATGAGTCAGGCACTAAACCTCTCGGATGGCAGATACACCATCTACTATTGGTTTTATACTCAAAAGCTTCTCAGATTGGGAGAACTTGTTAGAGCTTGTCCTCCACTGGCATGATCATCAAGAGCCCAGGGTATCCATTACACTCCATCCCAGATCTCAAAGGAAGACTTCAGTGGACGTTCCTTTTTTTCTCAGTCTATTAATACTTTCCAAAAGACATCAAATATAAGAATATTAGAAAGTGTATTCTTTTTTTCAAAATTATCCTAGTAAAGAACAATAAGAGGCAAGCTATTTGGCAAATGAGAAATATACTAATGCTAATTCATTGGCTCTGCCCTTTGCATTATTTTTCCTCTTTACTCCTCTTAGGTTAACATTTTATTTTGTTTTAAGACTTGGTTTTCTATGTCACCCAGGATGAAAAAGTAGGGGCTACTCATGGGCCTAGTCCCCTTATGATCAGTACAGGAACTTTGGTTTGCTCTGTTTCAGACCTGGGCAAGGTCACCCCTCCTTAGACAACCTGGTACCCACACACACATCGAGGAGCTTGCCACATTGTTGCTGGACTGGACAGTTCAGAAATCCCAAACTTAAAAGACGATCTGCCAACCTCAGCTTCTCTAGTGGATGAGATTATAGATGTGTGCTATCACTCCCAAACCACACTGATATCATGAACAAATGACATACACCCTCAGTGTTCAGATGAACAAACCTTTGTGAGGCTCCGACAAAGGGGCTCCTGATGATAGAAGTAGATGAGAGTGCAACGTGGTGCAGTTCCCAGGCCCTGGGAAAGAGAGGACATAGGTTCAAATCCCAACTCTTCTGCTTACTCTGTGTGTGTGTGTGTTTGTGTGTGTGCACACGTGCATGTGTGTGCATGTGGGTGCATAGCCATGCACCCACATGCTTGTCCTTGACAAGTTTTTTAACTTGTCTCAGCCTCAGTTTCGTTGTATGTAAAAAAAGTGGGGGAGAAGCTAAGTCAGACATTCTAAAGTGCCTTCTAGTCCTAAATCTATAATGCTATCATAATGGAACATTCAGCCAGAGAAAACACCCAAGATCCTGCTGTTAACCCTGGTGTCTTTGCCTAGGGAAGCAGAGCCAGTCAAATAATAGAACCCTTATTTGGGGCTCCTGCTCAAAAACAAAAGCCCCCTTTAGTCAAGTTATGTTTGAGTAGTGAAATTAGGCATTAGACATCATGTCTTCTGATATCAATCGAATTGTCAGAGCTGCCATATCAAACAGAGGAGCTGTCTGCAAAAGCATACTGTGGTTTAGGATAAGAGAGAAAAGCCCAAAAAAAAAAAAAAGAGTGAAATAAAACAACAGGCTCAGTCTTTGGTGAAGAAAGAGATTAAAGAAAAAGGCAGCACTGTTCCCCCATGGATATCTCTTCAGGAAGGGTATTTCATGTGAGCCCCCACTGGCCTGGCTGCTGTTCCTCTCTTTTATTGCTCTCTCACTAGACCTGGGTTAGTTTGAGGAAAGGTTTTTTTTTTTTAATAATATTTTATTTTTTATAATTATACATAATGATAGTTTTCAAGATTCATTTTTTATAAAATTTAGATTTCCAAAACTTTTTCTCCTCCCTCCCTCTTATCCCTGCTCCCCAAGGCAGCAAGCAATCTGATATAGGTTGTACATGTACAATCATAGTAAACAGATTTTCACATTAGTCATGTTGTGAAAGAAGAAACAGAAAAAAAGGAAAAAGCCACAAAAACAATAAAAAATTGAAAATAGTATGCTTTAATCTTCCTTCAGACTCCATAGTTCTTTCTCTGAATGTAGACAGCATTTTCTATCATGAGTTTTTTGGAATTGTCTTGGATCATTGTACTGCGAGAAGAGCCAAGTCAATCACAGTTGATGGTTGTACAACGTTGCTGTTACTGTGTATGAAAGTTATTCCTTTTCCTTGGATATTGTTCTCTGTTGTTCTTGCTAAGGAAGATGAAGAGGTACGTGTATATGTGTGTATTTGTGTTCGTGTTTGTAAAGGAATAATTTGACTCATTTACTCTAGTTGCCCACAAACTCAAAGCAAGTGGCCTCTACCACAGGGCGAGAGTCCAATCCTCAGACTAATGATTGGATTTCCCGTTACAGCACAGCGCCAAGGGCCTCCTTCTTGTGCTGCTGATTTGAAGTATATTGCTCTGTCTTACTATGATGTGCTCTAAAATGGGGAAAGCAGCAATTCCTTACCAAGCCAGAGGCTATTATTTTGTCTTGATTGAACCTATCACTTGATGCTTCCCTGACTTCCTTAACCTGAATAGTTCAGCTCATCACTAATATTCCCCATAAGTCTCATATCATGTCCAGGTTAAGATATATTTTTCTTCTTCAGTGGCAATATCTAGCATTTATTGAGCAACCACTGTGTGTGTTTCTTATAAAGAATAAAGGCAAGGTCCCAGCTCACAATTCAACAAACATTTATTCAGCACCAACTATGTACAAAGCATTATTCTAGGCTGTGATTCAGTCATTTAGTCCTATCTGATTCTGTATGACCCCAGATGGGATTTTCTTGGCAAAGATACTAGAATGATTTACCATTTTCTTCTCCAGTGCATTAAGGCAAACAGAGGCTAAGTGACTTGCCAAAGGTCACACAGCTAGTGAAGGTCAGAGTCTAGATTTGAACTCAGGTCTTCCTAACTCCAGGTCAAGTGGTCTATCCACTGAGCCACCTAGTTGTCTCTATTATTCTAGGTATTAAGTATATGAAAATATGCAATCCATGTGCAAATTAGGACCAGCTCTTGGACTAGGTTTGTTTTGCACCTACCCAGAGTTTCTCTAGGAACTCCAGAATTTGTCTTGTGACCCTTTTAAATATCCTTAGTTCCTTTGCAAGCATTAAGGCTAGTAAGGCATTATATATAGAACAATTTATTTAACACTCCCCCCACAAAAAAGCAAAAAATAGTACATACAGTATTTTACCTTATCTTCTCAACGGTAGAACAAAACAATTTTCCTCCCCTTTCTGAAGCGCACCAAGCAACCTCTGCTCTGATGGATATCAACTTCAATATGAACCTATCCAATTCTCATGATTCATTGTACCAACAGAGGGATAGGTCTGGGTTTCTCTTTGGCAAACTCCTTAAGCAACTAGATGGCACAGCAGATTCAGCATTTGCTTTGAGTAAGGAAGACATGAATTAAAATCTTGTCTCCGATACTTGCTAATTGTATGACCCTGGGAAATTCACTTAACCTCTTTCTAGCCTCAATTTCTTCAACTGTGAAATGAGAGTTAAAGTAGCATCTACTTCCAGGGTTGTTGAATGAAAGAATAAATAGATAAATTAGATAAATAAAAACACCCTTAAATGGTCCCTACCTTTAAGGAACTTATAAGAAGTTTATAATCTATTATACAGGACACATAGAAAATAGAGAAAGGACCAGATATAGGCAAAAAGATGGCCTGAGTAATTTGTTTTTATCATTATGTCCTTTGGGGGACCACTTCTTCACTGGCTCAAGTTTTGATGGTCAACTTTCCCCAGACCTTACTCTAGTATCTCCCTCAGACCCACCCCCTTCAAGAAACAACCTTGCTTTATATTTTTCCCAATTTCCTTGCAATTAAAATTTAGGATCACATACAACAGCAAAACCAGTCCATGAGGACCCAGTGCATAAAAAACAATACGTTATTTCTGTTGCCAGTCTATGTGGAGGCTTGGTAAACCTGCTTCCAGAAATTCTCAGTGGAGTGTGGTTCTTCCCATCTCCATCTCAGAGCACTACAGAAATCCTTCAGCTGTTTCTTACTGGCTTCCTAAATGGTAATGAAAATCTTTTGAATTGGCTAATGAACTAGAACTGAATGTATCCATAAGAGGTTTGAACAGGTGAAAACTTTAATAGCTTTAGCAGCTTTGGGGTTCAGAGAAATGAGAGAGATGAGAGACAGAGGTGAAAGCAGCAGAAGCAGCAGTAGCTTGCCACTCATTCTTTTCTCTCCTTACTCAGCCACCATGAGGCAATGAACACATGGTGCTGCCTCTTTTTTTTTGTATTCATTCTTTCCAGATCATAGATGAATAACTATTAAGTCTCAAAGTTAGAAGAGAGTGATACATGACTTTGTAAGATTTGAATGTTTGGAAGATCATCCAGAGTTCCAGCAAGTGGAATCTAAAACAAAGTCTACAGTAACTGCAATAGCTCAGCCTGGTAAAAGGTTACCTCTTAGGAGTTACTGGCTTGACCCAGCTCAACAGTGAATAAACTCAGCAACTAAGACACTGTGTCCTGCAAGAAAGGAAGTAACTCATCCATCACCTATGCTATACTCATAAGTTAAGCTGATGAGGACAGTATTTAACTTTGAACCCGCTCTTTCCAGGGACTGAGGTAGTAAATGGAAGAATGTCCCTGATTTGGAAGATTGTTCTATTTATTATATCTTTCCAATAAATATTCCTTTGTAAAAACTAATTAATGTTAATTTGCTATTATTGATATTGGGTAGATTTTAATTATATGGGTGTAAAGGCACCCACACTGGCATACCCAGGATGGCTGCTAGCACAGGTTCTTGGATCTACTTTACTAGGAAAGATAGCTGTTTAAGGGATCAACAATCCTTTTTAATTACCTTCACCAGTTCAGGGGGTAAGTCAGCACCTTGAACTTTAGAGAAAATACAAACAGAGAACATATAAGCAGAGAAATAAAGACCAACAGACAGGGCTCTACTGCCTGAATCAAAGCAATATTTCTATGTATTTTACATACATCCCTAGATCAAAAGAGTCTTTACATATGAGCAATTGGGAAGCTCTGAACATATGGCCACTTATAGTCTTAACCAGTGAATCACAATATCCTTCTCATAAGCAAGCCCTCCAAAGTAAAATATCAACTCAAAGTATATATACACTTCTCAGATCCAGAAGGCATCACAACTCTTGTGACTTAGTGCCTCATTAGAAATTAGTGAAAGGTGTAAAAGCCTTCCTACAAGCAAGACTCCCCTAAGCAAGTTTCCCTTAAATGGCTCCATATAAGGCCCATTAACAGGCTGGGAAGACCTTAAATCTCATTAATATTACAATGGGGACTCAAGTTATACTATTAGCTATCACCCCAAGCCTTCAGGATTACTCCTTAGAAGCTCAGGGGAGAAGTAACATACGCATACCTCAGGTTTTTTGCAGGTTTGGTTCTAGACCACCACAATAAAATGAATATTGCATGAATTTTTTGACTTCCTAGTACATATAAATTAGTTTTCCACTATACTATAATCTATTAAGTGTGCAATAGTATTATGCCTTAAAAAAGTACCTACCTTACTTTAAAAATACTTTATTGCTAAAAAAATATAATGTCAATCATAACCTAAACCTTCAGCAAGCAGTAATGTTTCTGCTGGTCAGTATTGAAGGCTGCTGGTTGATTAGCCAGGTGGTTGCTGAAGGTTAGGATAGCTGTAGCAATTTCTTAAAATAAGACAGTAACAAAGTTTGCCTCACAGATTGACTCTTCCTTTCACTTGAGTGCTTAGAGGCCACTGTAGAGTTATTAATTGGCCTAATTTCAATATTGTTATATCTCAGGGAATAAGAAGACCCAAGGAGAGGGAGAGAGATGGGGAACCATTAATCAGTGAAGGAGTCAGAACACACACATTTACCAATTAAGTCCACCATCTTATAAGGATGTGGTTCATGGCAAAAACTCACACCAACTTCTCAGCACTAGCCTTCACTGTGCCCACTCCAGAAAAAGGTGTATCCAGCTCCAGCTTCAGTAAGCTGGACTTCATTTGCCAACCTTGTTTCACTCAGGACTGCTATTTGGATGTGATACCTGTTCTATTGCAATAAGAACAGATCTTCTTTCAGGATCTACTGGATTTTGTGCTGTCTATTAGTGAGTGCATGTTCCATGTGCCAATGGTGAATGGAATCATCTTTGCAGAAGTTTTCATACAGTTTTTTGTGTTTTGATCACATAATGGGATTCCCCAACTGCTGTTGTAATCAGGTCAGTGGTTGGGTAAGCAGGCAAAGTTTAAGGCACTTTTCTAGCCCCCTTCCTCACACCAGAAGGTGAGTAGTGCAATCCTTAAAAGGCTACTCAGACATCCAGGGGCTGCCAAGTCCCACTGCTACTTCCAGTAAGAAACAACCCTATGGCCTGGGCTGCCTGTGTATAGGGTTGTGACTACACCTCCCAGTGTATCCGCACCTGCCGCTTCATTACTTGCCTGTCACCCAGGACTTTGAGGCATAATAGTGAAATGATGTGGGCAATGTGATGTCTTTTGATTCATGCCTAAATTGGATTTAAGTGAGGCAGAGTTGCACGAAGTAGTCAGCCTCACTCTCTCCTCCTGAGTCATCATAGACCAATGGCAGGACAGAGTCAGGATTGCTGGAGATGGCTCAGTATGCAGTGGATGATCTTAGCATCTTTGGTTTCTAACCAAGCTCTAAGCACTCCACATCCACAACCTGCTTCATCTACCTTCATGGCCATTGGAACAAATTGTTCTCTTCTGCACATTCCACTAGATGAATTCTTCACATTCTTAGGGTAGACACTCCCCTAACTCATCAATGGGTTTGAGAACCCTTGGTTACCCTCAACCTGGTTTGGCTTGTCTGCCAAAATGGTTTACAGGGGTGGCCACTGCACATGCTGCAGCTTCTTGGAGCCACAGGTGAGAGTTAGGCAGAACAGGTGGACACCAAAGGTGGAAAGAGCCCTGAAAAGGGCTCAGCAGGCCTCACATCAAAGGTACTGGCTTTTCCTGAGCACACCCTACACCTACGCTTTGATTCAGAATGCAACTCCAATGGGCTGGCCACTTTGTTCGAATGCCAAATGTATGCTTGCCAAAAAGACTATTTTATGGAGAACTTGCATGAGGCAGGCGATCACATGGTGACCAGACGAAACGATACAAGGACACTCTCAAGGTCTCTTTCAAGAACTTTGGATTTGACTGTGCAACATGGGAGATCCTGGCACGGGACCATTCAGCATGGTGTGCCCACATAAGAAAAGGTTGGACTCTTTGAGCAAAGCAGAATTGAGACAGCACAAAGTAAATGCAGGATGCACAAATTTGGGATATCTACCCCAAATATTCAAATGGACTATCTGTGTCCAACTTGTGGTAGAACATTCCAAGCTCGTATTGGTCTGATCAGCCACAGTCAGACACATTAAAATTTCACTTTACAATGGTGATGTCATTTTGGTCCTCTTCAAAGACAAAGGACAGCAACCAGAAACCAGAACCAGTTCATGGCACCCAAAATAATAACAGTAGTAACATCAGAGATCACTGATCACAATCACCATAACAGATATAACAACAATGGAAAAGTTTGAAATATTGTGAGAAATTACCAAAATGTGAACATGCACTATTACAAAAATGGTGCTAATTGGCTTTCTCATCTCACAGTTGCCACAAACCTTCAGTTTGTAAAAAGTACAATATCTGTGAAGTACAATAAAGTACAATAAAATGAGGTATGCCTGAAGTTGATCTCTCAGGAATTGACTCTCAAGTTCTAGTAGGAGTTGGGAGTGAGCCCCAAAGGTATGTACTGCACATACAATGGCAATCAATCAATTAATCAATATTTATTAAGCATCTATTATGGGCCAGGTGTCATGCTAAGACTGGAGATACAGAGAAAGAATTGATTGATAGCAGAGCATTTGTAGCCGCAATCACCCTAGCTCATCTAAGATGACCTGCTAGCCTAAATTCTTTGATCTGCTTTATAAAGGAAAGACAGTTTAAAAGGAGTTAACAACCCTTCTTTAACTAAACATATATAAGTCATTCACTAGTTCAGGGGAAAGGTCAACACCCTGAATGTGGAGAAAATACAAGCAGAAAAATTAGCACAAAGATCAACAAACAGGGCTCCAATTGTCTGACAAAATAATACAGTCATCTAATACAGCCACCTACATACCCAACCCATTGGGAAGCACCAACAAGATCCGAGTAGTCGGGGGAGTGAGGGGGTTCTTCACAAACAGCTACTCAAATTCCCATCCAGTGAATCACAAGGTCCTTCTCATAAGCAAAACTCCCAAAGCAAAACACCAACCTCCCAGTGCATATAGTTTCAACTAATAGACTCAGAGCCAGAAGGCATCACAACCCAAGTGACTCAGCACAGCTGTGAACTACCAGGATTCAAAGGAGACTGAGCCTTCAGATGTTTTCAATAAGCCTGGGAAACTGAACTCCAAAAAGAAAACAACAAAAATTCCACTTTGCCTACTCTTACAGCATTGTACAAGGTTCTAAGGCAGAGGTTCCCAAATTTATTTGGCCTACTGTTCCCTTTTCAAAAAAAATTACTCAGTGCTCCACTCCCCCCAAATCTACTTTACTTAACACTTTAAAGTTGTTTATTTTTAATTTGTGTCATTTTTTTAAAATAAAATAGTTTTAAAAAGGATTAATCTTAAATGTTATATTGAACTTTGTAGAGTTTTTCTGCATTGAAATTTTGATGATGCAATATTGCATCATGTAACCACATAGTATTATATTGTAAATAAGTAATTACATGCCCATATTCCTGCTGATGCATGCTGGACTTCCCAACAATAAGCAACTTGTTTGCCTGCCAGCACTTGCTTGTTAAGACCTGTAGGCACACTTGACCACTGATCAGTTGTAACTGGCATTTTGTGCATTTGTTTGGAAAACAATATAATCACCATGACTTTAATTCTGTTACATAGTAGGTGGAATACTTATGAACAGATTTTCAAAATTTTCTTATTTTTTTCTTCTTTCCTTATGGTTCCACTACCTCTTTATTTTTATTTAATGCCTCCTAATTGTACCCCAGGCTACTACCACCCCAACATGGATCATTCCAGCTCCCCCCAGGGGGGTGGTATAAGCCACTACGGGAACCTGTATCTAGGGGAAATTTAAAGTTTAGATAGGATGGTGTCTCTGCCTTCAAGGAATTCATAGTCCAGTATAAGGATAAGACATCTAAAGAACTAAAAACTATAAAACAAAACATTTCAAGATAAACTTTTGTCAGAGAGACACTGTGGTATAATGGAAAGAAGTCAAGCCTTGGTTACTTTATTCCAGCAAGGCCTGCCTCTGATGCTAACTTTAAGATAATGAGTAAATTACTTAACATCTTAGTCCTGGTCAACTCTTCTAAACTATCCATTGCAAAGAAGTTGCTCATTTACAGCAGTAGAAGTGTCCACATAGAGAGTTCTGTACACCAATAAGCCTAACAAAAAAAAAAAAAAACAAATAGAAGTCAGCATTGAAAAGGATCTCTGAATATAAACTTTTAGTTTTAAAACAGATTTTCTTTGACTGGGCCATTAAAACTTAGAATGTCAGGCCTAGAAGCATAGCCAGAGGACCTGTGTTCAAATACCACCTCTGCTACTTGCTAGACACTATCTATGTGACACTGGGCAATAGTCATTCAGTCAGTCAACAGGCAATTAGTGTTTGCTATGGGTCAGGCACTGTGCTAAATGCTAGAAATATAAACACAAGTAGAAAGAAAAACAGTTCCTGTCCTCAGGGAGCTTACATTCTTATGGGGAAGACAACACATAAAAAGAAGCTGAAAGACTGGGGAGCAGAGGGAACAAAGGTGTTTAGCATGGTGGGATGGAAGGGAATGAGATATGACTGCTCTGGGTGCTGTCCCTCAGTAGAGCTTCTGGTAGGATCCAGATAAGAGAAAGAGACAAAAATGGTAGAGGGTACTTCTAATGTGTGAATTCCAGTCTGAAGTGAGGTCTAGAGATGAGTTGGGGCATAGTAGAGGATGTGTGGAGTGTATGCTATAGAGGTAGGTCACTAACAAATCATTTGACATCTCTAGGCCTCAGTTTTTCCCATCTGTAGAACAAAGATTTTGGACTAAATGACTTCTAAAGTCCCTGCTAGCTCTCAATCTGTGCTCATTTGACTTCCCAACACAAACCATGGAACATTAGAACTAAGGGAATAGAAGGGACTTTCAAGATCATCTGATGCAATATTATTATTTTCCAGAAGAAACTGAGACTCAAAAAAGCAAAAGTATCTGCCCTTGGGTTTATCTCTACAGGGAAATAGCAACACTAGAACTAAAATCTAGATATCTTGGTTCCCATTGTTCTGCTTAGGTCTATTCCACAGTGTTCCTTATCTTACCTATCTTAATATTGTTATCCCAATTGATAGGCTAATCCTCAATCAGTTACTGGTTGCTAATTTGTCTGTCTGCTAATTTTCCTTCAAGTAACAGATATGTATTTTATCTGGGGGCTCGAGAGGATACAAAGGATTGCACTGTGTCAGTCCAAAGGAAGAGCTATTTAGGGGTCATTGCAACCTTGTGGTAATTCCCATCTCATTACTACATGTTGAAAGTTAAGTGACCTTCAGAAACCTTCACCCTACCTTAAATCAGCTGTTTCTATTCATTGTTCTACAAATTCCTTTAGAATGAAATAGTATACTGTTTTAGAAGCTTATATATTATAAAGCTCATTTTGTTATAAAAATAGATGTTCATTATATGTGTGTATATAAATATGTATGTACACATATGCTTATAAAACAAAAAGTTATTTTATTGCTTCATTTCAACCTTACTCTTGGATCATGAGATTGGGAGTGAATCCTAAGTAACATTTCCACTATTAAGCACATTACTCACACACAACACGGATTTCTGATGAAATGCAAAGTTGTCCAGTGCTTCAGGCTTCTCAGATTATGCAACATTTTCTTATCAAAGGTCATTTACTTTCCATTATAAATGCTGACAATTGCAATCTCCTCTGAGTAGGTTTGCATGGATGGATGCAACTTCACCTTCCACCAGGACACTGCAAAAATGTGCAATTGTTACCCACAGGGGTTATATTTCCTGCTCTAATTAAATTTTCCAAATGTCCTATCTGCTTCACACAGTGTTGTTATTGTTAAAACTTATGAAGTTCTCTTTGGAAGATTTTAAAACACAACAAGCCAAGTGCAAAAAATCATTTCAATTTAAACCTGGATTTGGCTGAGTGCTCTCCTGTGTCCCCCAACCCCCTTCACCTAACTTGCCATAATTCAGCTTCTGGAACCAACCAAGACAGCAACCACACCTTGCTGTCCAAGAATTACCATTGAGGAAATTGGGTTCTTAATAGAAGCCTCTAGTATGGACAGGATGGGACTAAAGCATAAAAAACTACTTGTTCTATCTCTTTAATGAGACTTCAAAAACAATCAGCTCCAATGAAGCTTTATAAGATTAAGGCATTGTTCCAGGCAGAGCAAGGTTTTCTAACATTTCTGTCTTGAGCAGCAAATAATAGTAACATTTTACAAACATTATCTCATTTGATCCTCTCACTATAACCCTCTAAGGTCAACTCTGTTATTATGTCCATTTTACAGATGAGGAAATTGAGGCAGGCAGAGGTGAAACAACTTGCTCAGGGCACTCTGGCTGAGGTCCCATTTGAACTCAGATCTCCCTGACAGCTGATCCAGTGCTTTACTCTATCGTACCACCTAGTAGCCCTTCTGCTCCATCTAGCTGGATATTGTCCAAACCAGGCTCCATTTCCATCTGCTGGCAGTTTTTGAATCCGTTTGAGAGGGGTGAATTGCTTCTAAAGAACATGTTGGGTTTGTTAATCAATATGAGAGCAGCTGAAAAGAGTGGGAAACAACAGGGGCCCTGGGGAAATACCACCATTAGCCCTGCCAGAGTCTTTGGGCTAGGCTTCTCACAGCCAGTACCTGGAGAAAGTCAGGAACCTGTGGCCTCCTGCCAGGACAGGCAGCTGCCACTGCTCAGATTGGTGGGATTAAACTCCCAGAGACCAAGTGAGGGGTTTGCACAGTGATCAGATCTGTGGGGGGTGCCTGGGGAGGAAGGAGGAAAACTTTTTCCAGTTCATTATCATGACAAGCAGGGGCCATTAAAATATCCACAATAATTAAAGTCCTCCCCCTACTCTCACCCCACCTCCTGTGAGAACTAAGAGAGGATGATTATTAAAAATAGCAAGTGATATCCCTACACACTTAATCTCCACAATTTCATTTTACAATTGTGGTTAACATCAATAATGTCAGACAGATAATCAAGTCTGCATAATGTAACAGTTCTCCAAGAGTCTTTCTTCATATAATTCTCTCCCAACCTAAAAATGAGAGAGAAAAACAGAAACAGATGCAGAAAAGCCAAGACTAGACGAAAATATGGAAAAATTCCCTAACTAAAAATTACTCTAGAGCAGATTTACCATCAGTGGTCTTTTCAGCATATCCTGTTAGTCACAGATCCCCCTTCTGCCCCTCTTCCCTCATGTTCTTTCATCCAACTGGAATAGATTAGATGTTTGTGTGACACTCAAAGACATTTATGCCTATCTTAGCAGAACACAAATTGGATTCTTTTGCAAATAGATACTAACCAATTCTAAGTAGTTGATTTTGCAGGAGAGCTCAAACAATTATTTCCATAATGAAAAGTCCCTAACTTTCTGACCACTAAAGATATGTGAGTTGCTATGTCAAAGTGACTGCATAAAATCTTGTAAAGGTTTTTTTATCCCTTTTAATCTCTTTATTTTGTCTCCTCCACAAAAGTATTTTTATTTAGAGTAGATGGGGAGTGACACTTTGCGGATGCATAGATCTGCATAGAGATGATAATTAAACTCACTGGAGTTTAGGAAAATTTCAAATGAGATCATAGAGAAAGAGAAGACTCAGGACAGAACTTTAGGGGACATCTTTGGGTGTGACATGGTTAGAGAACCAGCAAGAGAGACTGGACAGGCAAATGGAAGGAGAAGTTGTAGAGTTGTGTCATAAAATCCTAGTGATAAGAGGGTCCAAAAGAAGGTAATCAACAGTGTTCAATGCTGAGAAGAGGTCAAGAAGGATCAAGATTGAGAAGAGGCTATAAATTTGCCAACTAAGAGATCACTAGTAACTGAAGACAGAAGCTTCAGTTGAATGACAAGGTCAGAAGTCAGATTAAAAAGGGATTAAAAGACAGTGCAAAGAGAAGAAATGGAAGAGCTGGGCTGAGAAGGTGAGAAATATCAGACAATAGGTGATAGAAATGGTAGAATCTAGTTAGAGTATCG
Organism: Potorous gilbertii; assembly: GCA_028658325.1. Classification (NCBI taxonomy): domain Eukaryota; kingdom Metazoa; phylum Chordata; class Mammalia; order Diprotodontia; family Potoroidae; genus Potorous; species Potorous gilbertii. The sequence goes on along the minus strand of CM053769.1, from coordinate 284,778,860 downwards.
GTGGGTTTTTGTTTTTTAGCATGAAAGATACTTGGGTATATTTATGTGTGCATTCATCCTTTGTTACAGAAGAAGACCATGCCATCAGAGAAATGATGACATGACTTGCACTTGACTTAGTTTTGAGTGAGGGAGGGCTGGGCAGATCACCAACATCACTTCTTCTCCAGAGTCTTCTGAACCCAGTGACCAGATATTCCTCAGGATGACTGGAGATGACCCAGGATGAGGCAACTGGGGTTAAGTGACTTGCCCAAGGTCATACGGCTAGTGAGTGTCAAGTGTCTGAGGTGAGATTTGAACTTAGGTCCTCCTGACTCCTGCACTGGTGCTCTATCTGCTGCACCACTTAGCTGCCCCAAGTATGTTTATAGGTAACAAGGAAGGAACCATTAGATTAGCAAAGATTGAAGATTAAAAAGTAGGAATGATAGGGGAGGGCAATGTGTTAGAGAAGAAAAGGAAAGAAATCAAATGAGAATGTAGAGGAATGCGTTATTTTTAATTTTTTTTTTTTTACTTCTCCAGCTGATATATCCATTTATTTGCCAAATCTTGTTGGTTCTAGCGTATATCTCCTACCTGTCTTTTTCACCCTACTCACAAAGCTATTGCTTTAGTTCAGAACATCATTGCCTCTCACAGGGACCATTGTAACAGCCTCCTAACTGGTTTCCCTTTATCCAATGCTCTTCTGGTCAATCTATCCTCCACACTGCTGCCAAGGTGATTTTTCTAAAATGAGAGTTAAACCATGTCACCCCCTTTGTTCCTCAACTCCCATTACACACTAACTCAATAAATTCCAGTGGCTCCTTTTATCTCCTGAATCAAATACCACCTCTTCTGTTTGGCATTTAAAGCTCTTTACAACGTATTCTATTTTTCTGACTTTATTACCCATTAATCTCCTCCATACCTTCTGTGGTCTGGTCACACTAGCCTCCTTGCTATTCCTCATGCATATCATTCCATCCCTTGCTTCTATGCCTGGAACACATTTCCACCTCACCTCCATCAAAATCCCCAGTTTCCTTCAAGAATGGATCAGGTTAAATATAAATGTAAATTCTTTATAGGACTTCTGATCTTCCTAGTTGCTCATACCTCTCCCTGTCGCAATTGCCTTGTATCTATTTGGTATACCTATATGTTATCTCTTTTACTTAGACTGTAATCTCCTTGAGGTCAAAGACTTTTTACTTTGTAAGCCTCCAGCACCTAGAAAAGTGCCAGACATATTGTGTCAAATAAATTCTTCTCAATTGATGACTTTTATTCTATATAATGATCCTTCCATCATTCCTCTACCCAATGTACTAGAAACCTTCCTCTGGTTTTTATAAGAATTGTATAACCATCCAAGCAACATTCAGATTGTCCATCTCTTAACTCTGGAACTTGCTCAAATACCCAACAAAAAGAGCAAAAAATATTGATTGCTACTGGTAGATGCCACTGAGTTAGAAATGTTGCATGAGGGACAACCAAAGAAAATAGCCGAAGCTGAGAGATGGTGTGCCTTGTTAAATGAACAGCCAAGACACCAGGGACACTGGATTGAAGAGCACATGGCAGAGAGTAAGGTATAAGAAGGCTGAAAAAGTAGGTAGAGATTAGATTAGGAAGGGCTTTGAATGCCAAACAAAACATGTAGTATTTCATTCTAGAGGCAATAGAGAGCCATTGAGTTTACTGAGTGGGGAAGGGGTGACATGATTGAACCTAAGTTTTAGGAAAATCACCTTAATGGCTAAATAGAGGATGAATTAGAGTAGGGAGAGACTTGAGGCAGGAAGACCTATCGGCAGACTGTGTCAAAAATCCAGGTGTGAAGTGACAAGGTGCCTAAGTGTTTACCTGTGCTTGCATCTACGAGCTCCTGGAGGCAGGTGGGGGATGAGACTTCTAGGTATTAAAATTATCTTTGGTTAATTCATAAGAGTGTGTGTGTATGTGCATGTGTATTGCTGTTGTTGCTCTTTATCTTGCAGAGGTTATCTATTCTTCTGTGACTTTAACTGTAATTATTCTATACCTGGAATATAATTCCTTTTTTTTGGGTGGGGGGGGAGCATTGTGAGCATTTAAAGCTTGAAGAGATTTGCAGTAAAAAAATGTCCACCTTCCTGGTAAAGTGATACTGATGCACCCAAAACCTATTCTCAGTCTCTTTTATTGCCTCTTGTTCACTTCCCAAATTAATTTTTCTCTGAAACATTTATTGCTTCAATAGTCAACAATGAAAAAAAACCTGCCTCCATGGTTTTCATTTTCTCGTCCAATTCTTCATAATCATTGATAAAACTTTTTTAGACTTCTGCTGGCAGAACAATGAACACTGGATTTTCTCACAGGAATCATTAGACATGGGTAGTTTTGATAAGTCTTAGGAAGTTCTCTGTTGAGCCTTTAATCTGTAGCCCAAAAGACAAAAAGACAGCTCAACTGTTAACATGAAATCCCCAACACTTAGCATTTTCCTTTGAACCTTATTGGATGATTTCTCACTTAGTGGCTTCAGTGATTCCATTAAATATGTATGCACCCATACATATACATAAGTATCTATATAAATAAACATATTCATCTGTTTGTACACACACACACACACACACACACACACACACACACACACACACCCACGAAGATGCTTCCACCCAGAACAGTGTCCAACTTCCTCACTTCAAGAAGACCTTTCACATCTGTCTTTTGGTTCTGTGTTTAGCTATATTTTTTTCTTTTCCTTTTTCTGTGTAACATCCTTCCATTCTTCAACTTCTTGATAAGGATCAAGTCTCCTCTTTTACAAGTCAGATACCCATCCTTCCCCCCCCTTCAAAGCTTTGCTTCTGCTATCTTTAGGAACATATAATTGTTCCTAATAACCTACAGGGTGGAAAGGTGTTTCTTGAGTCCCTTTACCATCCCCTCCTATATGAAGATGAGCCTACAATTAGAAAAGAGATCACAAGATCATAAAGGAAATTTTAAAGATTGTCAAATACAACCCCCTTATTTTACAACTATGGAAACTGAAGCCCAGGAATGTTAAATTCTTTGTCAGGGCAACATAGGTAGTAAGTGTCTGAGTCAAGATTTAAACACTGGTCTTCCTGACTCCAAGTCCAAATTCTATCCTCTAAGTCACTCAGCTGTGACAAATAAAAACATCTCACACTCGATGTAAGTTATTACAAAATATCTTCTAGTTAAGATTTCCAAAAATGTCTCTAACTACTTGTAAGCATTTTCATACCAATCTTAGTCAGTTTAAAAATATTTGCAGCTAATACCTCACCACAGGGTCAGGTTAATTTTAGGAAACTATAAACACAATAAACTACAAAAAAATCACATGGTTATAAAATAAATATAAACAAAAAACTCTTGAAAAATATAACACCCATTTCTTTAAAAAAAACATAAGAATAAATGGATCATTTCTTAATATGATAAATAACATATATTCAAAACCAAGAGATAGCATTATATGTAACAAATGTAAACTACAGATCTTTCCAATAAGAAGTGATAAAGTACTTCCTTTCTCACTATTCACTATTAATTGTTAAAGAATTTGGAATAATAATACTAAGGCAAAAATAAAATTTGAAGGAATGAGCACAGGCAAAAAAAGAAACAAAATTATCACTCTGCAAATAATATTATATTCTACACAGAGAAGACTAGTCAACTAAAAAATTAATTGACACAATGTCTGCCAAGTAACAGAACATAAAATAAACCCATACCAATGTCATATTTCACTGCAAAATCATTGCAGATTTTACGCCAAATTTTTTTGCAAAAAAGTGGGGAACAATCATTTTATGTTTTTTTCAAATTGCCAGCATTACTTAAAAATTATTTATTACTAAACTATCTTTAGTGCAAGATCAGGAAGCATGGAGTACTCATGAATATACACTAAAATTGAGAAGATGCAAGTCTTACCATATCATGTGACTTACTCAGGGCAGTTTTGCTTTCCCACCCACTACCATTGGGCCTATGGCTATTCTTTGGGTTGAGTGACAATAGCTGTCAGTACTGCAGCGCTCTAAACAAACCACACAAATTGGCTCTTGGAAATATACTGGCAATATACTGAGAATTGACTCCCAATGCACACAAAAAAAATGTGTGTCTATATGCCACTGGGGAATACATTGCTGCTCTATTTACCTTTTAAGCAACATGATGAACAGAATTACACCATGCAACAATTACATGATGAAAGGTTATAAACCAATATTTTGGCCTGAATAAAGGGTCTGACAATTATGTGGTAGTGACAATTATGCAGTGAAATACGGTATTTAGGCTTACTATATGCTACCAACCAGCAGGAAGAGATAGAAAGAAAAATTTTATTCAAAAAAAATATAAAAAATGTTATACAGGAATTATATGAATATAATTACAAAATACCTCTTGCAGAAATATAGGTCTAAATATTTAGAGATACATTCATTGTTCAAATGGTTGGACTGTGACAGTATAATAAAAAGACAATATTACCTAAATTATTTTAATTATCCAGTACCAAGAGAAACTAACAAGTGATTATTTTATAGAGCTAGAAAAAATAATGAAATTCATCTGAAAGAACAAAGTGTCAATAATCTCAGAGAAATAATTTTTTAAAATGTGTAAAGGTAGGATGACTAGCAGTATCAGCTAATTATTACTTTTCAACATCTTAGTAATACCACTCCTTACCTTAATATGAAGTAGGCATGTTTGTCCTTCGTTGCCAAAGAAGACCAAGCAACCAGAGAAATAATGACATGACTTGCATTTGACTTGGTTTTGAGAGAAGGAGGGCTGTGCAGGTCACCAGTCTCACTTCTCCTCCAGAGCCATCTGAATCCAGGGAGCTCATACTCCTCAGGATGACTGGAGATGACCCAGGATGAGGCAGTTGGGGTTAAGGGACTTGCCCAAGGTCACGCAACTAGTGAGTGTCAAGTGTCTGAGGTGAGATTTGAACTCAGGTCCTCCTGACTCCTGCACCGGGGCTCTATCCACTGCACCACCGAGCTGACCCTTTCAATATGAAGTATCCAGAGAAGCAAGGAAAGAAATATTTACTGATACCAATGAAGTAAACAGTACTACAAAAGCAACATTCACAATTACTAGAATAATTAAATGGAAAGAAAAAAAATTTGAACATTACACAATTATAATGACCGAGCTTCTTCCCAAAGAAGAAGTTTAAAAAAAAAAAAAAAGAAAGCAACTCCTCATCTGTATAGAAATGGGGGACCATAAGCATGAAAAGTTTCATATAATGTCAGATTAGGTTGGTATTACAGTTTTATTGAACTGCTTTTTAATATTCTCTCTGTTTCTCTGTCTTTGTTGCTCTCACTTTCTGTCTCTTTGTCTCTCTGTGTCTCTGTCTCTTACTGTCTGTCTCTCTACTTCTCTGTGTTTTTCTGTCTGTATCTGACTGTCTGTCCGTCTGTCTCTTTTTTTTCTCTCTGTTTCTCTTTGTCTTTCCAGAAATTTTGACAGTGGGGCGAAGGAAGGAATATATTAGAAAATAAAAATGCTAGAAAAAAAGAAGATACCAATACTACTTTTTAAAAGTGAAAACTACATAATATTTTATTATGATTGTAAGACAGGTTTCATATTTAATTACAGGTCAAATGAGGCAAACTCTCAGGTTCATTCCAACTCTTATTCTAAGAGAGCAAAGATAGGAAGCAGACTCAGAGTGCCATGTAAGGTACAGGGACACTGGAAGGCTTCCTCTAGCTTTAAATGGAAAAGAAGGCAAGCAGAGACAATTAAGCGCAAAGGCCTCAGGCCTCACAAAATGCAGCATGTGAGATCCTGTAAGCCACCAAGGCAGCCAGGCAGCCTGCTTTCTACAAGCTTTATAAGGACACAATTGAATCGAGCAGAAATAGAGACTGTTCTCTGACAAGATGTTCTCTAAAAGACATGGCATGGAAATGATTGGATTATCTATTTTTGTGTGTTGTTCATCTGAAATGTAATGAAATTGGATGAATATGATGGGAAAGTGAATCAGGCTGGCAGAGCTGGGGAGGGGGTAAAGATGATGAATATATAATCAAGGAAAGCCTACTGCTTTGGAAACATGATTATTTGAGTGAAAAGGAGTCACATTGTGCTCTTGGACTCACTAGCAGACGGAACTGAGTTGTCTTGTTTCAGAACAAAAGGCCAAAGGGGTTAATGGGGAAAAATTCTTGGCAGCTAACATTACAAAATATCTTCCCAGGACCAGATATGAGTGTGAGACACCCAGATAAGCAGTTGATTGTTGAAGTATAGTAGCAGTTGTTGGGATTATAAGTGTAGTCAGTATAAAGCAAAGCAAAGGACTCCTCCCCCACCTTAAATTCTGCTCCTTTCATTGCATTAATTTAATCCATTCAATACAAGTATTCACTGGATCTACCTTTCTTCATGCCATGTACTGTGGTCAAGAAACTAACAATGTCCTTAAAGACATAGAACAAGAATATAATATAATTCACCAAATCTGACAGCCAGCAAGGACTTCAGATGCCATTTAGGTCAACCTATACCCGTCCAAGAATCCCCTCTACATACCATCCTACCCCAACAAATGGTCAACAAGTCTCTGCTTGAAGGTTTTCATTGATGGAGAACCCAACATCATCAGCTCAGGCAGTCAGGTCCACTTGTGGACAGCTTTAATTGTTAAGAAGTTTTCCCTTATATCAAACCTTAATCTGTCCCCTTTCTAAAAATTCAGCTTGTTCTGTCTAATTCTGTCTTTCAGACCTAGAGGAAGTCTAATCTCGCTTACATATAATAGGCTGACAAATACTTGAGGACAGCTATCATATCTCTGTCTTCTCTAGGCTAACCATTCCCAATTTCTTAAACTTGCTTAACCCCCAAAATTACCTTGTGTTTATTTTGGAAATATAGCGTACAACCTTTGCATGTGTACATACTGTCTTCGATATAAACTCTTTGAAGGAGGGACTTTTTGTATCTTTGTGTTCCCAACATCTGGCAGGGTCTGGCACAGAGTAGGTGCATAGCAAATGTTTCTTGGTTGATTGATTGATTAAACTAATCATTGTATGGCACATTCTCTAATCCCCTCACTATACTTTCACTCTTCTCTAGACATGTTTCAGCTTTTCTGTTCTTTTTCTTAAAATGGGAGACATAGTGTTATCAAGGACCAATCCAAAATCACAGAGAACAAATGCCAAAATAGATGCTATAACAGGCTAGAGAAGGAAAATATGCATGGAGACTAGAGATGTCAGAGAATCAATCAATCAATCAATCAACAAGTATTTATAATGTGTTTGACACCATATTAAGTGCTGGGGATACAAAGACTCAAGTTGTGGTTGTGTTTGTCCTTCATTTTCAAAGAGGATCATGACATCAGCGAAATGATGACATGACTTGCAGCTGACTGATTTGAATGAGGGAGGGCTGTGCAAGGTCACCAGTCTCAGGCCCAGGATGCGATGAGAGATCCTGGCCTTTTTAGGCTAAGGCCTTTCAGGTACTAACTTAGAGTGAGGTAATGCCCATTCAGAGAATAGTCCTCTTTAAGAAGTAGTCAAGGAATGGCCCTTTTAATTATAAAACAAAAAAATCAAGCTGGGAGGGCAAGACTGTCAAGGTTACTGTTCCAAAGAGAAAGTTACCATTGATACTCACTCTAAGCCAGGAGGACCCAAAAAACAGCCATTAAGTGGAGCTTGGACAGGGACTTATTGTGGTCCAATCTATGGGCTTCAGAGTGTGCTGGGTTTAAAGAAGGAAGAAAAAAGAAAGGAAGGAAGGAAGGAGAGAGGGAGGGAGGGGAAGAGGGAGGGAGGGAGGAAGGAAGGAAAGAAATCTAGCCAGTAAACCCCAAGTTAACTGAGCAGATTCTGGCCATCAAAATTTACCTTCCTTTGGAGAAGAGAATTAAACGGAGGGGACAAGTTGAGTTACCCAGCTAGCTGGGTCCCCATTCAGGCAGCTCAGTCTACTCACAGGTTGTCTTTGTCCTCCATTTTTGAAGAGGATCATGACATCAGCGAAATGATGACATGACTTGCAGTTGACTTTGATTTGAGTGAAGGAGGGCTGTGCAAGGTCACCAGCCTCACTTCTCCTCCAGAGCCATCTGGATCCCACAAAGACTAAAGTAAAGCAAAAGAAAAAAAAGAGAGAGAGAGACAATATGTTCACCCAGATAGGTATACACTGGATTGATAGAGAGGAGGAGTAAGGAAGGCATTCCAACTTAGGAAAGCAAGTCTATACCAGGGAATGAACCAGTTATGTCTAAAGAACAGTGAACAGACTACATGGTAGGACTAGTAATGAAATCAGAGATACATGTTTTACTATTTAAGGAAGATAAAGGCCCCAGACATATTCTTTGATCTCCTTATTGCATGAGACAAGTGTGAAGTCAGGCATTCATCTATACTTGACACTCCCATTGAACAACATAATGGCTCAGTTAATTAGCTCTACTATCTTCTAATAGAGAAAGAGGGAACCAAAGACCATAATTGTAGTCTAATCTTCAAGGTTTCTATAATCACACTCTTGCCTTTCCAGTCTTATGTCCCTTAGTGTACACTGTCCCTATTATGTAAGCCAGCCAGCCAGAGGCCTTTCTTAGATGAGTTTATACACTCTTAAAGTCACTGGAATAGGTCATTATATGTACTGTAGACAAGGCAGTGTCATTGTGAAGCCAAGTATCAGAAGAGTTAAAAGAAATATAGGCCTTAGCCCTGGGCCCCGCAGTGCCTGGGTTGCCTAGATGGCAGTATTGGAGTCTTGGGATGGATGAGTCAAACCCACAGTAAGATTGCAACACCAATCATCCTACCTGTAAAGCAGCTTGGTATATTAGAAAGAAGTAAACTGAGAACCAGGGGGCCTAAATTCTAAATCTTGTCTTCTACTTTCTAACTCTACTGACCACTGGCAAGTCAATAAACCCTTCTCTACTCAATCTATCAAAGGAACAGGTTAGATCAGGTGCCTTATGTCTCTTACACCTCTAAAAACTTCTGGGTTTTTTTTTAAATATAGTACTTATTTGGCAATTAATTGTATAGTATCTCCTATATTATTGTGTTAAATATGTATTTAAAATTTACTCCACTTTCATAATACTTCTTATATCAATACCCTGTTCTTTCCTACCACTGCCCCAATGTAGTCTTTTATCATATTTCTCTTAGATTACTGTCACACCCTGTAAGTGGACTCTCTGGCTCTGGTCTCTTCCCATCTTGTCTGTTTAATCCATATTTTCATCCCTGGGAAAAGATTATTCCTGACACAAAAGTCTGTCTATGCAATTTTCCTGCTCAATAATCTTGAGCAATTCCCATTGCCTTATGGGATAAAATCCAAGTCCCTTTGCTTGCCTCTTAATGCCTTTCATAATATGACTCCAAACTACCTTTCCAATTTTATTTCATACTGTTTTCATATATTTCATTAGCACTCTATTGGTCTCCTAGATGTTTCTCAATCTTATCTTTTCCTTACTCCACCTTTGTGCATTCACATGCATACATTAGGTTTACTCTTTATTTATGGAAATCCTTCTCTCCTTCCAAGATGCTGCTTAAGTGCCAAAACTTACATGAAGTCTTCTCAGGCCTCCTAAACTGAAAATTGTCTCCCACTCTGCCCTCAAATTTTCCTAGATCACTCTGTTTCTCTCCTTAGCCCCTTTCACATTCTGCTTTTAAGCACACTTCTTTATTTCTATGTTATTTCCATCTCCCTTGTCAGTCTGCAAACTCCATCCTTACAAAAAACCTAGCAAAGGATATTGTGAGTAATAAGTGTCTGATAAAATGGCTGATGAATAGAATTGCTTCAATATTTACCTTTCTTTATGCCCTTTTGCCACGTGTGCAGGGTCACATAGCTAGTATATGTTGGAGCTCACATTCAAGCCCAGATGTACAATGGAAATATTATGGGACTTTAGGACAACCCTTGTACTACTTCCCTTATATTCAATCATAGTTCAACTGACTGTAGCCACAAACACATTTGAGAACTGATGCTTAACAGAATTAGGATGCTAGGTCACCATTACTAAAAGTGAACTATCATATATCACCCTTTCCAAGTATTATAATTGCCTCTGTGTGTGCCAAAACCCAGCCATGAGTAAGAAACTTTTTTTTTTCCTTTAGGGTTTGGTATTCACTCATCAGAAAACCTTTAATCCCAGTTTAGGATTCTAATGGTCCTTCCCCCACCCTCCCGAACAAAACTATAAATTCCTAGAGGCTGGGAACCATGTAGGTCTTACTCAGTTTTGCATCTTACCCATAACACCAAACACTATGCCTGCTATAGGGGTAGATGCTGGGAACGAAAGAGCATCTCAAGAGGTCATTTAGCTCAGTCCCATCTGTCCTGAGCAGGAATTTGAACTGACACATTGTTTATTGAAGACTGCAATTTTCTGCACTAATTTGCTAAATCCCAAGCTCAATCAACTCCAAATTACTCTTTTTTTTTTAACTAAACCAAAGTTTTTCTTCTTTTTTTTTAAGCATGTTTGTAGTTTGTATGTTCGAGGAAAGTCACGCAAGACAGGCATATCAAGTGGAAGCAAGTAAGGGGCAAAGGAGAGAGAACTGGATCTGGAATCAGGGGAACTAGGACCAAATCCTGGATTTTCCATTGTTACCACGTGGCCCCAGCTAAGTCATTTTGCCTCCCAAAGCCTCAATTTCCTCCTCTGCAAAATTGACTGATTGAATCCAATGGTTTCTAGAGTTCTTTCTCACTCTGAAACTCCCATGATCCAAAGAAATTATCCTTTTATCCAAAATCATATTTCATCCTGGAAGAATAAACTGAAACTATCCTGGAGACATGGTTGCCACTTCTATCCTTAAAGATCTTTAAGAGTAGACATGTCATAGTCTTTTGCAAAGAAAAAGAAGATAGAGTGGAAAGAACACTGGATTGGCTGCCAGAGGACCTGGGTTTAAATTCCTGCCCAGCATTTACTCATTTACTACCTGTGTGACCTTGGTAAGCTTCTTCACCTCTCTGCTGCTTTGGTTTCCTCATCCTAAAAATGAGACAAGGTTGAGCTGTATGCACTCCAAGGCTCCTTCCAGATCAAACTCTATGATCCCATAATCTTCACATCTGGAACTGATCCTATGAGGTCCTGTGAAGTATAGTAGGGTTAGACATAAGGCGTTATGGTTACCTACTAACAGAGCTCTGCCTTAGCCTTGAGCAATGCCCCATGGAAATCCAAGTCTAATGAGAAACTTTTGGGGAAAAAGTCAACTCTGAGAAGGCATCACTCACAGATGGTTAGCCCGCCACTGCACTGTTTGTTTATGTGGTGCTTATTACAGTAACATCTGGGTTCCTCAGACAATACAGGGAGAAAAGCAAAGATTATGTTTAGCTGTCTGGTGTATTTTAGGAGATGTAACTTGTATTCTGGATGATTAGGAAGTAATTAGAGGCTTAAAATCCATGCATTCATTAGAGTTGTTTGCACTGTTCTTGGGGGGAAAGGGGGTTGGAATTCCTTCATCGGAAAGGACTTATTTCCAATCCCTAGATCTTGATCATCAAAGCAATCTGAATGTTCCTTCCTTCCTCTACTGAATATTTCTTAGTCTTGCCTGCGTTTTGTCATGGGAGGGCATCATGATACATCTAAAGAGTGACATGGGAATAATTGGACTTAGTGATAATTCATAAGCATCTTAACTGTAAGAAGCAGTTCTAGGATATGTTCATGGCCATAAACAACTGAACAAACTATTTGCAAGCATAGCAATCCCTGTGGACTTATTTTCCCAAATCAAACTCACACTCACAAGTTGGTTCTCTAGAAAGTGACTCGCTACCGCTCCCCTCAGGTTAACCCTAGGTGTCTAGTATTATTACTCAGAAGTTCCCATCTGATACACTCCCCATTAATTAGTCAGCTAGAGTTAATTCACTTTTACAAAAGAATATTTACTGAGAAGGGATAGAAAGAAAATGTAATACCAAAAAATTTCCCCAAACAAGGTATAGTTTCCCCCACACAAGATCCTAGTGGGTAGAGGGCTCAAACTTAGTGAGCATCTGTAGTTAAAAGGTAACTGCGTGGCTCTTGGATATTGAAAACCCTGTTCTCTTGGAGTTCTCCTACATCTCTGCTTAAGGTAGCTCTCTCTTTGGCTCGTAGCTCTCTCTTGGGCGCTGATGTTTAATACTTTGGGAAGGTTCCAAAGTTCCTTTTGCCTTGTTTGTCCTCAGTTTTTCTCTCAGCCCCCGTGAAGATGCTCCCACTAGCCACTACTACTATGGGGACATTGCAATCTATCCCTGTGGAAAGTCTTCTGACCTTTCAAATTTCACAAGGTCATTTTCTTTTCTAGGGGAAAACTTTTCGCCACCCCACCGCACCCCACACTGAGCAAATTCCTCATTGACTAGTGCTGGAATGCTCCTGCTGGAATTGCATAAGTCTAGAGGTATACCTGGATTCACTGTTTGTCTTGGGGGGTATCCCTTGGTTTTATCTATTGATCAAGCTCTTTACCCTTCCAAACTGACTAAACATTTATTTAAAATTTGTCTGATGTAATTACTAATTTTATATTTATGCTGCATATGTTTTATATGTATTTATCTTTCCATTAGGGCAGCTAGGTGGTGCAGTGGATAGAGTAGGAGTCAGGAGGACCTGACACTTGACACTCACTAGCTGTGTGATCTTGGGCAAGTCACTTAACCCCAGTTACCTCATCCTGGGTAATCTCCAGTCACCTTGATGAATATCTGGTCACTGGATTCAGATAGCTCTGGAGGAGCAGTGAAGCTGGTGACCTACACAACCCTCCCTGACTCAAAAAAAAAAAACCAAAGTCAAGTGCAAGTCATGTCATTATTTCTCTGATGGCATGATCTTCTTTGGCAATGAAGAACGAACACACGCATGTCTTTCCATTAGAATGTAAGTACTTTTTGAGTAAGAATTTTTTCATATTTTATACTTTTATTTCCAGAGCTCTCACTGTGCCTGAAACACAGTAGGTACTTAATTAATATTTGTTAATGATTGATTGAATTAAGAAGTCTGGACCTTCTGCACATTAATAAGAATAGGCATTTTACAGCCCCACCCTTAATAAATCAGTCACTTAAAAAACATAGCACTGTGTGTTAGGGATAGAAAAAGAGACAAAAGACAGTCCCTGTCCTTAAAGAACTTACAAACTAATGGGAAAGACAAGAAGCAGACAAATATATAGAAAACAAGTTATATACAAAACTAACACAGAGAATTGAAATTAAGAGGGGTTGAGGAAAGCTTCCTGTAGGATTTTAGTTGGGACTTAAAGGAAGCCAGGAAAGTCAATTGTCTGAGGTGAGGAAGGAGAGCATTCCAGACAGAGCCCAGAGATGGTGTGTCTTATTCTAGCAACAGCTGGGAAGTCAAGGTCATTGAATCAACAGGTATTTGTTAGGGAGTAAGGCGTAAGAATTCTGGAAAGGTAAAAGGGATCTAGGTCAAGAAGGGCTTTGAATGCCAAATGGGATTTTGTATTTTATCATGGAGACAATAGGGAGACACAGAAATTTATAGGGGGGAAGGAGGGAGGTGACATAATCAGACCTGTGTTTTAGGAAAATCACTTTAGTAGCTGAAAGGAGGATGGACTGGAGTGCGGATAGGCTTAAGGCATGCAGATAGGCATGAAATGACAAAAGCTTACACCAGAATAGTGGTAATGTGGGAGGAAGAAAAGAGACATATAGAAGAGATGTTGCAAAGGTGAAACTGACAGGCCTTGGCAACAGATTAAATATTGCGGGTGCGGGGAGATAGTGAGGAATAGCTTTCTAACCTGAGAGACTGAGAGGGTAGTGTGCCCTCTACAGGAATAGAAAAGGTAAAAGATAGAGAGGGAGCAGGGCAAAAAATAATGAGTTAATTTTTGGACATCCTATTGTATTTAAAATGTCTACTACACATCCAGCTCAAGATGTCTTGTATCCAAGATGACCTGGAACATCTGTGAGTTCAAAATGTCTGCAAAGTAGTAGGAGATGTGAGATTAGAGGTCAACAGAAAGATTGGGGCGGGATGAGTAGATCTAAGAATCATGAACACAGAGATGATAGCTAAATCCATGGGTGCTGATGAGATTTCCAAGTAAAGTAGTATCAATAGAGAATAGAAGACGGCTGAGGACAGAAGTCTAAAAGATACCTATGCTTAAAGGGCATGATCTGGATGAAGATCAAGCAAAGGAAACAGAAGGAACAGTCAAATAGGTAGGAGAACCAAGAGAGAGCGGTGTCCTGAAAACCTAGAGAGAAGACAGTATAAAAGAAGAGTGATCAATATGTCAAAAGCCACAAAAAGGTCAAGGAGAATTAGGTTTGGAAAAGGTTATTGGATTTGACAAATAAAAGATCATTAGTGACTTTTGGGAGAACAGTTTCAGTGGAATAATAAGGTCAAATCCAGATTGTGAGGGTTCAAAAAGAGGGTGAGAGGAGAGGAAGTGGAAGCATCTCTTGTAGATAGCTTTTTTTGAAGAATGCAGCTACAAAGGGAAGAAGAGATAAAGGGAAATAGAGAGCATGGAAGGATCAAATAAGAGATTTTTTCCAGGATAGGAAAGACATGGGCATGATTATAGGCAGTAGGAAATAAGCCAGTACACAGGGAGAAACTGAAATAAGTGAAAGATGACAGAGGAGTAATCTCTCAGAGGAGATGGAATGGAAAGGGATCACTTGAATAAGTAGAGAGGTTAGCCTTGGTAAGAAATAAAGCTACTTCATCATTTAGATGAGTAAAACAGAAGAATGGCAGAAGGTACCTGAGTGATAGGAGATGAAGAAGAGGGGAGAAGAGGGAGTTCACAGCAAATGACCTCATTTTTTTTTCTGAAAATATAAGCAAGATTCTCAGCTAAAAAAAGTCAGAGAAAGGGTAGCCATGGGAGGCTAAGGAAGGATGAAAAGGTTTAGAAGAGTCATTCTAGAGAGTGGAACAATGACATGATTAGGAAGATAGAACAGGATTGCCTAGCAGCAGTAAAGTCCCACTTGAGGTTATGTGATATAAATTTGTAAAAAGGACTCAGTCAAAATAGCTGTGTAATTTTCTCCACCTTTATTTAGCAATACATTCATAGGAACAAAGACAACAAATTCTGGGAGTGATCCAAGGCTGAGATTTTAGCTGAGTTTAGTGATATGATAAAGAGACTAGGAATCCAAGAGAAAAGGACAGTGTAGAGATAGTTTGGTTCACCAAGGGGGTAAGATAGCGAGGAAAGAGTGACTTGTGTAGGGGTGATGGCCTAGAAGAGAACTGAGAGGTCAGGGGAATGATGGGACATTTGTGGGAGATGTAAAGATCAAAGGTAGGACATGAGTAGGTTGAGGAACTGAGTGATGAGGGTATTAGAAAGAGAATCATGTCAAGGTCCCCTAGTATGAGGAAAGGAGCAATTGTGAGCCAAATATCAAAACCACTGAAGAAGGAGAGCAGAATGACTAGGGATCTGTAGATTACCAGAATTTTGATTAAGTGATAGAGTTAAATAGCATGAATCCTTACATAAATATGAGGCAATCCAAAAAGATTGCAAAGGCATCATGACATCATGGAAAGAGGCCTAGATTTGGCCCCAATAGACTACAACGCAAATCCCAGTTCCAAAACTTACTAACAAAATTCACTATCTTGAGTCTCAGTTTTTTCATCTGTAGAATGGAAACTGGCATTGCCTTTCTCATAGATAGATTTGGCGGGAAGCATGTGTCATTTTGCCCACAAGACATCTGGAACAGTAATTTATTATTTTCATTTGACTGATGAAATTCAAAAAGGTTGAGTAACCTGCTCAGTGTGCCAGGTCAGAGGAGAACTTAGGTCTGGTCATTTCAGTCTAGGACTTTCCCCAAACACCACGCTACCTCTTTTGTCAGTCATCACAACCTCTTATTATTTACATGCCAAGAAAGGAAGAGATATTTTCCTAAGGAAAGGGAAAGGGCCAGAAAAGAGGTCTTCTGACTGTTCCCTCATCATCCTCAAGTCCTCATTGCTGTCATTAAAACAACACATACCTGCAAAGGTCCTTCCTCCACTTTTCTCTTTTTCATTCCACTCTGCAGTAGGGCTTGACTGCCATCCTTAGATTCTTTTGTGCTCAAGGCATTACCTGATCACTATCTAATCAACTTGTTTCCTTTCATTTGTGAGAAAACAGACATGAAGACCTCGTGAAATGTAATAGCTTTATCAGGTTTTGTTCTGTGTTCCTCACAGAGCATTGTTTTTCACAGGTTTTTCATTTCAGTAAGAAACCTGGTGATTTAGCATAACATGTGCAGGGGCATCTGAACATACCTATTTATAATTCTCTGTGTATAGTATCTGTTCTCCATGTAGCTGGATGAATAGAGAGCTGCCACTTAGGGCCAGATGTTCTTGGGAAGCAGTGAGTGGGAATCATTGCTGTTGAGTACTCAATATTTTCCCCAAATTGACATGGTGACACACACAGATTAGATATTCTTTGTAGGGTCTTTTATATGGATCTTAATGAATTGAACTCCATGAGAAAACTCATTTCACCATTTCAAGTCACAATCTTTCCATGCCTTCTCATACTGTGCAATTTATGCTTCATAACTGTCAGAACCAAAATCAGCCACCAACCAGCGACCAGAGCCTCCATGATGAGCTTCTTTCTACTCAGACTGGTGCTCAAACAACAAATGCAGGTTCTATTACAGAAGCTTCTGGGGGGCTTGTCCCCCTAAAACTGTCAGAGATTATCTTCTAATAGCATAAACTTCAAGAACTCAGGGTATAATAAGGAAATACATAAGCCTGTGAAATATACTCTGAATATGGAGACTAACCAATATGTCTAATTTTCCCTTCCTTTGTAATGGTTCTAGCTTTGACTTACCTGGAAACCAAAACTAGAGCAAAACTCCCCACTGAATCTTCTGATTGTAGCAAAGCTTCCTATTAGACCTTTTGATCTAGTAATTTGGTCTTAGTAGAAGAGGACAATCTTCCCTAGAAATGTTTTCTATCTCAATTGACTTGGGGTCAGAAAATAAAATCTCTTCATTTTTAGTTTTGCTTTTTTCCTTAAAAGGGAAAAGTGCAGTGCCGTCTTTTTGATGACATAAAAACTTTATGTTAAAGAAAGAATGTCTTTTATAATGACACCTATGCACCTGAAAACTCCAGCTCCAGATTGTGTGTGTTTGTGTGTGTGTGTGTGTGTGTGTGTGTGTGTGTGTGTGTGTGTGTGTGATGGGGGCAAGGGAAGCTGGAGGGAAGAGAGAAAGAGAAACTTGGATAATGAAATAGATGAGTACCAGATTTATTTATATACAGGAATCCCCAAATCCCAAAAAGACTTCAGTAGACTGGAACTAAAAATGCTTAAATTAGAGATAAATGTTAAGTCCTGTACTTGGTTTCAACAAACAAACAAATGTACAAGCCCAAAATGGAGAAGATGTGACTGAAAAAGCAAGTTAGGTGAAAGATCTCCAAGATCTACAGGTCATTAGTGTAATATGCAATAAAAACAAGGCTAATAAAATAGCATCCAGAATGAGGGAAGTGGTAACCCTTCTGTACTGTCCTCTCTTCAGAATAACGTGGAGTACTGTCTCTAGTTTAAAGCACCATATTTTAGGAAGGATATTTGCAAGCAGTTGCAAAGGAGCAAGGCTCCCACCTGGGTAAGGATCGGATCACAAACCAAGGGAGTAGCGACCATATCTCTCCCTGGATGGCATCAGTTAGGAAGCACAGAAAACTTACAGACCCCTAGAACTAACTGTGAAAACAGCAGGACAAAAAAGTCTAAAGTTTGGAACAGTGATGACCCTCCCCCAAAAGTGAGCAGAACTGAACCTAAGATAAAGTTAGTCAAGAAATAGGCTAGAAAAATGAGTCAAGAACAACCAGAAAAATTGAACATAAAAATTTACTATGGTAACAAGGATGTTCAAGACACAAACTCAGAAGGAGATAAAGACCTAAAAAATATTTAAAAGAAAAAATTTGAAGAGGAAAAAAAATGCAGATGGATATAAGTTCAACAAGAATTCCTAGAAGGGCTGAAGGAAGAGATTAAAAAAGAGGAAAAAAAGTTATTTTAAAAATCAAATATATGGAGTAGAGGAAAAATTGAGGAAAAGTGAAAATGATGCAAGAACATTATGAAAAGAAAATTAATAGGCACAAAAAATACTGAAGAAAATAACTCTTTAAAAAGCAGAATTGGCCAAATGGAAAAAGAGGCACAAAACCTCACTGAGTAAAATAACTCCTTTAAAATTAGAATTGGTCAAGTGTAAGCTAATGACTCTGTGAAAAACAGTAAAATAAAATCAGAAGACTGAGAAAAGAGAAAACAGAAAATGTGAAATATCTTGTAGGAAAAACAACTGACCTGGAAAACAGATTAAGAAGAGACAATTTAAGAGTTATTAGATTACCTGAAAGTCAAGATGAAAAAAAGAGAGAGAGAGCCTAGATATCATATTTCAAGAAATTAGAAAAGAAAATTACCTAGATATCTCAGAATCAGAGGGCAAAGTAGAAACTGAGAAAATCCACCAGTCACTTCCTGAGGATGAGGATGCAGCAGTGGCTTTTCTTCAAGACAGATTGGACTCTCACCTGTTAAAATGTTAGTCTGTCGGAGTCAGAGCTGAAAAAAACTCAAATGCCGGGAATGGATATTTGTGATCCATAAGGACCCCTATCAACTATAGAAGCTTTTGACTAAAGCTTGTTAACTCAGAATATTGAAGTGTTAATATCCATACTAACACAGTGCTATTTCCAAGATCAAGAAAAGCATAATTTTTCCCTCCAAGAAAGCGAAGTTAAACATGCACTGAATTTCTCTAGGTAACATACCCTCAGTCCTATAATTAATACCACCACATCTCACTGATTCATAATTAAACATGGGATGCTCAGTTCTTGGAGGTGGTAATGGGACATGCATGAGATAAATAATTGTATGTTTTCTTCCGTAGGATTTAACAGTGTAAAATAGAGGGGGAGAACACAGGAGAAGTAGAGAGGGGCCTGATGGGGAACACAAGTTATGAGGAAATAATAAGTGAGATTCACTGTATTCTTACCTGATCACATTTCTGTAATGGTGAATTTCTCAGGGCATTTTCAGACTTATCAGTCAGGCAATTATTAATAATCACTTTCTGAATAATAATCATCACTTTCTTAAGTCATTCTTCACACTATCTGCTTGGGTAGTTTGACTCTATTGACTTTTAAAAATAATCTCTCCTTGAGTTGTTTCCCAGGTATTTAAATTAGATATGTCAACAGTTTCTTCTGTGTGGGCTTTTTTTTTATCTTTTGATTTTGTATAAATATTTCATGGAATAATTGATTTCTATTTATTCTATTCTAGTTTTTAGTCCATCACATGGGTAAGGTTTATCACTTTCTCTTTTACAACCTTTGTTTTCCTTCCAATTCTTTCCTCCAGGGCTACTCCCCCAGCTCTCCCCATTCTTTTTTTTTTCTGTGAATTTATGTAATCCTTATGGAAAATCTTTTTTTTTTCTTTGATTTACTTTAAGTCACCATTTGCATTTGTTAGAGAGTTACTGGCTTTCTCTTTTGAGAACTTTTTTTTACATACTAGTCAATGTTTTTTTTTCTTAGTTACTCATCTCTTTAGCTTTTGTTGCTGAATTAAGGTTTTGTGCTAGTGTTAAATTCCCAAAGTCTCATGCCTGCATGAGATCTTTCTTCTGGGTGCTAATGAATGAGGAAGGAGCAAGGATGGCATGCACTCCATTTATTCTCAGCTAGCTCAGAGTATATATAGGCATTCTACTTCCATTCAAGCAAGAAGTTTGTAAATACTGTGTGCTGAGTTTATGTGCTTGACTGTTGTTCTTGCTCAAGATAATTGTGAAGGTTGGTAATTGTGTAAGGTGGTCCATCACATAAGTCATGCAAAGGACATGATATCTCAAAGAGATTTCTCCCAAGGGCAACATGACCCTGATAATCTGAGAGTTCCAGACCCCTTACATGCTAGGTTAAATTTCTGCCCACTGATGCATTTTATGGGGATGGGTGGGTGACTATACTTACTCTCATTCTGGGTCCCCTGGGTTCCTGTGTTAACTTCCATCTCCTGAGATTAGTCCCTGCACCACCACACTCCTCCCCTATCTTGGAAGTTCAAAGTAGTAGATTGGTTTTTTTAAATTAGCATATTGAATTTATTGTATATGTGGTTTTTTAATAATGTAAAGTATTTCCATGTTAGTCATTCTGTACAAGAAGAGCAGAACAAAAGAGAGTGAAAAATATAGCATGCTTTAGCCTGTATTCAAATATAAGTTTTCTCCAGAGGCAGATAGTATGCTTCATCATTAGTCATTTATGACTTTGATGGATCATTGTATTGCTGAGAACAGCTAAGTCATTCACAGTTCTTCATCAAGCAATGTTGCTTTTACTGTGTATGACATTCTCCTGGTTCTGTTTACTTCACTTTGCATCAGTTCACATAAGTCTTTCTAGGTTTTTCTATAATCATCCTGCTTGTCCTTTCTTATAGCACAATAATAGCCCATTACAATCACATATAACAGTTTTTTTAGTCATTTACCAATTGATGGACATTCTTTCAATTTGCAATTCTTACCCACCACAAAAAAAGTGCTTCTATTTTTGTACAAATAGATCCTTTCCACCTCTTTTTTAAAAATTTTTTTTGAGATATAGACCTAGTTGTGGTATTACTGGATGAAAGGGTATGCATTTTTATAGCCCTTTGGATATAGTTCCAAATTGTTCTCCAGAGTGGTCAAAATAGTAGATCTTTAAGATCCTATATGGTATCAACAATTTTAGCAGTCTTTGAACCCTAGAATACCTGGAACATTCAATTGCAGTACTGTGTCACTGATCATTGCTCCCTAGGGCTTCTAAGCTGTCTCTACCCTAGGATTTTCAGGCCACACTGAGTCTTACTCAGGGAAATCTCTAATCTTACTGTCTCTGGTCACAGAACTTTGTAAACTGAACTTATCTCTGTTCTGTGATGCTATGAGACTATGCTTATTTGCCTACACTTTGTGCTGTCTTTGCTAGCCACCCTCTTTCCTATTGTTGAGGGCTTCTATCTAATATTCTATGTGGGTCAAGTGTGATAGATTTCACTCACTATAGTTTCTCATTGAATTTCTTAAACATTATTCAATCTGGTACAAATTTCAGGTTATTTGCTAGAATAGATATGTAGAAGCCTTTATTTAGGAAGTCATCTTGGCCAGAAGTCAAGACCAAAAACTATTAAAGGAATAAATCCCTATTTGATAAGAACTTCCGAGAAAACTGAAAAGAAGTATGGCAGAAATTAGCCTTACAGGAGCATCTTACATCATATACTCTGAAAAAATCCAGACTTACATGTAACCTAACTATAAAATGTTATATCATTAAAATAAAATTTTTCAAACAGAATGGAGGAAGGCATCTTCCTAACTATTGCCAGGGGAATAATTATTAAATGATATATAGGAGCAATCATGAAAGATAAAATAGGCAATTTTTATTAGTTATATCAAATTTAAAAGGTTTCATGTGAATAAAATCATTGAAGCTAGAATGAGAAAGAAACAATCATGTGAAAGAAAAACGGTATTAAATATATTTGATAAAAGTTTTGTACTACACACATACATGTATATATGTATATATATTCTGTTAATGCCATATGTGGCACTTTGGAAAAATTCCCTTCTCACTTGCAGGCCCTCAAAATATCTATCAGAGCTACAACCACAGCACTATTTAAAGTACTCCGTGGGGCCACATCCATGTAAAACAGCAGATTATGAGTCCTCATGTATTCGTGTTCTCTCTAGTCAGAGAATACAATTAATTCAAAGAGAAACTATTCAATGAAATAGCACTCTAAGAAGATTTTCAATAGTATATTCCCCCCAGTAAACTTGGGATACACTCTTCCACACATCTATACACCATGAGTGAGCACACATGGAGATCACATATAAGGATCAGGGACATGAGAAATGCCTGTGAGTGAGCAGCGCACACTTCAGATGCCACAGGGCCATTGATGTGATCACACTGGTTTCACAGGGCCATTCCTCAAAATACATTGTATCTCTGTTGGGTAAGTTGTTCTGCTGCTCCACACTGCTTTTATAATCTTTGCAGGATATGGCTCAGTTTATATTTTCTCTGCAGATGAAGTTGTGTAGCACCAAAAGATATTCACAAAGCCTATGGCAGCCATGACTACCCCAGCGCAATTCTGAATCAAATAATATCACAGGCTCTTCACATGGAAGACAGATCTGAAACATTTATTCAGGCACCAGAAAGCCAAATCCATCATAGCAACAAAAATCTATACACAATAACAACGCAGAGGACATCATCCCCAAGCCTTCCCCCTGCCAGTCTTCCCACAAGTCAGGTTCCTTAAATTACAAACAGGCTTCCCTTAAATAAAATGCCCTTCTTATGCTCATAGCTAGCTGCAGACTTGCCTACATCCTTCCGTTCTGACTGCTTTCTCACTAATTTCCTCTCAACTTTGCTCTAGCTCTGCCTCTTCCTGTTCTACCTGTTTAGCAAGCTCCTCCCACCACAGTCTACATATGATTCAGACTTCCATGTGACCCAGGTAGGTCACATGGGCCTATTAATGAATGGGAAAGTTTTCCTCATTTAAATTACCATTACAAGTTGATCCCTTCAGAAAAAAGAATCTTTGTCAAATAATAGCAGTAAAATTTCCATTTATAGCCATAAGCACCACACCCAGCTAACAAAAGTGAAGAACCTTAAGTCAGGCTAAGGTTAGATCTTTCTTGACACTATATTTGGGAAGAGATCCAAGCCTTCTGACAAGAAAATCAATTTCAATAGATAATAAACATTTATTAAGCATCTACTATGCACTAGGCATTGTGTTAAGAGCTGGAGCTACAAAGAGTCAAAAGATAGTCCCTAACCTCAAGGAGCTTACAGTCTGGTAAGAGAGATGACATGGCATGGGAACAAATACATACAAAGCAAGCTATATACAGGATAAATAGGAAATAGTCAACAGAGGAAAGGCACTAGATTTAAGAGGAGATTAGGAAGGCTTCCTAAGGGAGGTGAAATTTTAGTTAGAACTTAAAAGAAGCCGGAGAGATCAGTAGTCTGAACAGAGGAGGAGAAGCTAACTGGATCTACTAAAAAAAAAAATCATAAATTTATCTGATCTAAACTGGGTCCTCATGCTATCAATCCTACTGTTCCTTCTTAATTGATTTCCTATCCCAGCAGCAACTCTAAACCTTTTCTCCTTTCCTAGACCTTTCATGCTACTCTCTACCTCAACTTTTCTGGTGAGGGCCTCACCTCATAGTCCACCAAAAAAAATTTGAGGCAAATCTCTAAGAGAGCTCTCTTTTTTCCTTCTCCTTATTCCAAATCCCTCTGTTGTGATCCCCCATATGTTTGTGAGCTGCTCTTACCATGAAAAGTTGTGTGGGATAGTATACAGAGAACCATCCTTGGGTCAGGAAGACTTGGGGTCAAGTCCTACTATACTATGTGACACAGCAAGTCATTAACCTTCTTGGGACCCCAGGAAGCTCTCAAAGATCACAAGTTGTAGAGAAAGGTGCTAATTTTCATGGATCAAGGGAGTTCCTCATTGGGATCTCCTTACGCTGAAGAAATCACAGATCTGGTCCAAAAACATGCTACAAAAATGTGAGCTAGCATCATCTTGTTGTTCAGTCATTTCAGTCATGTCCAACTTTTGGTGACCCCATTTGGGGTTTTCTTGGCAAAGATATTGGAGTGGTTTGCCATTTCCTTCTCCAGCTCATTTTACAGATGAAGAAACTGAGGTAAACAGGGTTAAATGACTTGCCCAGAATCACACATTTAGTAAGTGTCTGAGACCGAATTTGAACTCAGGTCTTCCTGACTCCAGACCCAGCGCTCTATCCACTGAGCAATCTTGCTGCTTCCAGGTAGTTTATAGCATAATCCAAAAAACAATATTACACAAAGGACATGCACAATAGAGGAAACAAAAATACTTAGAAAAAGTTATTCAGGGAAACAAACTTTTCATATCCACACTACTCTACCAGAGTGAGGTCTCACTTGCCTTTCATGCATACTCAACTATAAAATTACAGTATAAAGGCTAATTAAAGATGACTACCTTGGAGGCTTAGGTTCTGCTTATTTATATATCCCACCTATAGGTAACCACAGAGTGGGAGAAAAGCTTTTGTGCTCATTCCCACACTGCAGTGATATTGCTGCCTTTCCCACATTCTGCACTCTACACAATTGGCTTTTTTTTTTGTCATTTGATGAATTTATCCTCCCATCTTCGGCTTCTGTGTCTTTGCAAAGGCTGGCCTCCATGCCTGTAATATACTCCCTCACCACCTCTCCTGTTTAGAATTCCTAGCTTCCTTCAAGGATCATCTCATGTCTCTTCTCCTACAGGAAGACTTCATAATTCCCTTAACTGTTAGCATTCCTCCCCCCTCCCATATTATCATGCATAAATTTATCTGTCCCAGTTATTATATATACTGTCTGTGTGATCTTAGGCAAGTCATTTCTCTTTTTTCCATTTTTCTCTTTCCATTCTCTAAGCAATATTTTAAGACCAAGACAGTAGAATGCAGAATAATTGCTTGAATGGCCACTGGAGTTTGGAAAAGGAGTTTCCCTCCAGATATTTTCCTACACCAATAAAATCACTATTTGGTATTAAACAAACAGACAAACAAAATTTTACTTATTTGTTATACTTCCTCCAACCCCGGTAGAATGTGAGCTCCTTTAAAACTGGGTCTATTTTTCATTTTACTTTTGCAGTTCCATTGCCTAAGACAGAAAATTGTGTATAGTAGATCTTTAATAAATGCTTGTTGATTTGTATTAATTCCATTAAAGGTAGTATATTATTGGATTTGGCATTCATTAAGCCCAGCTTCAAATTTCACCTAGGATGCTTGCTAGCCCTGTGGGCTTTGGCAAGTCCCTTAACCTCATTGTGCCTCAGTGTCCTTATCTGTAAAATGAAGGTATCTGACTTGATGGCTTCTTATATTCTTTGTAGTTATCAATCTATGATTTTGTTGATAATAACTATACTTGCCTGATTGCTTCTCCTCTCTTGCATTAACAGCCAGGAGACAGAGCCGAGATGTTTTGTTATTGTTAAACATGGACCATCTTTTCTTAATGAAGGAGTCCATTTGAAGCTATACTTCCCCAGGCCACTGGTCCTTTTGGGAAAAATTTATTTATTAAATTAGCCCTTAACACTGAAATGTGCCTCCAGAATGGTGGGTATGCACTACTTTCATAAGCTTACTAATTTTAAAATGTTGTTTAAGATTTTAAGATTTTGTTTGGCTCCAATTCAGAATATTTCTATCTCTCTAGGCCTATTTTTTTTTTAAATGACTCCAACTTTCCTCAGAGGAGCTTGTTTGCCTTGGTCTGTAATGTTGGCAGTTCTAAAGACCCTTTAACATTCAAAGCTGTGACTTCTGCTAGAAAACACTGAAATGGGGAATTCTCTGTGACTAATGGATTCCAGAAATAGAAACTCACTAGTCACTGCTATTACTTTAAAATAAATTTCAAAAAGAAAATACCCTTTGGACTATACATACCATTACGTGAAAGTGACAGGTCAGGCTGTTCTTGCGGCAGCCTGGGTCAGCAAATTTCAGATCATCAGCTCAGCATTTTTAGATTCTTCCAGGGGAGACAACTACCTTTGTTCTTCCTCTCAACCACTCCCATTCCCTTCTGAGTTATCAAGAAAGAGAAAATTGTGTTTAGGATAAAATTTAGCTGGTACTTAAATTACAGAATGCTATTTCAGCCCACCAGGTGATAGAGTGGGGAGAAGTACTAGTTTTAGCCTCAGAAGAGCAAGGTTTCAAGCCAGTCTCATTTGTGCCTTTAGAAAAGGAGGCCTCTCAAACTCTCTCAGACTTCGTTTTCTTGTGTTCCAAATGGGAGATGTTTAACTACATGATTTCTAACCATCTTCCAGATCTGAATCCCTTTGAGCCAAGATTTCAGTGGTATGGGCACTCCCTCTACCAATGACTCAACAAGCATTTATTAAGTGCCTGTTATGGGCCAACTATTATGTCAGGCACTGGAAATACAAAGACAAAAAAATAAAACAGTCTACTCTCAAGGGGCTTATTTGAGGAGAGATAGCACACACACACACACACACACACACACACACACACACACAGAGTTCATAAAATAAATGCCAATGCAAGTCACAGGCCCTCAGCACCAGAGTAGAAGGTATGCAAATGTTCCTGTGACTTTTAAATCCTTGAAATTTGTCAATCTTCATATCATATGCATAGTAACTTGAAGCTACCTACCACCACTGGTGATGAGGAAGCAGGAGTAGAGGAGATAGGAACAGAGGTCAGTACTGTTGAGTAGACAAAGACAAATTTGGGAAAGGACTTTTTTATTTGCCTGACCTTTGAGGTCTCCAAAATTAGATTTCTATTTGGGAAAATGGCTTAAGAATTTTAAAACTTGTTTTTTTTCTTTCTTCTCTGCCCTTGGGTAACATGGTTTTAATTAAAAGAAATACTAGAGGAATTCAGTCTTGCATCACCTGCTGTCAGCAGAGGAAAGACACTGAATGAGGAATTTGCAGAGCTGATGCTGTCTGCCTTAATCCTGCCAACCCTGAAGTCATATCTCCGGATAAGATAACTAGAAAGTGAACTCTCAAGCCATGAACACATTTGATGGAATCTGGGAGCATTTAAACTGTCAGGCTCATTCAGTTCATCCAATCCTCTTGCTGAAAAAGAGGAAGTATAAGTGCCTACTGGATACTCATGATGTGTAAATAAGTCCCTTAATATTCTAATTCTCTTCTGGCTTCACTGGGAAGAAGCAGTCCTGGGTGAGCTTGGGCATGCGGCTGACACTGACTCTGCACACAGAAGCGGCACTTTGGCAAATGCACTGGTTGTAACCTAAGCCTCTCAGGTATTAGCTTCCTCTTCAGCCTGGAGAAGTTCTAAGTCAATCAACTATGGCTCTAGTTAATTACACACCCACCTAAACCCACAACAGGCAGAGAAAAGGGGGAAGGGGCAGGAGAAGAAGATAGAGAGGAGAAGGGGCAGAGAGAAAAGAAAGAGGAAACAGGTGGAAGAGACAAAGTGGAGCTTCAAAGTCAGAGACAGAGAGGAAAGGGGAGGAGAAAGAAAGGGAACGAGCTGGGGAAAGGAAGAAGCAGAAAGAAGACAGGAGAAGGGGGAGGAAAGAGAATAAAGTCAAGGGAAGGAGGAAGGAGAGAGGAGGGGAGATTGCAGGGAAGGATGGGGAGGGATCAGGAGGAAGTTAATGGAGAAGAGGAGGTGGGGAAGAGAGGAGAAGAGACTTGGAGATAGTAGGAGTAAGCAGAGACCAAAGGAGGGAGGGGGGATATCAGGGGGATTGTGAGATGGGGCAGGTGACTGGGGAAAGGGAGGAACAGGACTGGAAGAAAAGGGAGGGGGAAAGAGAGAAGGGTTGGGAGCTGAGGAAGAGGGAGAAAGGAAGAGGTAAAGGGGAAGAGCAGAAAGGAAGGGGGGAGAGAGAGAAAGAAAGAGAGACACAGAGAGAGAAGGAATGAAGGAGAGAGAGAGAAAAAGAGAGAGGAGGGCTAGAAGGGACAAGATGAAGTAGAAATAAAAGGGAAGAAGAAGAGTTAAGAGTTAGTGAGGAGACAGAAAGAGAAAGGAGGTTAAGGTGTGAGGCAGAGACAGTCAGACGGGGAATGTTCAAATGAATTAATCAGACTTGACCAGGTTTCATTCTGCCACATTTTTACAAAATATATTTTCCTGTGACATGATGAGAGGCTAGAGCTCTGTTACTTACATAGCTAGGGGGAAAACACAGAAGATAAAAAAAAACCAGGGATTTTGTTTTCAGTCACTCATCTGGTAGGTTTATTTGCTTCCCTGTTGTATCACATTTGTGTGTTTTTTAATAGCAAAAGGGGTAAAGATGTTTATCAGTTTAACAGGCCTATCCCCCATAAAGGTTAGATCTGTTTAATCTGTCTTAATCAGGCAACGACTTTTTCATCAGTCACAGAAAGACTCAAGAGAAATATTCCACCTTCTGTTCTCTTTCTCACTGTGAGCTTCATGGATATTTGTATTCCTAGAAGACCTGCCTCTGAACTGGACTGACGATATTAGAGTTAATATGACAACAAGGGAAGAGAGGGAAAGAATGACAGGGACTCTTATACTTATATCATCCAACCTGGCCCCCAACCCTGGCCTCAAAAAGTCCTCCCTGATCCTTACCCTTGTCAAACTCCAGTATTACACTTCAAGCCTTGAACGCCTATCAGAACGATGTCTCTTACCCAGTCATACTGATCTGTACCATGCCGCCCTACAATGAGAGGAGGTTTGGAATCAACAGGCCAGGGGTTTGAATCACAGCTCTACTAATTATAGTTAGGAGCCACATCTAGTCTCAGCCAAGTCGCTTGATCAATCACTCAAGCTGTACTTTACCAAGTGCCTGTTCTTGTGCTATGAACTAGGCAAAAAATGACGAAAGAGTCTCATAAGGAGCTGATATTGGGGAGGGCTAAAGAGATAGAAGACACATGCAAAGCCTCTTTGGGCCTCATCCACTACATAAAAACCAAAGGCTCCTTTTCAGACCCTGAACCTATGATTCCATGAGCTTGCTCTTTCTCACATAACTCTCAACTTTCCTCCGCAGAGAAATGCGCTCCCCAGTGGTCTACAATTCCAACTTTCCACAAAATGGCCTTCCTAGGTGTTTGAGGCTAGATTTGAACTCAAAGTCTTCCTACTCTCATGCCACCTAGTGACTGACTACTCCCTACACCTATCAATACACTATGGAAGATGGAGCTCTGGGAAGAGACAAATTCCAGGACGCCTAGTGGTGCCTGCACTTCAATGGGGGTAAAAAGGGATGGGTTTTTCCATGTGTACCAAAAGTATACAGAAGTGCAAGGAATCCGCTAGGCTAGAATTATTGACACTACCATAAACCTTTATTCTCAAGACCTTTGGGCACCAATAATGAATGAGTCTTGGAACTTGCTGCCCTTCTGCTTGGGGCTTAGTCTCACCCTTTCAACAAGAAGGTGGGGGAAAGACATAGGGGAGAGCTACCTCTGTGATTTTACACACACACACACACACACACACACACACACACGCACAAAATGGGGTGAGTGGGCAAGGACATCGGATGGTCTTCCTTTATATCCGCTATCCTCAACCACCCTACCCCTTACCCTCCCCCAAGAATGGTAATGCACTGTCCAGAGATGCTGCCATATTCCAAGACTTTCATTTCTTATCTTTTGCTAACCTCTGAATACTGTGATGTTGTCACTGTGCAAGTGCTTGTCTTTCGTACCTCTCTATCTGAAGAACACCCTGGAAAGGAACCCAGCCAAGTTCTACAAGTGTTCTCAACACCCTTAAAATTCAGCACATGCTGCAGGAAGATAGGCACACATATCCTGTTGGTGGAGCTGTCATTTCCTCCAAAGAGACTGTGGAATAATTTGGAACTAGGTAGGGGGAGGACATGTAGAATATCTGTCCCTTAGACCCAATATCTATGTCTTAGACTGGGCTAGACATGAATTCCAAAGAAGTTAAGGTCAAAAAGAAAGGTCCTCATATAACAAAATATTCATAGCAGTCCTTTTTGAGGTTAATAGAGACCTGAAAACAAAGTGGATTCCCATCAATTTGGGTATTAGTAAACAAATTGTGATAGTTGTAATGGACAGACAGGGGATACAGCAGATAGAGACTTGGAGTCAGGAAGATTTAAGTTCCAATCTGACTTCAGATTCTACCTGGGAGACCCTGGGAAAGGTGTTTAAGCATTGTCTGCCTCGAATTTCCTCATTTATAAAATGGAAATAATAACAGCCCCCACCTCCCAGGGTTGTTGTGACGTTGTGATGAAGCAATTGAGACAATATTTGTGAAGTATTTTGTAAACCTTAAAGCACTATGTAAATACTAGCTATTATTGTTAACCATAACTGCATTAATTGGTTTTATTTTTTTCTTCTTTATTACAAGAGAAGGCTCATTTGGCAGAAGAAGAGGATGAGCCTATATGAAGATAACTCTAGAGTAAAAACAAAAGGCATCAATAAAATTTTTTCATAAAAAAGGATATAATTGAATATATTTGGTTCCTGAAACAAAAGCCTGGTTGTCCTGCCCTGGTTGTTGTTTGAAAACTCACTTGAACATTAACTATGTGCTGCTTTTAGGCATCTTTGATAGTGTTTTCTCTACATTATGTAATCTTTGTATTGTCACTGATCTTTTCCATTTTTTATGCCTTATGCCCTGAGTGCAAGGACTGGGTCTTAGATTTTATCAGGTAATACAAAGCTTGGCACATAGGCACACATTCTGCAAATGTTCATCAACCAACTCTTAATTTTCATCTTTAGATCTTCTTTTTGAGTCAAATCCCTATTCCTTTGCTCTTAAAGTTGGGAAAGTCTTCAATCTGGGAAATCATTGATCCCTTGCCAATCTGGTAAGACCTATGAACTCCTCAGAATAACGCCTTTAAATACATAAAATGAAATATTTAAAATTAAATAGGAAGTCAACTTTGCTAACCTGTACTTGTCTCGATAGATAGATCGATAGATAGATAGAGATATAGGTATATAGGGATATAGATATAGACACACACAGACAAACATATATTTAATTTTCACAGACCCAGATTCTTCAATTCATCTTTGATATGTTAATTTCCACAAAATTCCAAAGGCAACAGGGGAAAGGTAACTAGGTAGCTCTTAAAGGGGGTAGGTAGCTAGGTAGCTATTAAAGGCTATCTAATGATCATAGAAGACTGTATTTTAAGGAAAGACACATGAACTGAACCTTGACAAAAGACAGGTTAGTGACAGAGTCCAAGGCCAGACTAAAATGAAGCTAAATCTACTCTCACTTAGCAGAC